>VXBN01009178.1:857526-921949 GCA_013397395.1 Sinosuthora webbiana | reverse complement strand
AAAAAAAAAAAAAACCAAAACAAAACAAAAACAAAAACCAAACAAACAAAGTAAAAGTCCACAATTCTGTAGCTAAAGATGTAAAATATATAACTGATGGAATAATCAGCTCTGTGAAGAATCTTAGTCTTGATGAAATTCAGTAAGCAGTAGCATTAAAATACTGGATGTGACTTCAATCAAAGAAGGGAATGGAAGCTATGGAAGATAAATTCAGTTAGGATAGACCTGGTCTAACTTGACTTCTGAACCTTCAGACAGAGAATTAATCTTGCACTCTCTTATTCCTGGTCATGGCCATTTGTCTAATATACTGAAGTATTTAATCCCATTTACACAGTATCCTGTACCAGATCAGGCTATTTGAACTATTTTATATTGTATAATGTTTTATAAAATATTGAAACCGTATTCCTAATTTCTGACTTTCTAAAACACTAAGTACAGAAGAGAGATCTGAACTTTGCTCCAGAGGACTACAAGATTGGAACTGTATGTTTTCCATACCCACTACAGGTTCTTTCTGCATGGCAGTGGAGATTTCCAGAGAAATTACACAACTGAAGTACAACTTCCCTGTGTAAGACACAAATTTCTGCTGTATTTCCAGACTTCTTTGCAACTACTCTATCAGTGTAGAAGAGGAAATTAATTCGAGTATTTTCTATATCAAATATGACAAGTGCTAATAAGCTTGTCTGTTCACAATATTTGAGATTGCTTAGAAGTAGATTTTATTTAGAGAACGTACCAAACCAACACTTTGCTAGGAAAATGACTTGTACTAACAGATGGTGGGATGGGTTTTGTTGCATTCTCCCCTCCTTTCAGGCTCTGTATTGAGCATGACAGACATTTCAAGTCCAAAAACCCCAAAGGTTTCACAAGCTTATATGAAATACTAGCATGAAATAGAATTAAGTAGGACCCAAATCTGCTGTCAGTGTCCTAACTCCTCCTGCCTAGGCAAAGCCCTGTTCTGGAAGGTGGCCAGTGAAACACCAGCAGTAGAAATAAATTCCTGTATCAAGTAAGGTTGTTTTTCTGTGTGCATCTTGTGGAGTTTTCAGAGCAGATTTGGGCAGGTGCTGCTTCCCCATTAACTTCTGGGCTAAATTCCACAGCAAAATAACTGCAGGAGTGATTTTCTCCCTGCCCACGTCGCCTCTGCATTTGGCTTAATACCTTCCATGGGAGGTGCACCTGCCTTGTGAAGATTTAAACCTGGCTTTCGCCTTGCAGTGAGTTTTGTACCATCTCCATCTGCATAGACAACTTTTAGCAAGAGTGGGACTGTACCAGGGCTCCTGCATCCACGTGGCTTTTGGAAATGATTTCCTGAGCCTTGGAGAACACCACTGGGGATAAAAGGTTATATCAGGGGTGGATTTGCTTTCCTCCTCTCCCCACAAACCCCCCCACAGAACAGTGATGTCAGAAAAAAGGCTGGTTTTTATCTGCCTATTGCATATTTGTGTTTTCTGTAACTCTTATATGGCATTTCTTTTCCATATCTACAGAGGTAATCTATTCCATTATCTAAATCTCTCCTTCTGTAGAGCATGTAACAATAAATAAACTTTGTGGTTTCCCCCAATCTGAATTGGATCTGTCACATCTGGAGAGCCAGTTTACTGCATTTTTGAAGAGCTTAATTTTGTCTTTGGAGATGTACAAAGTAATAGAAAAATGTGTGTGAATGGTGAATGGCAAAATGCCTGGTCTGATTAAAACAGACCCACTGCACAGAAATTGCCTTGGCAAAACACAGTCAAAAGGTTCAAAATTCAGTGAAGCTGGGGAATCTGAAAACTCTTAGCTCTCTATAATGTAGTGGAAAGCAATCAGTCTTTGTCAATACAGAAACATGCATTTAAGTAATTGGAATATTCAAAGGAAGGAGTGTTTTTGTTTCTTTTTCTTTTATTAAAAGAAGAAGCAACTAAATGGGAATTCATAGTAATCATTTTCTTCTTGCCAAATTGTGTGCCCTAACCAGAAATATGTAGAAATATATATAAGATGATGGAACATGAAAAAACAGCGAGGCGAATTATTCAAGTGAATATCAGCTATGAAAAAAAGGGAATTGAATTTTTGCCTCAATATCATTTAAATTTCTTCTCTGTCCAGTGTTAACTTCTATTTTCCATCTTTGCCTTGAATTTTGAAAGGTCAGACAAGTATAGACTAAAGTTTTGTGGTTTAAAACTAATTGTATTTGTATTTTTTATTATTATGGCTGGTGAACTTCTTTCTGTCATTTCTTATCCCACTTGGGTTTGGTTTCTTTGCTGGCTCTGCTTTCATTTTTTTACATTTCAGGATTAAAATTTCACACTGGTTTGTGTCTGCTCTTATCTCAGTAGTCTACAGATTCCCCATGCTGTGGCCAGGAAGGCTTGTGAAAGAATGGGTGGATAACATTATTTTACAAGAAATATGTCACAAGAGAGTTATGTTGACTCCCTGAGACCCTGATCCATGCCACTGCTTTTTTGTCAGCAAGAATTTCTCTACAGGTCTCAATTAGCTTTAGATCACAGCCCACGTCCATGCAGTATTTCCAAAATCATGAGGATAAATAGATGTAAACTATTTATGAGTTTAACAAGTCAGTTCATATATGCAGAATAGAAGTCATTAACAAAGTAAGACCAAACCAAACCCTGCTATGTAAATAGTAAAAGCAGTCAGTTTTTTTGGTGTTCAAAATGCTGTTTATATTGGCTTATACTTTTAAAAATGTCCACAAGAAATAGCAAAATTGTGCTCATGTTCTTTAGAGGTGTAAATAGCTGAGAGGGGAAATGACTCCTGGTGAGTCAGTGTCAGAGCAAAGATGAAGTCTGAAATCCCTTATCCTGATTTTCCTGGTTACTTTCAACCCTACTGCTTCAGCAAGTTATTTTCAGCATTCAATTCAAATGACAAAGGAACACTTTAGGCACAAATCAGTAATTTAACAGAGAAAAATAAAGTGTTTTCTGCATTCAAGAGAGACTGCACACAAAACAAAACAGACAATGAGAAAGTCATGTTAATTTACCAATTAATGCTAATGATTTCACTTTCTGCAAAAAGAGAAATACCAAGACATAATGGGAGAAAAAACCTCAACAAATTCGTGTGAAGAGCTGTTTGTGAAGAAGCTGACTTAGCTCTATCCATCAGTTCTGTAGTGCAATTTGTAACTTGATCCTCTGTGAAGCTTTTGTTATCTTTCAAGGCCTGAATATGCCCACTGCCTGTGCAAACCTTCCCAAAATATTGTCTGCAATTAGGTGGTGGTGTCTCATCAATGGAAATCCACTACTTAATTTGAGTTCTCTGGCTTTCCTGATCAGATTTATGACTGCTCATTTATATTTGACACATTGTTTTCTAGGTTGCTTTGGAAAGACAAATACTTGCTAGTCAAGGGAAAAAAAAACCCACAACTTGTCAAGCACCAAGTGGAAGAATTGCTCAAAAGTTTAGGGGAAACTGTTTTTATTAGATCTGTCAAAAATTAAAACCATGCAGCAAAAGATGTAAAGTTCTTTCAGTCTTTTGATGTCTTTGGGAGCTCTTGAAAGAAGGACCAAATTGCACTCTGGGATGAGTTTCAAGACTAAGTTTGCAGATCTGAATACATGAAGACAGTTCAAACACTGCTTCTTGCATTTCTGTTGACTGACATTGCAATAAACTCATGAAAGGAGAGTCAGGCAGGGGACTGAAAGTAGTGTTGATACAAGGAAATGGGATGTTGCCAAAAAGCCTCAGCATTAGCTGTGGGCCTGAACATGGAAAGATAAATATTAATGTGTATATAGGACCATCTATTTATTAGTCCCAGCGAATTACTTGGATGTAAGCAGTGCTGTTCCACAGAAAGAACTGGAAAACCATCTAGACTTAGGCAAGGTATGCTCTTTATTAAATCTGTAAAGCATCCTTGACCAGACAAATTATTTTATGGTCAAATAAAATCCTGATCTGTTGAAAACTAACCCCATGCTTGACATAACAACTTGCAGGACCTCCATTTTTTCCTCAAGCTGTACAGTTTTTCCTGCTGGCATAAAAATAGTGTGGAGTGGTGTGAAAGCAGGAATATAAGGAGAAGTAGAGGAGGGACAGTATCCCTTCAACACTTCCTGGTACTTAGACAAAGGAAAAACAGGAATGCCACTGTGGAATCAGAGCTTTAGCATCCCCACATACCATTTAAACATTTTTTGTGTTTCTGGGAGCAATTTCAAGAAGTATTATCATGTTTATTGGTATCTGTTCAGCAGCATAGGCACCAGGCATGACTTCTACCTACAAAAGTTAGAATTGCACTGCTTGCAAATTCAGGGAAAACAAGGAGAAGAGGAACTCAAATATTACTAAGCAAATACTAAAAGTTGATTTTTTTTCATTCTCTTTAAAAAAGAAAATTGTTTTAAAAAGGAAAGGAACTTAAAAAGTTCTTTTGGAAAATTCTAGGTTATCCTTTTAACCAAACAGCTAGCTTTCAGCAGATGAAAAATGCCTAATGGTTTCATGTACTGAGCTGGACTGCATTACCAGGCTTAATAAAGTTACCTTTAAAAGCAGAACAAAAAACTAAACATCTGTGGAAAGTGAAGAGTTTCTGTGAAAGATTTTGTTGCATAAAAAGGTAAGTTATTGCTTATAGAATCTAACCAACCAATCAACAAATGTAAGCAGCAAAATACTATGTGATAACAAACATAGCTGGACTCAGTGACCACTAATAAAAATATATTTTATCAAGAAATTAGAAGAAAGGTCTTTGATTATGTTTCTGAAGAACCAAAAAGTAGAGGTGGTATTGAATTCTGTCTGCCAGCCTTTCCCTTGATGGCCCCATAGGGGTTCTGTTTTCAGAGCTCCTGCAGCTGAACTTGTGACAAAACTGTTACTGTATTTTGTATTTCCACAACAGCAGTTCATGTTAAGCAGCCCAGGAAAATACTGAGATAGGAGCAATATTAAACCCTCATTTTGAAGGTACTGAGCTTTGGGACAGCAGAAAAAACAAACAAACAAACACCCCAAAAAAACCAGAGTAGCTGAAGCAGGTAACTATTGAGACTGGTGCCCCTCATTTTCCTGTTTCCATTGGTGGTGAAGCCCATAATTGTCTGAAAAATGTGTAAAAAAAGATGGAATAAAGCACTCACTGGGTAAGTTTCATGTTAACTTCTCACAGTAGTTGCTTCTTGCTTTGAAGCCTAATGTGTAAATACACTCAGAGAGTTTGTTTTAAACTTAGTGCAGCAACATCTGCTTGACTTTGCTGAATCTCATAGAATTTCAGAAGTGCTCAGGTCTCCCAACGTGGAATTTGGTTGCTGAAAATGAGATTATTTCCTAAGAAACATAATGAAGTGCTGGCATAAATAATAAAATAGCTGCAGAACTGTCAGCTTTGTGTCTCTCCTGGTCAGCTTGGATAACTATTTTAACGATCTCTCTGCAGCCCTTTAACTACAGCCATGGAATATAAAAGTAGTATTAGTGGTGTCAGCCTTTTTTTTTGAATTCCAGAAAGAAGCCCAGGGAAAAATTATGACAAGGATTATGTTAAATTCTTTTATATCAATTAGAATTTAAGGATCTTGTTTTTGTCGTAGTAATATTATGCACTATTTCAAGGGTTATAAATTGTGGAGCTTTTAACTTTTAAAAATCTGTGTAGTAGGTTGATCTTGAGAGGGGCGCTGCAACTTTTGGGAATAGGAGAAATTATAAACAAATCACCAGAAGAAAAACAGTGGCAGAGGAAGAGGAGTAAAGGATTGGAAAAGCATCTCAGGACAGAATTATGCAATGGGTCACCGAATTTCTGTTTCCTAGAGGTCTCTTGCTGTTCACCAAGTACCTTGTAGAAACATTGGTGTGAGTTGTTGCTGATCTGCCTGCCTTTTACTGTTAGTGCTGATGGCTCCCCTAGGGAGCACTGGATGAAAGAGAGGCATGGCCCACAGTAGTGTGCATGAACATAAAATTACATTTCGGTGATCAGACCCACATCACCTCACCCAGTCATGCACTGACCATAAGAAGCACCCTTGCCTCGTTGCCTCACTGAAATATGGATTTTATATCCAAATAAATTGCAGCAATAATGATTCATAAAAACAAAGCACATTTTCATTATTGATCTGTTTCTTGGCGGGATGGCAAAGCTGGTGCACTGCATGTTATTTGTTTCTGCTGTTTGCTACATGAGCCAAAATGTAATTTCTGCTTCTTTGTTTCCTTTGTTTTAACTTGCAGAGCTTTAAATCATGTCAACTTTAATATTTCATTTTAACGTAACATATAGAGGCCTGCAAAACCAAAGAACTCTCATATTCTTTGTTGTCTAACAAGACAAGTAAATTTTATCATGTTTTATATAATAATCATAATTTTGAAGGGAAAGGATAGGCTAGGGAGGCACCCCTACAAAATATTCAGCAGTTTCCCATAATTATGGTGCTGCATTCTCAAGCAGTGCAATGAGGCCATGGTGAAATGTGGTCTCTGGAAGACGTCTGTCCAGTAAAAGTTTCTGGCTGTAGGGAACTCAAAAGACATATTAGAAGGGTCTGTGTCTTTTTCATAAAGGCTTTGATGTCTTAAAATTCTGGCACTTCAGAACCCTCAATCCCAAAAATGCTTTATCCCACGGCATGTGCAGGGAACCAGGGGGTCTGCTGGAGGGTGGGAAAGCTCTGCAGAGGGATGGGGACAGCTGGGGGTCCTGGCAGGGTGTTGAGGACTTCTGTGCGGGTGTTTGGAGGGGTTGGTGTTGGTGGGGGCGTGTTGGGGAAGGACTTGTCTGGAAGGTGAGAGGTCTGAGCTGGAATTTGAGTAATTTGGAAGGCAGCATCCGTGGAGTGGCACAGCTTTGGTTACGGAGGGCACAAGGAATATCTGTGGCTTTTTCTGTTAGTTGTCCTGATTCTCATGCAGAAAACAAGAGGGGAGAGCTGTACTTTACTGGCCACTTAGCTATCTGTATCAGGGGGAGGATTAGCCTTTTTTGCAATGTACTGACTTGTTTGGGTTACTTTTGTAACACTGAGTGGACTGTCATTCCTTGAGAGCTCTTATTCCTTAACAGAATTAGGATGTTATCATCCCTTCATCAAAAACCATTTGCAAACCAAAAACAGTTAAATCAGCTTCAGGTTGTTAATGAGTGCCTATGGATCAAATTAATTATTTCTTTTGTTAAACTGGTTAATTATACAGGCTTTAAGGTAGGCCAACCAGAGAAGACCACACAAAACATATGCGCTTTTTTGTTTTGTTTTGTTTAATGTAGCTGCATGGGGATGTTGAATATTTTGGATAGGGTAGGCCAGGGATTCTTTCTCTGCTTGTGCACAAACACTGAAAGTTTCTTTCTCCAAGTGATTATTCTCACTACTTATCTGTACCCCTCTGCTTTCTCTACGTGTCTTTCACAGAGAAATCTACTTATAGAATCAAGAGTTCTGCAAAGTGCATCCTGCTCTTATTGCCCTTATTGCTCTAATTGTTATTATCGCAGTGGCAAACTATAGCACTGGATACTCAGATGAACCTTTTCTGTGCTTAGAAGGGACTAAGATCTGGACTGCTGATCCAGCTTTGCTGTTACAATATACTCACCCCCTAAAAAAGGTGAAAATGTGGTGCAGTTTAATTGGAGCTAGGAATTCATTGTGCACTGAAATGAATGAGAATTATCACTGATTGCATTGGATCAGGTCTTTCGAGTTTGGACTGATGAGTTTGGAGCAACATTTCCTTGTCATCACGTGGACATGTTATTGGTTTGACCCATCTCCAGGGAAGGCAGCACTGTGGGCAAGTGACACAGCATCAAATGAAACCTAGATCACAGAAAATCCTTCTGCTCTCCCCTGGTAATGGAATTTGCAGTTCCACCATGTGTGTTTATTTGTGTCCGTGTAGCATATCAGCTGTTGATAAAGTAACTATGAAAGCTGGAGAAATGAGAATAAAACAAGCTTCTCACACAAGATATACATCAGATGCTTAGAAAGCACTGTGGGCTAAGAATAAAGTCTCAGACGAGAGATATGTATTTATCATATTAAAAAAAAAAATAGAAGAAAAAAAACCACCCAGATGGAACAAGAGAATGCATGCAAATTCCCTTATGAAATTCACATATTTGTTGAAGTATATCTCACAGTGTTACACACCCCCAAAAGAAATAGTTTCTCTACAGAAGACATGGAAATTAGAGTGAACAGCAGGACGCTAAGACCTGCACGTGAGAAAAGAAACTGCTCATAGCAATCAAATCCAAAGAAGGAGAAATCTGGAGGTATCTTCTCCAAACTCAATTTCTCAATACTAATGAAGTTTGATGGCAAAAAAGCATAAGTTATGCACGTTGAAAAGGGAGTGAAAGTGACAGCTTCATTCAGGCAAGATCCCTGGGCACCACTAGAGGCTGTTCACTGTTCAATGGATATTGTATTGGTCCCAAGAGAATACAGGATGTTAAATGTATAGCTAGCCAGCCAGAAAACAACATGACATAATTGGAATTCATTATACAGATCAAGAACCCCAGCCTCTTCTGATCTACTGGTCCCACTTCAAAAAAAAAAAAAAAAAAAAGCCCAGAGAGGGCACCTATCACAGAGCAATAAAAATATTTATAGACATCTTCTCCTATAGAAAAGGAAATGTAAAATTGCCATTAGTTACCTTTGCAAGCAGTTTAGCAGCTGGGAATTTCATAAAAATATTTGTGATTGGGAAATGGTGTTTGAACTCCCAAGTTCCATAATACAATCACAAAGAGAATCACAACCAGTGAATTTCAAAGGTGACAGGTTTGGAGTTGATGAAAAGAAGGAACACTTGACACAAGGCCCTAATAAAGCACAAAATAAATTTCCCTATACTGCAGTAAAACAAAACACAGAAATTCAGGAGACAGCTACATCTCTGTATTGTTGGCAAAGATATCTAGCATCAAATAGCTCATCCCAAGAAAAAAAAAAAAACCAAAACCAAAACATCCGCACTGGAGGAAAATAATTATTTGTTTGCTGCCATAAGTCAGTTTTTTGCTGATGTTACAGAGCAGGCTGAGACCAGGAGAGGAGAGAGATTACTCCACACCTGCCTTCTCTAAGGGCTGCAGGGAACATCTGCCACTTCAGGAGTGTTGTAGCTCATGGACTGTGTTTTAATAGGTTCAGATCCAGTTAGATGGTGCTGAGGCTCCAAAACACATGAAATAACAATGAGGTCCTGAAAGCAAATGCTTCAGCATGCTCTAATAAAAATTGATTTAAGGCCATGGGGTAATAAATATATTACCTCATCAGCCCAATGGTAAGGATTTGAATTATATCAATGACAACAGCTTGTCACTTCATCTGGCCCTTTGCTGTCCAGGTGCCAGAAAGTTCCTTCCTCTGGATCCATTCCATTCTTCTGAAACACCCAATGCTTTCATTGTCACAATCCGTAAATCAAGCACTCCTGGAGAAGGTCTCCATTTTGAGAAGATATTACCACAAATATTTCAAATTAACAAGGGTGAAGCAAAATAACCATTTTTGGAGAGTATTTCAAAACAATACATAGAAGAGGAATTAATTGTATTAATAGAATAATGAAAGCTGGAAAAGACCTGTCAAAGTGTCAGGTCCAACCACTGACATAACATTGCCTGGTCCACCACTAAACCATGCCCCCAAGTGCCACATCTACAATTTCTTTGAACACTTCCAGGGACAACAACTCCAACACTGCCCTGGGCAACCTGGAAATTGGAAAATGCTTGACCACACTTTCAGGGAAGAAATTTTCCCTCATATCAAATCTAAACCTCCCCTAGCACAACTTGAGTCTTATTCCTCTTGTCCTGTTACTCGGGAGAAGTGCCTGACCCCCACCTGGCTACAGCCTCTGTTCAGGTGTTTGTGGAGAGCAGTAAGTTCTCCCCCAAGCCTCCTCTTCTCCAGGGTAAACACCTTCCTTTTGTGTTTTCTTTTCTCTTCCTGTTAGCTGTTACAGCAGCCCTCTTGTTAGAGGGTAGAAATGAGCCCAGACACAGACTTCTTGTTCATCCACAGCACAAAAAGGGTCCTGGTTTATTCCTCTTTACAGCTCAGCCATCCTGACTCCAACCATTCACTGACTCTGGCTGCACCAAGCTCCTGCTGTAGGTTTCCCTTGCAGCCTCTGACTGCTGGTTATTTCCTGCTAAACTCTGACTGCAGGCTTTACCCAGCTAGACTGTGGCTACAGGTTCCACAACAGGCTCTAACTGCAGACCCAGACTGACCTCACTGCACTGATCCTCTGTCCCCAGGAGCCTTCTTCTTCATCCTTTCCCATTCATGATAAGCTTCTCACAAGCTAACCCACTCCCTTTTATCACACTTATCTTTATTGGATATAACTGTGACCCATCAGGGATGAGCCTGTATTGGGTAATGAACACAGCTGTTACTTATCTGGGACAACATCACCTATATTCCCTTCTCCTACAGTTGGCAACACTATTGATGGGATATTTGTGCTGTTTAAAAACCTGAACAATAAAATCTATGTCCCCCATGATGATTTGTTGTACACTTTCATCCTCTAAAATTTGCAAACAGGTCCCACATCCTGTTTTTTACAATTTTTCTAGCAAGCTTGATCTTCTGCTATTTACTGGTATGGTATTTTAATGACCTCCTAAGAATAGCTGAGGTATTATATATAAAAAAAAAGTGAAAAACAAGCAGCAAAATAAATGACCCGGTGAACTCTTGTCTTACCCCCAAAATCATTAAACTGTGTCATCATATAGACTCATATTTGTTCAATATTTGCAGAATCTTCTAGAACTTCTCTTTTTTTTTATATTGGATTTTTACTCACTTTACCATCCATTTATTCATATTTTGCCAGATTTACATGACTATGTGCTGTACACTGTGAAGAGTTCCTCTCAGGAGGAATCTACCTACACTATATTATCTCCTAGTGACAGTGGTTTTTTCTTGTTGTGATGAACTACTGCCTTCTGAGAGAACAGAGGAAAAATTAGTACTTGTATTTTTTTTTTCAAAACTCACTTTTGTTCTTTTTCAGGTAGCCAATTTTTTAAATTAAATTTTTATTGAAATTATATTATTTCTTGAATTTTCAGGTGGAGCAAATAATGTCTCTTTGATAAAGATGAAAAAGTTTTAATCATGATAACTAACATTCAATAAAAATAATACCATAATCTTTGAAGATTTTCAATATTTTCCAGATAAATATATGAAATACCTGTGACATTGAATACTTCAGCAGGAACTGTACATCCTGTAGAAAAATACTTTTTTAAATGGAAATAATTTTTTCCAGAAAGCACTGGGTCAATACTTCTAAATTAATTAGAAAAGAGGGATTTTTCTTATGGTATTTTACAATACATATCTAGAGAGGAAAAAGAGATTTAACCCATGAAAACTCTATCAAATGGGGATAACTACCTGTTTATATTTGCAAAGGATCTAATGTACTTAATACAGTCAATAAATATGCCCACATTTAGAGGTGCTCAAGTTTTGGGTTTGTTCTGCTCCTTCTCTTTACTATTGGGAGAGAAGTTAAGCCTGTGTGGAAGTTCTCCAGCTTCATTAGGACTCCCCAGTAACAAAAATACCCTGCAGGAAATAATGTGCTCCTTGGCTGACAAGTGGCACTGCAAGAGCAAGTTAATTCAACTTTGACTAGACCTGATTTGTACCTGGTCGAGAGAAGGGAATTGTAAACCTTCACAACCAGCTACCTAAACGTACTTCATAAAACAAACAAAGGTAAGAAAATGAGAGATCATTAGGAAAATCCAGTTTATAATTATACACAGTTTATAAAATCCAATTTATAATTTACAATTTAGCCTTGCGAGGGCTTGAATCCACTGTCAAAGTATTGCACATCGCTGGAGGCACTTTAATGTCTGTGCATGTTTTTAGGTCATAGCTAACCTGAGATAATTGGACTAAAGCTAAATTGAATTAGCCCATGATAGCCTGACTAATAGGACACAAATGGGCAGCCACCGTGGCTCACCTAGCCCAGGAATGGCTAAACTGAGAGAATTTGCTCATCTTTGTGAGCCCTGGGAAGAGTGTCAGCCTTGGTGATCCTTCAAACTAGATGAGGCTTAAATGTATTCCATGAGCAATTCTGTGCTTTCAGAGCAATGGACTGGGTGATTCATTTGGGCTTTTTCATTCTTTGACTCTGGTGACTTTCTGAGAATGGTTTCCCTCTGGTCACCTTCCTAAATCAGTGTGAGACTCTGGCCCAAGACAGTATCTCAGAAGGGTTTTACGGCCTGCACATGACCTTTTGTCAAAGCAGCCAATATTGTGGCATCCAGTGACTTTTTTATGCCTGGCATATCCATCAAACAGGCAGAGGGTACTCAAAAGGAAAGGAACAGATTGGAAGCTGGAGGCTTTTTTGTGTTACTGAGCAAAACAATTTACATCTGTGATGGGCCTGGGTTGAACAACTTACTGTGAGCAGAAGTGCTGAAATTCATACTTTTACGGATATGTATCCCTTTTTAAGAAAATGAAATGCTTATTTGTGGGGAAAAAAACCCCAACCCAGAAACCTGCCAGTAATCCTATGGCTCTTGGATTTGTGCAGTGAACAGTACACTGGAAATCTTTTGAGAGGAAGTTTTCGAAATTGTTTCTCAGAGGCTGTCAGAGTTAATCCAAGTGTTACTGTCACCTGCTGGAATGCCAGAGCAGAAGATTTCCTGACTCCAACGGTAAAAATCACCTGTTATTGCAGGAAATCCTGCTGTCCAGCTGTGGTTTTTTCAAACATCAGCTTAAAACCAGGCTGGAGCCCTCTCACTATTCTGTCTCAATGTCCCTAGAAATTCTTCCTTCCAAAGGTTGGATATCATCATTTTGGTTTCATCTTCCACGTTATCCCTGAATAATTCTTCTTCCTTTTCCATTACTGTTATTTTGGATTCCAAAAGATAACTTTGTAGTGTGCACCTGAACATACGTGTGCTTTTAAACATCCTGCTTAATTGGGTATTTAACTAATAATAGGGTAAGAAGCCTGGAGGGTTTGCTTTACTAGTGAAGAGACAATACAAAATTTAAGCACCATGTACAGAATATTTTCTATCATCTTGTTTTTCTTGTTATGGCCAGTAATCTCTTTACATACACAGACTGAAATTTATTCTACCACTAATGCAGTCATGAAGAGAGTGAGGAACATTGAAGGGGAATAGGCACACAGGTTGCTACTAAAAAAATGAAGGAAAAATGAGAAAAGTAAAAATAAATCACTATTTTGAAATGCTGCCAGCTGATACTGTAGAACTATGGAGTTTGAATTCATTCTGATTTATGGGACAGGAATTTTTTTGCACAAAGTTATCAGACTAACAGGCTGGTATGCAGTCCTTGGAACAGTAGTGAAAGTCATCTCCAAAAGAGGTCATAGTTGTCTTAGACTTCAGAGTCTGCACTGGATAAATCACTCTCTGGAGCTGATTTTCTGTCTCAAATGAAAAGCAGGGAGCCTATGTCTACTTTTGACTAGACACTAAAGTTTAGGAAAATTGAGAGTTCAGCAAAGCTCAACAGGAAGAGTTAATATTTACTTACACCAACCTTCTCTGTTGTCAATTTTTTGATCTTAAATGGCTTAAATTAATGTCACCAGCCCTCAGTTTCCCTGGGAAAGTTAATGTATAGGCAGGCAAGCTTAGATCCTAAAAGATTATTTCTATTTTCCACAAAGTGCCTTCTTACATAATATAGTATCACACTGGGAGCATGTGTGGAAGTGATCCTCCTGTGTTTTTTGCCTGAGAACACTGCAAGGGAATTTATGCCACTGCCCAGTGTTCTGCTGCAAAAAAACCTCTTATTGCAGACAACTTATCAAGAGGAAACCCCCGAGTAAGACTTTTATAGCACTCTGCTGGAGATTTGCCACCAATCTGCTCTAGCAATATGATCCCACAGCAGAAGTATCCCCCGTTCTGATTTTTTTTTTTCTTTTCTGATTTTATCTTTATCAAAGAAAAGTAAAAACCATATAATGGACTGGAGTGGAGAAAAAGCGATCTCAGTTTAATTATTCATAATGCAATTTTGCAGCAACTATATCATGTGTTAGCTCAATTTTTAACTGCTTTTGCAATGGAGACAAGGATATTATAAGTGCATCTGCTGGGGGTGTCTCTGTGGATGGGAGATGACTGAGAGGTCTTAGCTGAATCTGTATTCCTAGAAATAATTTTTTCATTACTTGAACGAGTTACCTCGAGCTGAGCTGATGAGATTCTCCATCTGTTTCTGTGCATTTACTGAACTAGTTCCACTGGACAGTAAGAAAGAGCTCCATGCAGTCTATGCAAAACTCAAGGAAGTCAGAGCCTGAAGGTGCTGAGAAGGCTGCAGCTTCTCTGGCTTCAGTAAAGGGCAAATTTGAATGACAAAGTACAAGGTTTATATCCTCAATATGTGGGCTCAACTTTCAGCACCACCTCAGACTGCCAGCTTCAGACACCATGTAACTGCTTCTGGCCTTCAAACTACAGATGTAAAATGGGAATTGTAAAGATGATGGTTTGCTTCCATCTCACTATTTTTATCTGATTTAATTTTTGGATTAAGAGTTTCTTCTGTTGATTTTTGTAGCCGTGCCTACACATGTATACTCCACATTGCCTGTCAGTACTTGCAGATTTATTTAATAAAATGAGAATATTATTAAGCATTTATTATCCAATTCTATGGTTTTTTTTCAATATTTCAGGGCCTGTGAAATATATCTCTGAGAAATATATGGATAGACCTCTTCTGCTTAAAGTTTCTGACTTCAACTCTGCTCAGCCTATCGGTGTATGATAATATATACTTCATATTATGCATTTTTTGGAATAATGGCAGTAACACTGCAAAATGTTCTTGGATCTGCAGAATATGGGTGCAAATGCTCCGCCTCTTTAAATTGTCCTTTCAACAAATTTTGTTTTGCAGTTACAGTTAGTGTGTACACCTTGGACTTGTTGCTTTCAGAAATCTTTAGATCAAGAGGTCCTTCTCATCTTTCCAAAAATTGCATTTGTCACTTTATCTCAGGGATATAAAATAGAAATTTCCCCATCAACAGCATCCAAACAAACATGTGAGCAGATTGCTAAGCTGCAGCTCTCAACAGGGATGGCAAAGCTGTGTTACAGAGATGTTGTGATTGCCAGAGGATCAAAGCAGTCAAGTAGAGAACAGAACAAGTACAGCTGACCCAGGTCACTTCAGATGAGGAAATAAACTGTGTGGTCAGCATCTGTATTTTTTGTACTGGCTCCTCTTTATTGATAAGCACAGACCGTCAGTGCCGTGTCTGGACCAACATGAGCTGCAGATTTTTGCTGCGTTTAGATTTGTGCTCTGGAACTGGTTTGTGGCAGAGATGCTCCTGTCATGGTCCTGTCCACTCACATCCCTAGAGGAGAAGCCCTTACTCAGTTGAGTGTTTCACTAGAAATATTGAAAGTCGCATCTTATTGTCTTTCCAGGGAAAATTCCTTCCTTTAAGGTCCCAGTTACCATCCTTAGAGGTGTGCTAATGCAGGTCTCAATGTGGGGAAACTTAGATATTAAAAATATTGTGGATTTTCCAAAGGATTCACTGCATAGGAAAAGACAAACAGTGAAGTTCTGATACTAATAAGGAGGAGGAGGAGGAGTCTAATGGTGAATTCTCAGCTGGATTAAACACTGGCATAGTTAAGGGGCCAAAAATTGGGTGGGATAGATTGAGGCAGTGCAAAAAATGGAAGTGAAGTGCCAAGCCTAATCTTGTCCACAGTTTGTATTGACATGATGACCAAGAGGTGGGAACACTAAGAAAAGTGTACAAATAAAAAAGTGACGCTAGGCCGGGAACACTGATTGATACTAACAAGGAAAGAAACTGGATCAACATTGACCTTGAAAAATTGCACCAGGTTTTTTTTTTCTTCCAAATTACTTCTGAAGTCTTTTATGGGAATGGAAAAAGACATGTAAACCCTGGAGAGGCAGGGAGCCTAATTAACGTTGGGACTTTTAAAGTGCAGACTGAAAGCTTCCAAATACCAGCCACAGAGGTGATATCAATGAAGCACTTGTCTGTGTGATGATCCATCACTGCTTAGAAAGCATTGTGCTGGATGGATGACAGCAAAGAGGGAAAAAAGTGAGAGAATTAAATGTATAGATAAACAGCAGAAACTGAGGATGTCAGTGGGAGAGCTGTTGAATGGGGACACAGGATCCCTGAGCTTTGGTGTTGATTTCCTGATAGCTTTGCAGGTAGGGGAAAATAAAATACAACAAAAAAATCTCTTAATATATCTGGTAACAGGTAGAAATTAAAAATGTCTGAGTAATATAAAATTAAATGAAAGAAACAGGAAATCAGACTGAGATCACCGACTGGCATGGAAATTCTCAGTGCACATGGTTCCAGCTTGTGCCTGTAATTGCAGCCAGTGTTAGTTTTGGTGATTTTTCTGTCATTTGTTCCCGCTTTCAAAGAAGCAGGTAAGAACCACCTGTGTATATTATATTCAGCTAAAGCTGGCCAGAGGATAATTTGACTTTGCAACGGCTTTCCAGACATAATTGTTTATATTCAATCTGCACTGGAATAAAACCTAATGCCCTGGTACATTTTTGCAAAATGAATTTGGTCTGCAACATTGCATTTTTAAATCAGAACAGTTCAGTTAAAATCTCTGAGTAAATGAAAACTATGGCATATCAGAAATTTTATTGTGGGACAATGTTGAAACTTAAAAAGAGACTTTTTGGGTTATCCAACTTTTGTGCTACCACAGTCAATGGGTTGTACAGCATTATCCAAAACCAAAAAAGTGCTCTGTTTTCAAAGCAAGCTATTCCAGACTGAGGATTTTATAATCATTATTGTAATATTTTGAAAGAGTCTTCTGATCTCCAACCTTCCTTATTTACCAGCCAATTCATCCTATTTATTCTTTTATCTGTACTCACCCTTAGATTTCCTGCCTTAGTGTTTTCTCATCAGGTGTAGCACCTCTTTTCTCTGCCAACAAGCCAGGAACTATTTATATCTTGTAAAACAGGCTAGCTGAATTTATATGAAGTCACAAAAATTAGTTACAAATGGCATATTTGGACTCAGTGAGTTTATCTGGATTTCCCAGAGCTCATGATGTTGAAGGTTTGCTCTTTTGTCTTTGTCCATAACCAAGAAACTTCTTTCCCCTATGCCCAAGGATTTTGAAACTATTAATGTCATTAATAGTTCTCTAGGACTGTAGGACCTATGGCACTCCTAGAAAGGACAAATACCAGAAATGTCAGCACACTGACAGCCTAAAAAACCTAAAAAACAGCTGTCTAGCTGCAGTAAATGAAAACTCCCTTGGTCTGCACAGGATTCAGTCTGGCCTCTGTCATATGCCCTTGGGTGTAAAGGTAATAATCTGGCACTCATGCATTTCCTTGGGCACTTGGCTGTGCAAAGGCCAAGCAGAGCAAATGTATGTCATGAATTCCTGTGGCTGGATCAAAAATGCCATGTCCTATGACACAAAATAGGGATCCCACAGGAACACGAGCTCCCAGAGCTGCTCAAAAGACCAAGTGTGATATATTAATGGGTCTGAGTTTCTGTCAGTGTCAATATCTCTGCACTGCCCTGTTGTTTTAAGTCCCATATCTGGTAGATATTCCCCCTTTTAAAAATGTCAATCACTTCTTTTCTTATCTCACTCTCTAAGCACTTTGCTGCTGGATCTGGGGGGGTTATATGCAAGTGTCTGCTCTTCTCTAATGTTTGGCAAACTCCGGTTTTGCTTTGTGATGGAGAAAAATGCTGTATTTATTTGCCACAGGTGACAAGTGAATGTCTGCCTGACAATATTGTGGCATCTTTTCAGAGATATTTATTTGGAGAAACAGTAGGTTGCTTTCCCACCCAAAGAAGCCATGCTTATCTTGAGATATCCATAAGGATCGTCCTCGTCATCATCACCGTCATCATTCTCATCATCACCACATGAAACCAATGCTCCATCCACTTTATAGACCTCAAGTAAAATACTGTTCAATTTTTAATCTGATATCTGATTATTTAGTAGCACTGAACACAAGAGTGACTCCCAGTGAGTTTATCTGTGTATTTATTCTGCTGGGGAGTTTTCCTTAGATCAGTTGCAAATGCATTCCCTGTTTTTCTGCGGTCAGTTCCTTGCCATTGCTCTTTATTTTTTGTTCACAATAAAATATTTGAAATTTCACCTTAATTTGTGCTTTACATACTGCCTCAATCTAAATGTTTGGGTAAAACCCAAAAAGTGTTTCAAAAGCAGTAGAAAAACCCAACAATTTCAGTCCCTTTCAAAGAATAAGGATATTTATAGTGAGAGATAACATCTTTTGTTAAACAACCTGGTATAACTTGAAGAAAAAGATGAGATCTTAGACATATGGGTCCTTCCTTAGTTCTGCTGCATCTCTTCTTTGCACTGCTAGAAAATTTTCAGAAAATTTTAAAGCGTGCCATAGTAATTGATGACTAAGTAATAAGTAAGTCTACAAAGCATATTGCTGGGCAGTATTGTAGCCTCATATTATTATATCAAACTTGGGCCTGAATTTTAAAAAGCATCTTTTGTGCAATGAATGTGTTTGAGGGTCAAAAGGGGAAAAACTATGTTATTGTTAATAGGAAGTGGAAATGGAACTGAAAACTATAATTTGTTAATATAACCTAAAATGAAAGTAGCATTATTTCAACAGGATCATAAAACAACTTAATGTCAAATAACTGGAAAGGATGAGAACTTTACCAAGTAGTGTGAGTCCTGTTATGGAGGCAGATACACCTATGCTATGTCATTATGACAAATTTTAAAAAATACATGTATTATACAATTTTAAAAATTTTTAAGTACCTGGTAAAATGTTTGTTGATAGTAGTAACTTTTGAAGAATAAATGAAGCTAGAATTCTGACCACTTAGAAAAGAACTAATATAACAAAAAATTTCAGAAATATGATGTAGATTATATTGGTGATGCTGTGAAAAGGCTAGAATAAGAACTGGAGGTGATTAATTTCTGTGTTAACTAAAGTAGTGATTGAAACCTGAGGATTATTGCTTCCAAAGCACTGGGTAATACCATGTCTAAGGGACCTCTTCCCTAAACCAGCACACTGAGTTACAGAGCTTTGTAAACTTTCCTATGTCATTAACTAAATTTAAACTGAAGGCAAAGTGAACATTGTACAGAATTTCTTTCCTGCTGCTGATTTAATGCCCTTTCCATCCCATAATCTCCTTGTGGGGACCAGGGCAGAGAGATATCCATCACTGAATAACGGCATGGGGAACATCATGACTCTGAAACCTGTGGGACTCTTCCATGTGATCCACCCTGAGGGCTCGGCATCCTTTCCCTCTCCTCTTCTGTGAGTTATTAAAAGATAAAGAAGAGCAGATGCTGCTGTAGATGTTAAAGTAGAAAAATTTACAGTAGGTGATGCCACCTGTGCCTGCCTAATTTAATCACAGCCCAAACAATCTGCCATCCATTTACAGTGGGGACCATGTTGAAGAGTATGGGGCTATTAAAAGTGATGGGACCACTGGGAGATAAAACATGATTTATTGCATCAGTCTCAAGGAGTGAGAACATCTTCGCTGCGTATGCCAGGAGTTTGTGGTCACTGGTCCTCAGTGGTCACAAGGCCACAGCTTACAATGTCTTTTAAAGGTAAACTAGCCAATAAACTACTACTACAGAAAATGTTTTTACTATCACACTAATCCCTAATTAATTTAATGCGGACCTTTTTAACCAATCATCTAATGACACACAAACTTACAGAACTACACCTTAAAACTTCTTATTGCCTTTATAACTACTTCTATGTCTTAAACTTTAAACTCTAAAACTTTCCACTACCTAGTTTAATATGTCTCTATCTGTATTACAAACCCACATTTTTGCTTATGTTCTCTAGATCTGGAAGCCTTTTCCAAGGTCTCAGGTTAAACCCTGTATTTGTTTCGATATTTGGACCTGCATGCACAGGGTTTTGAGAATTTTCTGTGCCTGGAATTCCCACAGAAGAGCATCTCAAAGTGACTCAGGAGCAGGAGGGTGAGGAAGCAGCGTGGGAGCAGTTTTCTCAAACACCCTCTTGGCTGTAAGGGAAGTTTACAGAATACGGACGGTGGACATGAAAAACCCCTTCCCTGCTTTTATGTAGAGTGGGGAAAAAAACGTGGTAAACAGCTAACAAAAACCATATCCAATGCTTTGGTGCCAGATGGATTCATCTGGCATGACGAATGGACGATGGATTCATGTTCTGTGAGCTGCTGCTGATCCATCTGTGGAGAATGCTCCTTGCCAGTTGCTTGGAGGCCATGCCAAGGCAGGGAGAAGCTTCTTTGTTGTACAGGTAGGAGTGTATTTTCTGCTGGTCCCTCATGGACTCACCTTCAACAGTCTCATCTCCACTTCTACAGAATTATGTCAGTATAATTATGTTTTGTCATCACTGATTCTGTATGACAGCTGTGCTTCCAAATTCCGAACATCCACGTGCTCTTAGGTTTATTACTTTGCAAGATTTCTTGCAAAATACTCAGTTCAGCTTTAATAAAAAAAGCTTCAGAGTCCAGAAAAGAAGACTAAATACACTCGAGACTCTTAGAGTACTTTACTTATGGTAGGAAGGCAGCAGACTTTGGCTGTGAGCTGTTACTAAAAATGTTTGTAGAAAAATACATCAGTAGAATCTAGGTATAATTTTCCTTGTTTTACAAAGGATCTTCGCATTTAAGCAATGGTTGAAAATATTTTTTTGTTGGGCTTGGGGTTTTATTTTGGTTGTTTTGCTTTCTTTTTTTCTCCAGTGAACAGTATCTCACCACAGAGAAAAATACAGGGAAGGTTTTTGTTTTGTTTTTGGTGCTTTTTTTTTTTTTTTTTTTTTCCCCCCAGTAGACATAGTTGCTCCCCATTGACACATTGACATCTGGAATTTTTTTTTTTTTTTTTTCTTTGCATAGTGGTCAAAAAACTCTAATATCCTACTTTAATTTGTGGTGAACTTCCCTAAATTTGATCCCACTGAATTATTTGGAGTTTTCTAATTTCTTTATTGTAATGGGAATTAAGCAACTTTGACTAGACATAAAATAAGTTGATTAATAACTAAATATTTTTAAGAGATGCAGTTTAGTAAGCTTTGATTTAAGTAGATAAGGAATATCCTTTTTTCCTCAAATAGGTTTTTGGAAATGTTTGATGCTTGGGTTTTTTGTTTTTATTTTCTGTGCTATTTTTTTTCAGGGTTGCTTATTCTTATAATAAAACTTACAGGGCTCAATTGGATGGATAAAGACTTAAATCAGACCTTTAGCTTTTACCTGTATTTTATCTATCAGTTACGAGGTTACAGAGAGGTAAGGAAACAAAAAAATATTTTTTGTAATACTGTATGGTCTCTATTAGCTGCAGCTCTTCAGAGTGTTTGGAATCCTGTGAAACCAGTCAGACTTTTTTTTTGTTTGTTTGTTTGTTTGTTTTTTTAATTGTATTAACTGAAACTCCATCTGACCCAGCCAGGAAAATTTATCAGTGTGGTTTTGACTGATATTTTGAAATTAGTCACACTTAAAGGCTAAAACTCATGAAGATTATTCTCAGTAAGCTAAGAAAGTAATTAAAGATGTATATATAAAAATTTAATAATTTTAATAAATAATAATAATTTTTTCTGCACTATTTCAATATTGCCCTTTTATAGTCTGTCATAAAGCATCATATAATGAGTAAAATTATTCTAATGTATGGGTTATGTTACAAAAGTATCCTTCCTCTTTGAAACCCCTCTTTTCATAGTCCTGCTGGCCCAAAAGTGTATTCATAATGAAGGAATAAACTAATTGAAGCAACTTCTTAATTCATTTCAGACCATCTTTCTTCAGGGGATATGGTTGTAAATGAATAGATCTAAGACTAAGAAAAATAAAGAATTAGTAAAGTTACTCTTCAAAGGCCATTTTCATCCCCTTGTGTGTTTTTATGCTAATGTCTCTTTTGTTTCCCTTTTTCTGTTTCCACTGAAAGCTAAAACCCATAAACTAAATCTTTAAAAAATCTTAACAGGGAAATGTGTCAAAACATCAAAAAACCTTTGAAAAGATTTTTTAAATCTGAAAGAACCTGAAATAGAAATTAAAGTTTAAAATGGCACAGCACTGTTCAGTGACAGTAGGAGGTGTACGTTTGGAAAGGCTGAATCATGGGTGCTATTTATATACAAACATATATATGTGTGTGTATATATATATAGGTGTTATATATTGAACTGGAAAGATTCAATCAAAACAAAATAGGAAAATTCAGAGAACCAAATAAGGAGAAAGGCAGGACTTTTATTTAAGGTCAGATATTAAAGGAGTTGTCTCACAGTTTTTAATTTGCACACCATGGTGATAACCTGGAGCTTACCAAAGCTGTTTCTACACTTTTCTCTGTAAAGACACATTTGATGGAAAGGTAAATCAAAAATAATCTGTAAGACAATATCTGATTAATAAACTATTTTGAGTATTTTAAGAAATGGAGAGAGGAAAAGTAAAGGGACAATATTTTGCCTTTTTTTCTATGTGACTATTTTACAGCCTCCATTTTTTTAAATCTATAATATTTTGAGAAATGTAAAAGCATCCAAAAAATGAAAAAAAGAGAAAAACACCCCCTTTGAAATGCAAATTTTTGACTTTTCCAGTGTTCTTTTGTCAATAACAAAACATTAAAAAGCACTTTTTGTAATCCTACTTTGGTTTAAGCTGAAATATCTTTTGTGTTTTCACTATAAAATGAAATTAAAATACCAGATAAGCACAGTGCTTGTGGTTTTTTTTTCTCTTTGATCAAGGTCTTGGATGTCAGGTCATTAACTTAATGAACTAAACTTTTGCCAAGTAATGGTATTTTCTGAATTGCCATGAAGTAAAAGATGGAAAACAGGCTTTGGGTTATAATCCCTGAGAAGCAATTTTTCCTAACCTCCTCACCTGTTCACTCACAGCAGTTATCTCCAGGAAAAGTTTTTCATGTTGTGGGTCAGACTGGTCCTCCTTCTTTAAGTGCACATCACCTTAAAATACTTTTGTGACGTATCTGGAATGCAGGTGTGTGAAATAAAGAAGGGTCTGTGTGGTCCAGGTTGCTCAAACCTCAGACACCCAGTCCTTATTCAGGGTGTGATAGCTCTGACCCCACTCTCCGAGTCAGGCACAGAGGGTAGTTACACAGTAGGAGCAAAGGAAAATCTTCAATTCTTTCTGAGAATATTTATCATTACCTTGTCTTGGAAGGATCAGTACACATGATGGCATGTGCTACAAGGAGAGAGATTAGTTTTTCTTTCACATCTAGTTGAAGACATGCTGAGATTTGGATTATTTTTATTTTAAACCTTTAAGCAACGTACAAGCTGCACAGTTATCCTGATTAAGTGTAGCAGCAAACTGAGGCTGCAAACCCCTCTTTTTGCACAGTCCAGCTCCTGGCATGCTGCACAGGCTAATGAGAAAAATAACAGAAGCTCCACAATTATTTCCTTCCTCTCTGGAACTGGCTGGAAGCAGAGTTAATTGTTATTCTTTCTCCAGGGTAACTGTCAGCCCTTAACTCGTGACTGAGGTTGCTATTTCCTGAGATAATGGAAACAAACAGGGACCAGAGTGTACAGAAATTTGTATTTGTCAAGTGATCATAGGCACTTCACCTGGTGTCTGCTGGGGACAGAGAGATGGGGAAGAGGCTGCTTTGTTAACCTCATTTTCTCTGCTGAGTGGACTGCAGGCATGTGTTTTAAAAATACTTGTCAAGCCTTGAGTACTCACATGTCTATAACAGCTGCCACGAGGCCTTTCTGCTTTTATGTGTCTTTTGCTGGCTTCTGTCAGTTTATCCCATTGACCTGGCCAGGGCTCTGCAGGATGTCAGGTCAGAGTTCCCCCACAGTCCATCACTACCTTAAAATTCAAGAGTCTCTCCAAATACTCTCATATGCCTGTTTGCCCATTTAGGAGAAAACAGGAAAAGTTTTCAGAGATCTGCTCTGAATTAATCCCACTTAACTCCAAGCTCATGACCTGATCATCTCATTGCTCATGGCTTTCTTTGTAGGCAATGAAAGGAGCTGAAAATTCCATGGGAAAGCAAACATTCCTGTGTTAACTGCCATGGGTCTTCTCCTGTCTCTCTCAATACCATTGTGTGATCCTGAATTAGAAAATTAATCTCCACTAAAGAGTGGCTGGGACAGTGAATTTTTGGGGATGAATTATTTATTTATTTTTATTTCTATTCTTAGTGTTTAAGAACCCTGGCTCCTATTTCCATGGTCTGCTAAAATACTGCAAATTGTCACTACCTCATGTTCTAATGTGTATGAAAATGCACAATATATGCTTTAATGCATAACCATGTAATTTTCTAATCAGCTCTGGACAGACAAGGCTTCAAATTGTGACCCAAAAAATAATTTTAATATTTAAGAATTGAATTACTTTTTTTAACAATTTCAACTCTGAATGTAATTTCTCCAATAGCTGCAGCTTCTTCCTGGTTGTGTCTCTGAAAATCTACTGAATGCAATTTATGGGTTAGCAAACATTTTCCAAGAAATATTTTTTACTGATAATTACAACTCTCTTCCTACTTTCTCCTCAGTCCAAGTATCTCAGTCAGCCTCTGGTGCTGACTGAGTACCCCTAACCTGGTTTGCTTTTTGACCTCGCGTGAACATACCAAATCCATGACTTCCACTCCCCCAACCTTTAACCAGGGACCTTCCTTCAGTCAGGGCACAAGGACTCAAAATCTCACATCTGAGGCAACTCCTGTGTTTATACACCTGAAATATTCTCTTCTGACTTGTTACAAAAATAATCATCTAAGCTGAGCACAATGCACTGGTCTCTAAGCTTTGCTAGCAAAGTTTGCTGCAAACAAAAAACTGGGATAATTTCTACTTCATTTGTGGCAAATGATGTCGTTAAGATAGGAGAATGTGGGATAAAAAATCAGAGTGAGTTGTTCTACAAAATCCTGTTATACTAAATGGCAAGTTTATTCTGTTTTGGGGATTATTTTTGGTTTATGAAGCAAAGGCTGGTTACATCCCTGAATTGTTTAGAGTCTAAGCCATGCATAAGTTAACCAATGTGAAGAATAATAGGTTTCATTCAGGTCCTGAGGATTATCTCAGGCAGATTTTCACTTTTTCTGGGTATTATATGTGCAATATTCCCCGCCAGCCACTGAACAATATTTATAAACCTGGTCTGTCATTAAAGATATTTTAGATTTGTCTCCAGATATGCTGTTTTCCTACTCAAAAATCATCCTTACTTAGATGAAACACTATTTATGAAAGAAATCAAATGGCACTAAGGGAGTTCTCTATATGAGCTGAGACTCCTTAGGTTCCAGGTCTTCAACACATAAATTTTAATTGGCTTATGTTGCCTTGTGTTGCCAAGAACTTTCTGCTGATATAAAGATCAAAAATTTTTTTTTAAACTCTGGACTTATCCCCAAATGTAAAAGCATTATTTGAGTTTAGTGTTTAGAATCCACAACACAAACAAATAAAATGCTACCACAAAACTTTAAAAGAGCCAGATCAGTACAAATCTTTTTACTGTGTGAAAGTATTTTTATTGTTTTTTTGTTGCTGTTGTTTTTGTTTTTTGTTATTTCTTCTTTTAACTACATGCTGCCTGAAATATACCAGCGAACGCAGGAGGATGAAAAGATTTAGGTTTATGATAAAAAGATAATGATAAATTACTTCATAAAGTAAAGGATAAATTGTAAAAAATATAACAAGTCAATTACAAAAGATAAACAACTTTTTTTTTTTAATTACAGTGGAAAGAAAAATTAGCGGATTTTCATAAGAACATACATAGATTAACATTTCCAAAGGGAAAGTCTTTAAAAGGATTAGACGTGCATACTCACAGGTGGATTAGCTGCTGTGAATATAAAATGTCAGCTCTGTTCCAAGACTGTAATACCAAGAATATTGAACAAAAACTCTTGTCCCTTAACACAGAAAGAAGTCTGAAAGCATCAATTTTAGCAAGAACCTAAAGAACAAACACGGCTCAGAGAGTAATTAATTATAGAAATGGGATCATCCAAGAATTCCCTCTGTACGTCTTTACAAGGAAAATGAAAGAAGAGTTTCTGTAGACCATATCCAGTTCAAAAACCAACCTCTCTGGGAAGCAGGGGCGTCTATTACATTTTAATAGTCTAGACAGACAAAAATAAGTAAAGATAATATTCCAGTAAATTCCCAGGGAAGGAAATTTTGAGGAAAACACTCAATTTCTCCTGGGCTTTAGTGCTGAAGTACTTCAGTGTGTGAGCCAGTCTGAAGAAGGAAACACAAAGGCACATTCAGGGACAGACAGAGGGATAAATCAGTAAGGAAAATCAGAATTCACAGCTGAAGGAAGCAAGATACAGACCTTACCACACCCTGCCATCACTCCCTTTTGGAGCCAACACGGAAATTATTGCATCAATGTCTTTGATGCATTCCCTGCTAAGTATAAGTTCAAGGTAAAATGCCAAGGGCTCTGCAAAAAGGGTGGTTTTCCAGAGATTTTCTTGCAAATACAATGATTCTGAGGATGAATCATCTGATCCACTCTTTGCAATTTTATTAAGACAACATCATCAATTTTTTTTTCCCCCGGGTAATTTATTAAGAGATAATTCAGACTCAGGTGTATCCCATTCTCCTGAAAAAAGGTTCAGACCAAAAGGAGCAGCCATGGAATATCCCATTTAGACTTTGACCCTTAACTCTACAAAGCATACTCTTTGATTAAACATGTGTGTGCTCTGCTGGTTCTCCTGGTAACTAATTCCTGAACCTTGTTTCCCCTTCATCTGTGGCATTTGTACTCTGATTTATGGACTGTATTTTTTTGTCACAATCATTCCAGCTTTTGAAGGAAGGAGGCAGACCCTGGAAAAAAAAGCATGAAGCTTAAAAAGGAAACTGAGGTTTTGTTGTTTTTTGTTTTTTGTTTTTTTTTCCTTTTCCCCTTCTGGTTTCTCGAGCCCTAAAACATAACAGTTTCAAGGTTTTATTTAAACTGCTTAATGACATGATTTCAGAAGCTATGGCTGTTAATTGCCAGATTCACAATAAAAATCACAAAACACAGTAACTCTAAATAATAGATTCCCTTTCCCTCCACAGATTTTTGTGATTTAGTGGAGGTAGGATGAGAAAAAAATGAGTTTTCATTTCACTTAAGTAACAGTTGTGAAAGTGACTTGTGAAAATCAGCTGAAGCTGTTGGAGAAAGCATGAAATGAACATTTCCAGAATACAAAGATAGAGAGAATTTTTGTTTTATAACAATTGCTGTATATCACAGGAAATGAGATATTTTGTCCCAGCAGAGAGCAATCTGATTGTGTAAGGCACTCAAGGTGACAAGAGTGATAATAAAACCTCTCATGACAAATTAGCAACTGCAATATTATATCAGCTCATCTGCAGCACCAAGGCTGCAGAAGCTAAAGTACAAATACACATGTGTACATCAGACATACCATTAGCATTGCTTTCACTCAGCTCCTTTTCTGAATCACAGCAGTCTCCCTGACACCTCTGTATTCAACTCAGTTGGATACAGAAACAGAAAAGTAGTCAGCAGAATACACTCCTGAAATCCCATTTAACTCCTTAATCACACAAACTCAGTGAGGGGAAACTGAGGTTGGGAAAAGAAAGCCACCAGGTTATTCAGACATGATTTGCCCTTCATGAAACCACTTTGGCTGTCTCTAATCACCTCTCTGTCATCCACACACCTTCACATATCTTCCAGGTGCATCCACTCCATGATCTTATCAGGCACAGAGGTGAGGCTGACTGGTGAATAATTCCCAGGCTCCTTCTTTTAACCCTTCTGAAAGTGGTTGTGATGTATGGTCAGTCGGTGGAACAGGCTGTGCAGAGAAGTGGTGGGATCACCACCCCTGGAAATGTTCAAAAGGCACATGTGTGGCATTTGGGAATGTGGTTTGGTGGTGAATGTGGTGGTGCTGATTTACTGGGAGGTGGAGGTACAACCTCTTCTGGTCTTCCCTTTCCGACTAATGTATTAGTATGACATAGCTCCACTTTGGGGTACAGACCTTGTTTATCCAAGTGTGTTAATACATTGGAGAATAATTTTGCCTTTTGTTTTTCTCCCAGATCCTAATTCCTTGGCCTTTCATTCACTGTGTGTTGCCTCATCTGGTTTTGAGCATATCCGCTAATTTCCTCTGCTGTTAAGTACATGTGCTCTTGATGATATCTGCAATTCTAAAATCTGAATTATTGTGAGGGACCTCAAGTGGTCATTAATTCAACCTGGTGAGTCTGCACTGGATGGTGTCAGTCCCAGGATTTTCTCTTTTTAAAATGAACCTCATGATGGTCCTGTCTGTCTATTCCTCAAGCTTAATGGTGTTCATCTGACTGTGTTTTCCTTAGATTTTCCTTGGACTCCTTGGCACTACAGATTTTCATGAAAGCTACTTGAAAAAGCGAAGTTTCCACATGTGTTCTCTGTTTCTTATTTTGTGAAATATTATGGAAAACACAGATTTTGGCAAAGGAAAGGGAAATAATTGTCAGGAGGTCTGGGGGCAAGGTACTGGGGAATTCAGGGGCTCTTTGGCCCATTAGGGTCTATCCCACTGCCCCCAGCAAGGGAGCAGGACACGATTCAGAGAAGAGAAGCCATTTCTGCATGAACTCTGCCATCTCACAAGTGGCAGTCTTGCTAGAGAGACAATGGGACCAAGCCCTAGACTCCCTCCACGTAAGTATCATCATTAACCCAAAGGATAAGGAGTAATTATTATTGCTGGTTTGTCACAGAAAGCAACACACACTAAGTGATATCATAGACACAGTGATATAATTTGACACACAATAGAACATAACAAACTCACATCCAGATGGCCACTGAAAAAGAGAAGGTTTTAAATACAGCCAGGAAAAGCCCAACCTCACTTGCATGACAACGTGATTTAAGCCCTTGATTTCTGGATGCTCATGGAGCACTGGAAAGAGGAATTGTCAATATCCTTATCATTTATCATTAGCAGCAGGAAACTAATGGTCAGAACCCTGCCACAGCATTTATCTTACAGTGATTGTAATTCTGATGGTGGGACAATTTAACTGCAGAAAAAAAATGCTGCCCTTAGAGACGGCTAATCAAAACTATACCACTAATAAACATAGTGGTCCTAATGATAATTTATGATCAGCTCACAGCTATAATGAACATTTTGCTGTTAATGGATAGTGCTAAGTGGAAAATAGAAAGTAGGGACTCAAAGGGAGGTTTTACATTTCAGAAAGCAAGCTCTGCTCATGCTGCTCTAAAGCGATAGCAGAGATAGTCAGTGCTGTGAAGTCATAGAGATGATTGGCAGCTGTTTAGAAAGCCAATCCAGGAAGCTGCAAGCATCCTTTAATTCCACCTAAATATTATTTTAGTTACTGCCAGTTATTGCAAGCATAAAGTAATGTTCTTTTTACTTGTATCAGCTAAAGAAATATCATGATAGATTACACCAGTTATAGAAAAAAGCAGACTTATTCTGGCTTTGCTGTTACAGCAGTTCAAATCACAAGCCAGCATCAGTATTTTTCCTCATGGAGTCTGAAGGCACATAAATATTAAAATCTAATTTGAAATTTCTGGCCAGGTCCCAGAACAGTATTGTTTATGCAGTGTTTGACAGTGCTATTCAAATAAATCAAGTAACAAATGTGTCATGATTACTGTTAAAGTGGAAACTGCAGCACTAACAACTATTAAGATAAATGATGCCATGCGTGGAAAGTATTTTATGGGTGCTCTGTCTCTGTGCAGGGGTGTGCAGGCATGCACAATCAGCTGTCTCCCAGGAAAATTAAAACTGCATCCAGGGATGAATATTGCAAACAACCAGCTCTGCAAACAACCAGCAATGACAGCATATTCACTTGTTCTGCATGGGATAAAATAGACTTCTGCTTTGATATTTCACTAAATCTTGGCTGCTTTTGGGTAAGCTTAGAGTTTGGGGGGTTTTGCCTTATTATTATTTTTTCCCTAATAGACAGACAGAAAGATTTTTGGAAGTAATCAGAGAAATACAAGGAGTTACTATAGTCAGCTGTCTGTTTCTTTTTGTAGCAGCATGTTGTTGGGAGATATTAAAATGTAATCAAAAGTAGAATTTAATCTCCACCAAAAGGAAGGCTGGAATTAGAGATTTAGGGAGGGACTGGTCACGTTCTAGGCCCCATCTCCACAATGTGGATGTCTACAGCTGAGCCATTCAGCTCTGTATATTGTCATGTGAGAGACACAGGCATTTTTAGAGAAATCATCTGGCCTATTTGAGATGTTTATATTTAGCCAATGTCACTGGGACATAGACTGAGCATCTCTGAGTGTCTGTGAGCAATGTTTGCAATGGTGTCACATTATCTCCATTCACAGCCTGGACCATGGTGGGTTGTTCTGTTGTCTGGAGCTGTCTGAAACCAATGGAACATGAGAATGTAATTATTGTGTTGGCTGTGCAAGGAGCTTAGAAATGTCTGGTTAGCTGTCCTCACCTTCTAGTGGTAGCAGGAACATGTCTGAACCCAGGCAGTGTAAATTAATGCAGATTTCAACTGGTGGGCATACCTAAAATGCAGGAGCCTGACATGAATAAAAATAAAAATGTGCTGAGGATCACAGACTAATAAACACAGGCACATCTTTTACTCTTGGTGGTAAAAGATGTCAAGCTCTGAAATCTTTAACCTGACTCTGCAGGGTCTCAGAACTTGTCTGAGATCGCCTTGGCTTGCTCTGATTTGCGGTTGTTTCTCTGTAGTAACAAATATCAAAGAATCCCTTGAATGAGGAACTGTGATCTAGTTTAGCTTTAGTTTGCAATGATAACAAGTACAAATAAAATTAGGAAACTGAGGATAACAGCAGAGTAAGGGGTTGTCCAGATTGAGAAGGAACTGATACAATTTTAAATGTATTATTAATTAGGCTTTACTGTCATTCTATATGTAATTACACAGCACAAATTAACTAGACTGTTAAAACTTTAATTGTACTAACAATAAATTTGTAGCTCCATATATATGGCATGCTCTCTTTTGGCCATAAGAAAACTTTTGGTATAACAAGATACTGATGAGCTTGGGTAATGAGGTATAAACAGCAGGTTTAAAGTCAGAGCAGTATCAGCTTCGCTTGTTCTATCCTTACTTTTAGCTTTGTAAATAATAATGAGTCTAACATTCTCATCAGAAAATTGATTAGAGTGTACAAAGTCCACTGGCAAAGCCTTTGATTAAGGACATTGATGATGCAGTACATTGATTAAAGAGCTCTTGATGGGGTTTATACTCGTCCATAGTTCAGCAAAGTTCCTTTGGCCAAAAAGGTGAGAGTTATATTTTAAAACTGATTTTTTTACCTGAGAGATCAAGGTCCTGGTTGGTATGAAGAAGAGGTTGCCCTCAGAGCCAGCAGCAGACCTCAGATGCCAGTCTGGGTATGCTGCAGGAAAAACACAACCTTTGTACCTGTAGAAGAAATTTCAGTAAAAGGCTCATTTTATTAAAAGTAGAGAGAACAAATGAGTGCACAGCTCATCCTCAGTGTCTCTACCTGTTACCATGGTTCTATCCACATGGCAAAAATCCATGACTACTCGTGGTGGAATTGCCACACACCTCATCAGCTGAGCTCAGAAAAAACAGGGACAAACATGTTGAGTATGAAAAAAAAAGGGTAGAAGGGAAGAAAGACTTACATAACCTTTCTGAAGAGTTTGAATACCATGCTTGTAAATAAAGCTCTTGTACCACTTTGCAGCTAAATGCACCTATTAAGATTTTAATTAAAGCTGATGGAGCATGTACAGAAAAAGACGAAGAAAGTTAGGACTTCAAGAAACATTCAAAAATTTAAGTAGGCATTTGAAACCAGATGGGAGACTGGGGAAGGCCAGTGCCAATAGACCTGACAATCCAGCAGAAACAGGTGAAAGCTGATATTTGGCCTGCTTAGAAAACTCATTTCACAAAGCAGGACTTCTGTATGAGTGGGAAATCAAATCCAGCCATTACCAGACTAGTAAAATCAAGTGTAAGATGCCCCAAGCCTGAGCATGGATTTCCCCTGCACTGAACACTAAGTCTGGAAATGTTGTTTGTGATCTTTGTGTGCTATAAATCGTGTGATGTTTTACCCTGTCTTAGGCAGATAACTCACTTTATTGAAATGAATGGGGAATGGATCAAATAAACACTTTGTACAACAAATGCAGTTAGTTTGGTATTCACAAAGTATCCCTTAGTCCCCAATGAGGCCAAACAAGAAGAAAAGACTGATTTCAAACATGATCATGTAATTTTTGATGTCTGGAGTCTGTTGCTCAGGGCTCTTTAAAGCAGTCACTTGTGTTTTAGAGTAATGATTAATCAGAATATTTTAAAAGCTGATGGGTAATTCAGTATTTATAGGAAGCTTAGTTTTTGGTCCCCATTTTACAGCTCCCTGTCACGGGATTGATTATTGCTCACTGTAGCTGACCAGTGGAAATTAGTGTTGCTGTAAATTTTCAGCCAGATAATCAGCAAAAATATCCAGGAAGAAAGTAAGTTCATACACTACTTATTCATAACGAAATGAAAAATAATTATTTTTTTCTTGACTGATTGCTTATTTTATATGTATGCATATGCAAAATAGAGAATCAGACATAACATTTGGTTGTCTCTGCTCCCCAAATTATTGTGAACTGGTTTCGTACTTTTTATCCTATAGCATAATTAAAATTAGTATAATATTTTCCTTTATGTCTAGTCAACTGTAATTTTCTATTCCTTTAAATACATTTTTTCCTCAGACTTATGGAAGAACACAGGAGAACTATTTTTAATACTTCCCCAATTGTCTTTTCCTACCCTCTTACCCCAAAGTTTCATATGAGTGTGATAATTTCTTACCTCCCTCTTTTGTTGTTTATGAAATAACAACTTAAACATAAAGTTTCTTTTCCTACCAACAGACATCATCAGACAAGAGAGTAAGTTTGGGCATGCTGAGGGCTTTTATGTGCTGAGGTGCACAAAATTTTTTAACTTTTTTAGTTTGTTTCTTTTAGATATATAGACTGTTCTATATCCACTTTCTATGAAAAGAAAACAACACTACCATTTGCTAATAATGGATATCTGGGAAATACAGTAGCCAATAAGATCCCTTAGGGAAACAGAAGTAATTTTCTGTTCAGTTAGAGCCTGGAGAGAAACAGAATTTTCTCATTTATTGGGAAAAAAAAATAACAGTGGTTTATGTACTTTCTAGGGTCTGCTGTTCAAAGTCAGAAACGCACATGCCAGAAGAACTGCACTTCATGCACAGATATAAAAGGTGTTTTCCCGAATTATTAATTCACATACCGATGAATTGCTGTGGTTTCAAAGTGCAAACAGCCATTACAAGAAGTGACAGCAAAAAGATAAAGACAATGAGGCAGCTTGCCAATATTGTAAAGTCAGACTAGAATGTGAAAACCTTGTGCTGAAGGTTAATGTCACACCTTAATGAAATTTTTTTGAAGTTTATGACTAAAAAGTCCAGATGGTAAACCAACAGCTCAGGTGAAGGAATGAACCCACCTCATATCTTATAATAAGCCCAATGTATGATTTAAAATGGCACCCAGATGAGATTTCTTTTCTAGCTCCCTCATAATTCTACATAATGAAAGATTTGATAATGTATAAAAGCAATTAAATGCAACACTGATATCCTCAGAGTCATCTTTTTCTTATGATATTGAAAATATCTGTGGTATGTTATGTATGGTTTTGTAAATGGTATACATTTTTCATAGCTGCTTTCACTGGCAGTTTTCTTCTTCTAATGGCTGTATAATTAAACAGTAATGGGATCTTTAGGCTTATGTATATTCATGGGGAAGTAGTTATAACAAAAAAAACCCTATAATTAACCATGACCCCCGCAAAACACACTTTTGTTTATGCACCAATTTTTATTTTTCATAGACTTTATTTCTTTCTTGCAGATAATAATATTGACAAGCAATATAGAATATGAACTTTCAAATCCACATGAGGTCTTTGTGGCTAAAGGTTTATTTTCAGAACAGTTTGTATAAACTCTGGCTACAGCAACACCTAGGGCTTGGACTTGTGTATTTTCAATGATCTTGATACACCTAGGGGGCACATTATTGTCTAGTCCAAATATAGAATGGAAAAACTCGGGGAGATTTGTTTGATCCTTCCTTTACTGGGCCTGTGGTGCAAAATTAGCTTCTTCAGTATCTTTTCCAGAAAAATGAATTTAAGATTATATCCACTCAAAATTTGCACTGACCTCTCATGATAGTATTTGGTGGTCTACCCGCTCTTGAAATGTCCAGATCACTAGAAAATAGGATATTTCATGTTTACACTCCTTCCCCATGCTCTGTGGAGGTATTTGCTCTTTTGGTGGTATTTGTACATCTAGTATTTTTAAAATGTGAGACTGGAAATTTATTGCCTTAATCACAGTAAAAACTAGATTATTCTGGTCCTCATATTTCTCTCTGGTGTTGTACTGAGATGTGACTTTTGCTTCTCCAGCCAAAGGCCCTCAGGCTGACTTCTGTTGACATGCATTATAGACATCTGGCTGCCATGAGAAATCATTTCCATGGACTTAGAGGTGAGACTGTGGTAAATTTTGGGATAGATAATTCAGTGAGAACCTTGTCTAGAAGAAGGATTTTATGAAGTACCTACATTGCAACTCCTTCCGCTTATCTTGGTGGATTTTGAACAGAGAGAGTTGGATATCAGCTGAGATTCGTCCAAAGATTTATATTTCCTGTGGATGTTTTTAACTGGAAAATTGGCAAAAGGAAAGTCAATTCCAGTAAGGTGAAGGTAATCCTGAGATCACAGATAGTCCTGCTTCTGGATTTATAAAACTGTCCTTTTAAACATAGGGATTTCTCGCACACACAGTATTATTCCCCAAAATACTAATGAAAGTCACAATAGCATCATGTTCCACTGCATTTAATTCAGTAGAGCACAGCTGAGAGACAGAAATTGTTATTGGCTCCTTTAGCCAACTTTCTGCTACTTTGAGATGATTCTTTTTTTCCCTCTCTCTCATTCCTAGTATCAGGACCTTAAGAACATGAGGTTTATTTAAGGTGAAAGCTATATCAGGAGCCCAGAAAACCAAACCAATATGTGAAATCAAATGTGATAAATTGCAATGAAAAGGCTATGGTAGCAGTCTCTAACTCAGGAAAATTGGATTCTTAGGAAATAGGATACAAATTAAGTTCTATCTATTGTACAGAACTAAAAAACTAAAAGATAGGATCAAGGTTGAAAAATATATGTTTACAAATAGCAATGTAGATGAGCTAATTTGGAATGAAGACTAAAATGGTCCCTGTAAAGTGCACTATGACATATATAAGTAATTACAATATGAAATTATGTGTGCATTTCTGTATATAATTATCTCTATGAGTTTGGCTGTGTGGTTCAGAACAAAAATTTTCAATAGTAATTTTTATTAAGCTCAGAATTACTGTCACCATTTTATGCTGTTCATTATCCTTTACTTTGAAAGAATTCTTCAAAGCAGATATTTTAAACTAATGCTTATTTAGTCAAAAAGTAATAACTTATAGGAATGCTGGTCAATCAATAGTAAAAAAGGCACCAATTTTCACAGAGCCAATATTCATGGTCTTTTTCTCTAGCTGTAATTTAAACTGACTGCTCTGTGTGGATAAAATGATGTGCTTATTTATGGAGAAATGACTCTTGACCTTAACAGCATGGTGATAAAAATTATCTTATAAATCTGGGGATTATTTTCATGGCTTTTTTTATCAAAGGGGTAATGATATAACAACATATATATTGCAATCAAATGGTTCATATTCCCATCAGTGAGATGTACCTACAACTGGACATGTGTGAAAAAGTCTGTCCATGTATGTTTTGGGTTTACATTTCATTACAAACTTAACTGTATTTTGTTACCCATGAACATCTTTCTGTACAGATCTCCAAAAGATTTTCTAAAATATGACAGTGGGGGTTGTGAATATTGGTGCAGGAATAAAGAAGTTTTCCAATCAGGAAAAAAGTACTTTGAGAATACTTAATTCTCAAAAAGTGCTCAAAGGATTTACATATGTGGGGAAATGGTGCAACTCAATGAATAATGATTTTCTGGTTCTTCATTTTTGTTCTACTGGAAGCCTAAAGTGTGGATGCTTTGGATTTGTTCTTTATGAGGGTTGAATGATTGAGGTCTTTTGTATCAGCTCCACATTTTAACAGACACTACAAATGCAGAGGAAACAACTTCTCTTATCACATCTCTCTTCCACAAACTAAATTCAGCTTCTTCTGTTGAGAAATGTGGTGACAGTTCAAAATAATAATTCGTCAGTGCCAGAAGTTACCATCAAATGGAAAGTAAAGACTATTTTAAACCTGTTAGTGGGATTTTGGTAACCATCTGAGCAGCTTCACTTCTGGTTGTGCAAACAATGTTACACCAAACATCTCTGGTTTCAACATTTTTATCAAGTATTTTTTCAGCACAGCTGAGCTCTACTTCAATTCCAATATTAAAACAAGCAAAGAGCTCAGGGAGAAAAATGTTTTCACAGACTTTACAATCAGAATAGCAATATGTACAGATGTTTCCCTTTCAAAATAATTTGCAGTTGGAGAGCTATTGAAGAAGTCTGCTATTGATATAAATTGTAGGTGGATGCGTTAGTATCAGAATTGTTATTATAAGAAGCCAGAAACAGAAATTATTGCAGCCCAGATAAAGACAGAAAAATGGTGTTCTGAAGAAAAACATTTCATCCTTAAAAGAATAATAAAGAATCCAATGGTTTTGTTCTCTCAACTTTGTTGCAAACTTTTTTGTGTATGTATCTGTGTAAAGCTGCACACTTGTACAATTGAGACTATAAATAAATAGATCTTCACATTTGTATACATTTACACACAAACACATGCATATTGTGTGTTCAATTCCCTTCTTTATAATAGTCTTCTTTCTTTTCAGACTTTTTTTTTTGCCATTTGAGATATTCCAGTAATGGACTCAGATTTTTTTTTTTTTTTTCCCTGAAAATTCGTCATGGAAAAATCTAAAGGCATCATAAACCTTATACTCTACTCTACTCTACTTAATCAGGCTTCCCAACAGTGGTTGGGATCACTGCTGAGGACAAATGCAATGCTGTGTGCAATTGCTGGTGTGGAAATAGATGAATCAAATAATTCTGTGCTCAAAAAAATGCTCTTTTTTTCCTGGGAGCCCCATTTCCAATTCTCCACATTGGCTTCTGAAAGGTCAATAACTTACAAGATAATATGCAGAGCTTTTGTTGGGGTTTTTTTTTGAGGGGGGTGTCATTTTTTGGTGGGGTTTTTTTTGGTTTTTGTGGGGTTGTTGTTGTTTTGTTTTTTGATTGGGGTTTCTGAGGGGTTTTTTTTTGTATGGTACTGAAGATTTATCATAATTCAGCAATTTACTTCAAAATTTAAGAAGTCTTTGGAGAAGAAGAGTAACCTTTAACCCGGAAGTGCTAGACGAGAACACAACTCACACAGTGACATTATGATACAAATCAGATTTTTTAAGAAGGGCATGAGGCTCACACAGTGGTAAAGCTAACCTCTAATCCCTGAGGATTTTTTTCAGTGAACTAGTGAAAATATAGATCAACTGTTCACTATTACTTTCATGTTGTGGAGATTCACACCAAGTTGTCCATAGAGTTGTAAAACCAGCACAGTACATCAAACGTGAATTCCCCATGTCATGTAGATAAGAGCATCATAAATCTGGATCTGAGAGGTAACAAAATGCCATGAGTGATAGATCACTTCAGCTACTTCAGCTCTGATAAGAACACGAAAAAACGAGCAGTGGGAGAACTGAAGGTTGGATAACGCACTCAAATGAACAACCAGAGCAGCAGTGAGGGGTTCACAGCAGTGAAAAATTTCTTCTTGTGCTGAAGAAATCCAAGTCACTGGCACCAGATGAGCTCTCAGAGATTCCCTGCTCTGTCCCAGACACTGCCTTGGGGTGGCACTGGGGACAAGTCCCTTCTCCAGTGTCACCTCCTTGTCAATAACATTGAGACATAGATGGCTTTCCTTCTGAAACTGCCCACAAAAAGGCCAGTAACACCCAATTCCAGTGAAATCAAGACATATCAGATATTGTTGAATTCTCTTGACATATATTTATTTGAGGGAAAGAAAGGAAGAGCAGTCTGAGAAAGTTTAAAAACCTGACCATACCTGTATATGCTATGTTTTCATATTTGGATAAAATGGTTGGATTTGGGTTTTTTTTAAGAATGTGAAGCAATTAGTAATTTTTTAAGTGGTGTCAATATGTTTTATCTGTGTTTTTGCTTTTCTGTTTTTAACTCCTTTAGAATCAGGACAGGGCCTTTGTGTTTTCATAGCTACTCTCACATTACTATCGTTAAAAACATTTTTACTTGGAAATTTATCTATCACCACCAGCTGAAAGTAGACATAATTTATTTTTTAGGGTTTTTACAATAATGGAATAAAAAGGCATCTATTTTGTGGAATTACATTATTTTTTAGGTTTCCAGGATTTTTTCAGACATCTTTTCTTTTTCACTTATTCCTTTCTCTAACTTTTCAGTTAATTCTCCATTTAACTTATGAAAGTAATTCTATACTTCTTATGGCATTTTTATTGCCTGTTCTGTGGATGGAGGCCTTCAACTTGCTGACTGAAGAATTGGGTATGACTGAAAAGTGTACTTTCAGGACTGATAGGCATTTCTACCTACATCATTTTTCATAAATCAAAATTTCTTCAACAGACATTGAACAAAATTGTTCTTCTAAAGATAATTTCATGCAGGATTTTCTTTACAGATAAGATGAACCAGGGAAGAGATAAATCAAGAAATGTAGTTAGGGCTGAAGATAATGAAATCCAGTTATCTAAATCCTAACTCCTAATCACCCTTAAAAATTAGTGGATTATTCTGAATGACCCTACAAGAAGCAGGAAACAAAAAGAAGAAGTTTATCATATGACACCTAAATTCCATTACATGATGAGTCGTAACTAAAAAAAAAATAAATTAGGGAAACTCAACTTTGAAAATGTTGAACACCTGTGATTTAAAAGAAATAAATTAGTATTAAAGTTTTAAAACAATCTTAACTCTGTCCCACAATGATAGAATCCAGATGTACATATATTATTGTGAATTTATAGAAAATGCCTCTCGACAACATGAATAAATGAATATTTCTTTTCAGAATTAGCATTTGTGCCACTGCATGGTGACTTTGCACTTCTTTGTATTTACTTCCAGCAACAGTGGGACTCTAAAATGGTTTCATAATTTAATGTGCCTTTTCGTATTAAAAAAATAAAAAGATGTGCTTCATTTTTTTTTTCTTTTTAACTTACTTGAGATTATTAAGCTGGCAGTACCTAATGACAAAACTGTAGAACTGTCTCTAAGGAACTGGGATAAACGCAGAATGGGCCACAAATCAGAACAGATTTATCTGGCAAGCTGCATTCCCAAAGAGTTAATACCCTGGAAGAGTTGTGTGGTATCAGAGCTATTTTAAAACCATCAAGGTCCTGCTTTTATTTTTAAATAGTGATATTTAGTATTTGGAGAGAGAAATACACAAACCAAGCACTGCTGGAAATAGGTTTAATTGTAATGAAAATTCATTCAGACCATCCAGAATTACGTATTTTTTATTATTTATTATGTATGTTTTATTGGTCCTGACAATGCTGCAATTTCTAGATTACTGAGAAAGGCTAGATTTAAAAAAAAAAAAAAAAAAAAAAAAAAGCAACTTCTAAAACCTACTCGAAGACAAACTTTTTAAAATGCCACATGATGGTGTTTTATTTCCTGGTTGCAGACTTCCAGCTCCCTTTGACATCAGTGAATGTTGCAGAGGGGCTCAGAGACAGCCCTGTGCAGCCCAAAACTCTGGAGGTGTGATAGAACCAACAGATGTGTAAGGGAAAGCTGTGCTAAGAGCTTCACAGTCAATTAATTAATCAACTGGAAAAGAGTCAAGTGTCTGGGGACTGGAAGATAAATGGGGTCTAAAACTCAAGAGATTTCCATCTAATCTCTGGCAAGTCCAACCCTGAGTGCTCCTGGTGCAAAGATAACATTGTGCTCCTAGGCTTTGGGTGGGAAATGTTTTTTTGAGCAAGAGAAAGTCTGTCAACGTAAAATAATGAAAGTAAAGACCTACTAAAGACTGCTAGACTATTCCCCTGCTCTTGTAGGCTTGCTCCTGGCACTCTTAATTCTCTGGACTTATCCTTTCATTAGAGATGAGAGGATTGTTTTTTCAGGCAGACCATTTGAGAATTGAAGCTAATCCAATTTAAATAGCCATGAAAATTTAAAGTAACCATTAAACAAGCCAAGGTGGTGCTCCATGATCTTTTGTACCTTTGTGATCTCTCTCATTTCACACTCCTGCATTCTGAGTTCCACATGTCAGAATAACTCTCATGTTAACAGCTCTCTCTCCCTGTCCATAACACCTGTTTTGTACAAGCTTGATGTCTTCAGAAAGGTGATATTCTCCAGTGGGAATACTAAATCAGGTTCCCAAAGAAACTGGTTTGGGGTTCTGGGGTTGTCCCTCTTTTACTATTAACTGTAGATAATATTTCACCTTTAATTAGGAGCTTTGTTTTAGAAATCTAAGGTTTGGTGAGCTGGTCAATTGTTTTAATCAATAAGGTGTATATTTTTTTGTTTTTAAGTGCATATCTATATACATAGATAAAATAATCCCTACATTCCCAGTGCCTAGAAATTGTTGTCCTAATTTTGTAAACAAGTACAAAATTTGTAAGAAGTCTTGAGAAATTAGATAAAAAATTTGCTGCCCTGAAGGAGTGAGAGGTACATAAAACTTGTACATGATAATTAGCGCAAACCCTTTGTGGCAGGAGTCATCTTGGCTTGTTTGAGAACCTGCATTGCAGAGGTCCCTCTGTGAGCTCTCTGCCCACATCCCTGCTATACCAATGCATCTGACCAAACCCAATTAGCTAAGACTGTGTCAGATGAATCCTTTCCTTCACTGAGCTAGGTTTAAGTTTTTAATACTCCCCTGGAGCTGTCTTTTCATATGGAAAATAAGGGAGCTTCTGCCCTGCAGAGGTGCTTGGGAGGAGAGCTAAAAGTCCTTCTGGGCTGTTTGTGCCAACAGGAGCCACATCGTGGGACCGTGGGGAGTCTCTTTCACCCTTCAAAACTTTTCAGAAAAGAAAACAAATCTAATTTTCGCTTCCAGCATCCTAAGAATTGCTACAATAAAGGTTCTTCCTAATCCAATCTCCTGACAGCACGTTGCAGAATAGAGTTGAAATATAAGCATGAAATATAAGCAATCAGGATATACAGAGTGACTGATTCAAACTGACGTGCTTCTGCCTTCCTTACAAATAAACAGAACCATTCTATTTGTTTCAGTTTGGGGCAGAAGAAGTTTCAGCCCTCAAAAATCCCCACAGGACAGAAAGTTCAATTTTGTTTCTGATGTAATCCTGTCCTGAATTCTATTAGAGCCTCCTGAAGAGAATCCTTTTAATTGACTCCTTTTTGACAAGTCGCATAGTTTTAAATTAACATAATGCTCTCATGTTGCTCATTAAATAGGAGATGTGATGGTAAAGTAGATGCAGCTAATTAGTAATGAATAAATTATTTATGGCTTCTTAAAAAGATGAGTGACCTGTAAGTTAACATTGTTGGAGAATTATTTTTTAATTGGATGTGATCTTAACTGCTCTTCACACTTCACCTCAAAGTTTTAAGCAGCCATTTCTTAATTCAAAGATATGAAAGTTCACCTGCCAGAAGTGGTGGAACCGGGCAAAATAAGGGTACACTCTTGTGAACTGTCTGTGCTGGGATCACTGGAAGCTCTTAGAGTTCTGCAATAAATAATTTGCAGAATGAAATCCAAACCCACCAAATCAGCAAATAAATTAATTGCATGTTCAACCTTAAGTCTGGGGCACATTTACAAACATAATTAAATGCTGAGGTACTTAAATCTCTTTCTCTTTCGATGGCAAGCAATGAATTGAGACAAAGAAAAGAGACAGGCTACAGCTTTTTCCTATTCCAGCATCCTGGTTGCCAACAGGATACAACAGGATTAAAAACGAAATAGTCATTATGCAGACAGATTTTTCTCTGGGGACATTGTCTTTGCAGTCAGCAGTTTATGGACTTTCTGGATGCCAGTTTATGCATCTGATTCTGTTTAACACTCAAAAGAATAGACCAATTTTACATGAATTTGCAGAATCCTTTTCTAATCCATTTAAACTTTTCTGGGATCTTCCTGGACATTTCCTACTTGTTTTTATGTAACTTGTTCCTACAATTTGAACTAAAAATCCCCTGAATATTTGTTTAACAATACATACATCCTCCATAAAATGATGGGGATATACTTTGCTTTCCTGTGTAGTGATTAAAGATGTCTAAAGACCAACAGTGATTTTTACTCCCTGCTGCAGCCCTACAGCATTTTTATTTCTTCTTCAATTTCAAAAGTTACGCTGAAAATGTATATTACATTTTTAATAATTTACAACAAGTTCTACATCATGTTTAACACGATTATACCATGTTAGAAAGAACACTGAGTATGTTCAACATCCGCCTCAAAATTTTCTCACAGAATCACAGAATGTTTAGAAAGGGATCTTAAAGATCATTGTGTTCCAACCCCCTGCCATGGGCAGGGACACTTTTCATTAGACCAGGCTGCTCAAAGCCCCTTCCAGCCTGGCCTTGAACACTTGAACATTTCCAGGGTTGGGCCCTCCCTGGAATAGACACATATTTTTTACTTACACACACACACACACATATATATATATATTTTTTTTTCTAGTGCTGCTTAACAAACTTAATAATTTTATTACTTCATCTGAGTATTCCAACAAGATTATGACACCAAACATAAAGACACAATTTCATTCAAATATACTTGAGCTTTTTTTAATGATTCATACTTTCTGAGGCACGGGAAAATATTGTCATTGTTTTAAATTTAGTTAAAAATCAGTATATATAATTCCTGTATAGCAAATACAATGTAAGGATCATGTTTTTCTCAATAACTGCAATGTCTCAATCAAATCAGTTCAAAATCAGGAAAAAGACCATACTTCAAGTATGTTTATTTTTGATTTGAATTAAATTATTGTTGCTATTAATATTTTAGACATGTCATAAATATTCCAGGAATTGAGTTTTCTTTATGCTTATACACTCTGCAACTGATGCATGCATAATTCAATAAGAAAAAAGTATACTCAGGTATTTATTAGAACCACATAGTAGGAAAATGTCCATGTGCAATTCTGCGAAGATTATTCTATATGAAATTTATCTTTTCTCCTTTACTCATTTTCCTTACTTGATTTAATAATTAAAGCTGATGGAAAAAAAGTCTTTTGTAAATCTGAGCTTTGAAATATTTATTAGGATGGAAACAAAGCATGACAAGACATAAATAAGTGAAATTGAGAGATGAGATTACTTGCTGGAGTCACATTTGCAGAGTTCCTAAAAGAAGGAATCTTTCCTCCTCCGATACATGGTGTTTTCACCAGAACCTGTTCCCTTCCTTATGGAATATCTCATATATTAGACTTTTTTTCCTTCTTAAAACAAAAAAAATTGCAATCGATTCAGGGTTAATCACAGGGAGAACTTCTGGCTGCTTCTGAAGCCAAATCTGCACCCACTTTTGAGGCCACGGCTTTGGCAGCCAGCTGTTCAAACAACCTTTTTTTGTTTTCTCTTCCAAAATGCTTCAGAACTTAAAATATTTCCAGAATAATAAATGCTTTAGCCTTCATAAAAACATAAAGTAAAAAAGTTCCTGGTCTTTCAAGTTTACCTTTCCATCCATTATGACTGTGTGCTTTTCTCCCATTTTCTTTTGTTGTTCTTGTTTTCTCAATCTAAATAGAATTATTGCAACATCTGGCTTCTGGTATGGCTCTGATCTTTCCAGATGTGCTGTGTTCCTAGGGATTAACTGTTTTCTAGGGATTAACTGCTTTCTTAGCCTGATTATCCTTTTAAGAGGCATGAAAGGAGACTCATCAAGCCAACTCTTCTTGAAATTCTCTTTTGTTCCATGTGCATCTAAACATTTATGTGATAAATATAACACTCGGCTTGAAAACAGATGTCAGCTTTCTGCCTGACATCCCTTTGTTAAATACCACTACTTAAACCATCTCCACCTGTCCCTCCCATCTTTCCCTGTGTTCTTTACATCCATTACAGGGAAAAAGACTTTTAAGTGTTATCACCCTGACCTTGATCATATTTTCTCTGATCCTTTTAAGTGGGATGTCAACGTTTTTCCTAGTGACCTGACTTAGCATCATAAAAGATTATTTTCTCATTTAGTACCTTTCCTATGCCAAATGGCAGGTGATTTCCATCCAAACTCTAGTTAAGTGCACAAGTGCTGTACTGGAAATACAGCAGGCTCCAAATGAGTGGTTGAGTGCATCTGAGTGCCTAAAAATACTAAAGGGACTCGCCTAATGATATTCTTTAAGAAAGGGAAACCTTCCAATTTCAAGTTTTTCAACTGGCAATTTGTTGCAGACTGACCAGTGAGGAACACACAAGAAGTGAACACAGTTATCGGCTTCCAGGAACATGAACAATTTCTCTAAGAATTATTTGAATCTGTGTTGCACACCAACCTTGGTTTGAATGCAGAAATAGACATTTTAAAATAAGACCTTTTTGGCAGAATAATTTTGGACTGAAAGTAGGTAAAGAGGAAAGGCTTGGGTAAAGAAAAAGCAAAGAAATCTCCCCAGATAAATGCACCCATAACTGCAGGAAAGATTATCCAGCCATGTCCATTCTCTTTCCTTAAGATTATACCATATTTTCTTTGGAAAATAGAATATTATACTTTTATTTTATATTTTTTTGAACCCATATTAAATCAGTACTGCTTTTTAACTCACTTGGAACTTTATCCTGAGCCAATTAAACTTGACTCTAAGTCAATTAAAAAGTGTGCCACACTTCTCATGTGACTGGAAATAAAAGTTGTATTTCCCATAATGTGCTGCACCTGTCCTCTACAGAAAATATGATGACTCACATCTCCAGATCTAATGTGTAAAATGCATTTTGATCCCCAAATCTGAGGTGAGAACAAACCTGAAAACATTTGAACCTCAAACCACATCTTGCCTTTCCTGTGACACCACATAACTGCACAATGTCAACACTCTTCTAAAATAAATTGTTACTTCAGTCCAACAAGTCAAGAAATTTTCCTCCTGTTTATTTTTTTACCACTTAATAACAAATTTCACTCTATAAACAAGGCCAAAACACATCCTGGTTTCCATCAAAAAGGTATTCAGAATTTTGCAATATATTGAAACATACAAATTCCCTATAGACAGAATATTGTTCTATTAACTCACTTCTAAATCCCATTTTTTTGTAGAATGTATGAAAATAGTACAGAATATGCCAAGTACAAGTAAGAAAAAAATAATAACTGCTGCCTGTACATAAAGAAATTAATGTTTCCTCTTTTTTCTTTTCCATGGATTTTACAATGAATTCTCTCATGGATTTTATGATGACTGCCCTTGGACATAAATCAGCTCATGCAAGCTATTTTTGCATTGATATTTACAGTGATTTTCTTTCTCTATTTCCTTCACATTGTACTAATATTTTCCCATCACATGCATGGCTAAAATAGGAGCATAGGATCTCATTACACTTTCTATTTCTCATTGTCTTTCAACCAAGTATGCCCCTCTAGCCACACAAAGTGAATCTAGTAATTTTCTGAACTGATTGCTCGCTGCCTTGTACCTTCAGGGACATTTACAGCAAAGTAACATGAGACTAAACTTACCGGAGCTGCAGGGCAGTCTTACATCTTCTTGTGTTTTCTAGCTCACTGCCTGAAGTTCAGAGTGCTGGGGAAAAAAAATAAGAAACAAAAAATATTATTTCCCCATTACGCATTTTTATCTCAGCTGTGTATTCACTGCAAATCCTAACATTGATTGTAACATCTTTCTTCATTCCCATACAATAGGAAGTTTAATCATCTGTGGAATGAGACATTTCTGTTTCTTACAAGTTCTGCTTTTTCTCAAAAGCACAAAGTTCTTCTATTCAAAGTTATTCTTCTATGTTTCCAATAAAGATCTAAATTCATGTGTGTTTTTCCTCATATAATTTTCTTCAGACAGACAGAGCATGTCAAAAACCTGTCAACTTCCTACAGAGAATTTATCTTCAACATCACAAAGTTTGGGATTAACTTCTGGAAAGAATCTTCTGGAATGTGAAAGCAGAGTCTTTGCTCAAAGTTTTTTCAGTAAAACTTTTCCCTGCAGCCAGGCAGGATCTTCCATCCAGTGGATGTGTTTGTAAAGAAGTCTCTGGAAAGGAAAAAGAGGAGACCACATTCCTCAGCCCAATTGGATATTTGGATGTGAGGCAGGGAGTGCAGCTAGCCTTTGATTGTGCATTGTCAACTGCACACCCAGGGTTCAATATCATCTGACATGAGTATCTTTAGAGGATATCATTACAATATCTCAGTTAATTTACCAAAAGTATCAGTTGCTGTAGAAGAAGAGAAAGGTAATATAGAGAAAAGTCAGCACACAACTTCGTAGGGCTTGACACATCTGGAGTGTGCCCTGTCACAGAGAGATCTGGGATTTCCTTTTGTAAGGACATTTTAAATTGAAACAACCGCTGAACACCTCCTGATAGGTGTTCAAAGGTTGAACACCTATCTTTTCCTGTTCTTTTGCTTCAGACTCAAAGTAAAATCTCATGAGGTATGGAGATTAACAGCAGTAAATCACCACAGCTGATGATCATCAGTAAGGGTGAAACCTGGGATTTTGAATATTAAATGCAGATAAAAAAGGTTCTCTGCATGACAAATGCTAAAATACATTGCATTTATTTACAAAGCTAATTGGAAACTTAGAAGCCGTTGGTGCTGCCTCATGAAAGGTTACCTGTAAATTAAACCTGATGTGAAGGCATCCCTCAACCTGCAGTTTTTCAAAGTTAGGTTCTTTTCACAAACACATTTTAAAATAATCTTTTTTATTTAGGATTTTTATTCTGACTTTTTGAACTCATAGGAGATTCATAGATAGAAACACACATGGGGAAGGAAGTATTTATCAGGGCTTAATAAAGATGGATTACTTTTGTTGTTCTTGCATTCTTATATTTTCAGAAGGAAGTTTTCTTTATTTTTTTTCCCCCAGAAACTTCCTTTCCCCCCTACTTTCCCTTCCAGATTTTTTTTTTTCTTTAAAACGCTGTTCACATCTCTATTTGTCAGGTACAATGACCATTTCAGAGCATTTCCTGGAGACTCTAATGTGTCTCTTGGCTTATATCAGATTAACTTTCAGAAGGGTGAGTCAGGAACATAACAAGGAAGCTAAAATGAGGTTTGTTCAGTGATATTTATTCAGGAACATGGTGAGACATAGTCACAACAGAGAGAGAAGAGGCTGCCCAGCCCTTTCATCCTTGTGGACTTTTGCACATCCAGGGAAGGTCAAATCAAGTTTGCGAGCTTTGGTTTCATCCTTTGTGGATGTTTGTCCTCATCACAAAATCCAAATGGAATTTAACTCAGTTGGGTGGAAAGGCAGGAATAACAGACATCACAAGCCTCAGTTTAAATGTGTTGGCAGCAGTATCTGGGAACCTTGTAAGACATCTGCACTGGCCCTTAGCATGATTTTATTGCCAGGCTTTCAGTCTATTCAAACCTAAAGCCTTATTAAATCAACAACTGAAACAAGTTTCAAAGTTAGGAAAAAGAAAAAAATACATAATTCACTGCTACAATACTCGCTTAACAGCAGAGAAGCACTAGGGAAATAAAAAAAAAAAAATAAAAAGAAAAAAGAAAAAAAAAGAAAAAAAGAAAAAGAAAAAACCAACAAGAAGCAAAATCTATTCTTAAAATTATATACTTAGAAGACAAACAGAGGAGAGGAAGAGGAAAGAACACTAAAGAAATGCTGAATATACTCTCTCAAGAAAAGTACCCAGACCAGACTGGCTTGTGGGAATTTTTATTACTTCTGAAATTAGAAACAGGGCACTGAGGTTGGGGAGAGGGGAGTGTCTCAAACCAGCTGCAACTCATTTTAATTAAGGGCTAATTAGCAAGTAGAGCTTGCTGCAAGCGGGAGAAGTCGATGTCCCTATATAATACAGAGCAGCTCACTAAAGCTTTTTTTTAGCACTTAGGGATACTAGCAGAGGGGACAAGAAAAGAGATAAAATGTAGAAGTTATTGTGTATTCCTGTAGGTGTTTTCTTTTTGAAAGTCTGTATTTCCTTAGAAATTCTTGTTCTGTTAGTAGAAAAAGTTTAAAGATTAATATCTAAAGAAGGCAGGTGTAGAAATCTAACTGCCTTAATCTCTGCTTGAAGTTTATGAGATTTACTTTTTCCCTTTTTTTTTTTCCTTAGTTTCAATGGTAGTTATTCAGGAAGTTATAATTTGTTCTAGTAGGGATTTTTTTAAATTTAGTTCAATAGCTGAGAAGGGTAGTAGTATACTAATCCTGAGATATTTCTGTGTTGCCTGGGTATTTATGATCTCTATCTCCTTTCAAAATATAAAGTAGATCTATGTTTGCAAAATGTGCTTTAATGTTCATTTTTCTAAATCTAATCTCTTTCACATGTGAGATCTTAATAGGTGCCTATGTGATATTTCCTTATATAAAAAAATTCAGTTTATCAGGGTATGAAAAAAGATAAGAAAAATTAACTAGGAGAGTTTCACCAGCTTATTTGGTCTTTTGAATTTTGCCAGAAAATAATTAGCTATTTTTGTGGGCAATAACAGCAGAGGTATTCCCTGTCCAGAAATGGCAGTGTGGTCTCATATTGTGAGTTCTGTGTTTATTTAGAAAAAGCAATTTACTGAGGTCCAGCTGTTCTTTATCATTCCAAAAAAAATTTTAGGTAAGTGGTGCAGGTCAGAAAAGGCTGCATTATTGAACAGCAGTGAATCCCTGGAAGTGTTCAGAGCTGGGTTGGATGATGCTCTGGGCATCCTGATCTAGTGAAAAGTGCCCCTGCCCATGGCAGGGGGTTGGAAGGAAATGATCTTTAAGGTCCCTTCCAACCCAAACCATTCTCTGATTCTACAGATAAGAATTTTTAACCTTAATGTTATCCAGTCTATCTGCAGACCAACTGGATAAAGGGCAACAACTCTGAGGGATTTCTTTTAATGGGAGAGATACTCCTGTATAAAACTTAAATCTCTCAGGGGTATGAATGGGTCTGCCACTATTTAATAAGGTTTGGAACCAAGAGATGGAGATAAGGATGGTTTTAATGACTGAAAAATGGCAGTTGCGCTCACCTTGCTAAAGAGTGAGGTGTCAGAAAAGAACATGAAAATTATATAAATCTTTTAAATTTCAATTCCTTGGAAAAGCATTTAATTAGTGTTCTTGAAAGTCAAAATCAGGTGCATGAGCAAAAGGAAGGTGACTGCCAATGGGAAGTGTGGATTTAAGTCTAAGTTGTGGGTAAAAATTTTTGGGGTTGTTTTTGGGATGCCATTTACCTTGACTTCATTAAATTTTCAATATGTTCTTCTGTAGCATTCTTTTTGTCTATAATCTAAAGAAAAAACAACCCCTCAAAAACAGCAAAACAGGAATAAAAACAAAAGAAAAACCCACCAAACAAAAATGAAGTTATGAAGAAAATTTCATATGCTGTTTGGGTAACAATGTATTGCAGCTGAATGTGGGAATAGTGAAAATATCATGAGAAGAAGAATTCATATTAAACACTATGCTTGTATATATTCTACCACCAAAGAACCAAGAAAAGGCATATAGTAATAATCCATAGCATGCTATATTTACTCCTAGTTTGCAGATGTCTTCTAAGTAATATCCAAATAAGAAATAAGACTGCAGAATGAAGTGGCAACTAACATTTGGAATAACAAGATTCTTAATGTGGTGCCTACAAGTGAATTAAGTCTGAAATCCAAATCTTAAGCAAGGGAAGTGATGTTGTAATTCAGATATAATAGTTGTAGGCAGGTCCTGGCAGGACCTCACAACTTGGAAAATTACTTTGTCATTGTTGTTTGTTTGCCTAGAAGGAAAAGGAGTTCTTATTTTCCAAAGCTGTGAAACTGTCTGTTTAGATGTGCCTTCTCATTAACATGAAATTTCTTTAGTGCTGTAATGAAGAGTTCGCTTCTGGCTATGTTAAACTTAGTTATAATTATTTTCCACATAACGCCTTTGTATCTGATGATTCTTGTCTTCTCAAACTGGATAGCAGATGCATAATCAAAAGGAAAAATGCATCTAATGCTTAATTCATGGTAATTGGGTTGATTTTTTTTATGATCTGAGTAAAATAGTCTCTATAAGATAATGTATTTGATTAATTTTTTTGTCCTGGTTTACTGTATTAATTAGGAAACATCAAATAACTACAAAAACCTAATTTAGTTGAAGCTTATTTCCATAAATAACTTATTTGAATTGTTCGTTTGGGCAACCAAAATAAGAAATTTAGAATTGCATGTGACATTGCATATATTCAAATATGTGGAATGTCATAATTTTCTCTGTGAAATGGTATTTGGAGATACCTTTCCTGGTTGTATTAGGGTGAAGCAAGTTCAGAGTAACGTTATTTTTTCTTTTCTAGACTAACTCCCAGGTCAGTGTCATAACCTCCTTTAAATTTTTTACATAAATAAAGTTTTCATCATCTTTAATAACATATGTCTATTGTGAATCACCAGCTGAGGGGAATTTTGGTCAGGATATCCAGATCATTTCCGAAACCTGGTCTGGGGGACTAAAGTGCAGTTCAAGGATCCTGAGAGGTGATGTTAATAGTTCTAGAGAAACAAGATTTTTTTATTTTTATTTTTCAGTTACTAGCGATTATTTTGGTTTTTTTAGCCTGATTTGGGCATAGTCAGAACTACAAAATAGAGAAAACCCAGTTTTCCTGCCAGCTTAATTTCCAATGTTTTAGGTGGAAATTGTAACTCAAGCTCTGCATCTCTTTGCTGTTCTAGCACATGGCTACAACAAGGTGTAGGTAAAATTTATCTGCTTTTTAGCTGCTTTTTATTTATTAAGTAGCAGACAATGAATATTTCAGCATTTTTTTGTTCTCTTTTACACTAGGAAAGCAGCTTCCTTATGAAGAAATAACTTATTTTTTATGAGAAGTTTGTATAAGTGTGCTGCTCCTGAGGAACAGCACTTGGAATATCAGGATACAATTTATTTCTCATTATCTTGGGGTCTGTGAGCAGCCAAGTTGATGGTCCAAAAGCTGGAAATATACGGTATGTAGAGCTTAACTGTGATGGTTGATACGGGCTGGATATTGCTCCATTGCTAGAATTAAAAGTCTTTGAGTGTGATAAGACCTTCAGCACTGCTCTTTTGGTCATTGTATCTACAGAAAAAGCCTGGAAGTATCTTTATGACAGAAATATTAAATGACCAGCTCATTCTCGAGCTTAAAAGAGGCTTCCTAGAGAGACTGAGTTCTAGAGAGGCTCTATCCTGCATAGAATTGCAGCTTAGAGTTACTGCCAAGCTCTATTACTGGTTCAAAAGGGAAAGAAACTCTATTCTGACAGTTCTGAGGAAAAAAGAGAGTTTGGGCTTGCGGACAGAAACTCTGTTACGGTGCTTTGATTCAAGGTCAAACAATCATTCTGGTCTGATTTGTTTGGAATTTTATATTGCTTTGCAAAATGTCTGCTATTAAGTATAAATGAACAACCATTCAGCAAGCCAGACCTGCCTTTTGAAAGGGGCTCTTCAGGGGCAATGGGAGCCTTGTGGGAATATCCACTCAGTAATACAGTATTGTACTCATGAAAGTCTCACAAACCTCTTCTGAAGAGATGTTCAGATCTTTGCAGCTAGGTAGATCAAGAGAGTTAAGCATTACCAGTGTGAAAAAGAAACAACTTTTCTCTATGAAATCTGGCTATGGACAGGCAACATTTTCTATGTATTTCAAAGGGTCCAACTTTGAGTAGTTGGAATATTAAGCTGCCAAAAAGGTTGGCAAAGGCACTTTGACTTCAAGCAGATTTTATGGTGCTCATTGGCTTGATTTAGCTTTATCCAGTTCTAGCTTTTAAGCTCTTTTTTTCCCCATCATCCCCAGTATGATTCAATGTCTTATTTCATACACTTGGGGAGACCTTTAGAGATAAAATACAAAGGATTAAGTTCAGGGCATTATTGAAGTTTAGGTGGCCCTATCTTCTGTAGGACTAAATCCAGAGAAGGGAAGTAGTGCATTTCTTCTGATTTATGGGACACACCGTGTATTAAAATGTTCTACAAAATATATTGCAGTATTTATTTACTCCTACTTTTATGCCATAGGATTTCAGTTTTGCACAGCTTAGGAAATAACTTCCTAATTTGTATCTGCAAGCAATTATGTCAACATCTCACATAAACAGTTTTATTACAAAGTATTAAAACTAGTATTTGGAAAAACACTGGATATCTCCCATGTGTCTGTCAACTTATACTAGTTGCAAGTAAAAATGGAAAAAACAGTTTCAATGTTAATTCTATATTTAGCAGGGTTTTTTGTAATATTCTTTGATATGAAGGGTGGATATATTCTGTCTCCAGCTGGAAAGAAAAGTCAGAATCCACCTCAAAAATATACCAACCAGTAATAATTTTAATTCCTTTTTTATGCTAATCAGTCACTTAATAATAAGATGCTTTTGTGTTCAGTAAGCCACACTGAGTGGTGCCATGTCCTGCTATTGACCCAATGAGGATTTCTGACTCTTGTTAGTGTCTTAAATTGAATGATTTCTTCCCATTTGGAATAATTATAGTGCAACACTTGGCCTAAAGTATGGTCCCTGTTCTCAGAAATGAGGCTTCAAACCAACTTCCAGATTTATTTAGTTCTGAGGGAAAATTATGATGGGAATTGCATTGGCCATGTAAAGGCCTTCCAGCAGCTTGGGAAAATGTTGAGTACAGATAGTACTCAATAGTCTTTAATTCAGTATTTGTGGTGTTGAAGGTGGGAGTGGAGCTTGCAGTGACTCCAGATTAATCAGACTAGAACTGATTTCTCCAGATCTAAACAGCAGCTTTTAACCTCTGCAGAGATTTTCGAGCTCCTTTGGCATCAAAGTTTCTGTGATTGTTTCTGCCTGCATTTTACCCACCATGTATTTGTGAGCTCTTTTGTACTTCAGAAGTTGTAGGAATAAGGCTTAAAGCAATGAGATATGTGGTTGTGCCTGTGAGTACATTGGAGGATATCCGGGTAAAATAAAACTTAATTGATGGCACAGCTAAGCTTAATGAATTGCCAGTTAATGTTAGAATGTACTCCTGGTGTAACACGGTCCACTCAGGGCAGATGTGTACCGTGGCTTTTTTCTAACAGCAAAGCTCACTGAACTCAGTGGCATAAACAGAACCCTGTTTTCTACAACAATTTTAGAACATCTGATGAGATCAGGTAAAATCCAAGTACACTTTTGATTTATAAAAACCGGACTCCAAGTTTATCAGATTTTGAGGAAAAAAATTGGAAGAATTCCGAGCTGGTACATGACTATCTAAGAAAAATTTGATTGCAGCTAAATTTTAGACTAAAGTTTAGGGCAGCTTGGAGCTTGTTACAAGATATGTGCAAAATGGCCTTGCCTCTGGGTTTAATCAGTTTGGAAAACTTTGTCTTTTCAAAGAAAGGCCAGGCAGAGCGTGTTAGTCACAGAAGATTAATGAATGCTATTGGGGATTTTAATATTAGTTCATTCTTCTTTCCTGTTGTCTGCAGTGATGTCAGTTGCTCGTGTTTTCAACCAGTAAAACACAAGCTAAAATTATGGGTTGCTAAATATAGATAACTTGCCACATCATTTAGCTTGACAACTTGTTTGTAATGAAGACCCCAAAGCAAAATCCAAAATGTTAATTGGGGCAGAAATGAAACCTTGCAATAATTTTTGCTCATTGCTTCTTAATTATGAATTAATAATGGGTAGAAAATATGATTATAAAGCCCAACAATAAATGATATATGACTGCTGTTATGTCTGAGGAGAGTTTTTTTCTCTCTGGATTCTGTTTAGGAGGCAAGGGTGACAATTTCAAGGTAAAACATTCTGCAGCACAGGGATCTTTGTTAAGAAAAGTTAAATAAAATTGAACTCCCCCTTTATAAACAGATTAAATCACTTTTAGCACTCGTAGGGAAAATAAATAATGCATGTTTTATAACCCTTGGTTAAATTTAACTGCCTTGAAATCAAGGTTATTTGTGAAGGGAATTCTTTAAATCTCTAGGAATTGGAATTCTAAGTAGGAACTATTTTGTTTATTTATGCGCTAACATAAGTACAAAAAGATGTGGATTTACTATCCATTAACTGAAAATAAAAGATGTGGGATTACGTAAAATATATAAATAAATGAAACAGAATATGTTTTATTTGTCTTGAGGATGCCCATGTATGTGTGCATGCAAACAGGGAATTGTAGAGTTTTTGCAAGAAACATTGCAAAAAATATTCATTTTTATGTATTGAAATTAAAATTTATATGAATTAGAAGTTAAGGTACTAGCTCAGATTTTTTTTTTTTTTTTGATTTTTTACTAGAAAGGTCTTTTTTCCATAAATATCCATGTTCCATGAGGTAATGGTCAGGTAAATCACACTGGTAGAGGACTGGGTTCCGAGGACTTTCCCCTCCAGATGAGAAATTCAATACTTAGATTATACAGTTGTGATTTCTGCCTAAATAACCCAAACCCACTTTTACTTCTTTAAATGGTAGAGGTAAAACAAGTGGTCATAGCAGCAGTAGATTATTGTAGGGTCCCTAAAGGGATGTGGTCATCAGAGGGAATAATGGTGAAATACCAAGACATTCTGCATTAAATTATTTTGATACATTGATACAAAAAATTATTCAGCATAACCAAGCTACGACTTATTTAAGAGTTAAACAATCTTACTCTGCTGGTGACCAGTTAGCATAATGGCACAGGTGGCAGATTAGCTTCCCCTGACCCTTCCTTTTTGTAGGAGGTGCATTGGCCAGAATGCTTGGTACTTGTTGTTTCTCTTCCTAGAAACATTTTCACTTGTATTGCAGCTTCACTCATGTCCAGTAGAGTCCTCTTTACTATTAATCCTGCAGTAGACACTTCTACTGTAGCTTATTATTTCAGAAATATTCTCACAATGTCCATTTTAAACTTTGTCTTACAGACTGGTTTAGATATTGACATTTTGTTCCCTTTGCACACAGATTTTAATGTGTGAGAGATGCTGCATCACAATTGTGGTTACCTGTGTGGGTACTCACCTGAATAATGGAAATCCCACAGGTTTGTTGGCAGCTGCCAAACCTGGGAGTGTGCTATCTTGGCTCCTTCACTTGTGCTTCTACAGCTGACAGAATGGGTTGAAAGAATTCTCTAAACCTCATTCTCTGTCAATTCTCCTATAGGTAAACTCCTAAAACCAGTTATGCTTTAAGATCAGGATAGAAACTGCTTGACTGGTGTGGTTTTTAGGATACTATGATGAGGCAAGTTAGCCCAGAGGAATATGTTTTCTTTCTTGCAAGGCAGTACTATACTTATCATTTCTGTACAAAGAAAAATACATCGTCTTGGAGAGACTTTCAACCCTTCAGGGTCAGGGAATGGTGGTTAACATAGTGACATGAACATCCTTGGCTATTATAGCAAAGACACTAACACAGGATGTTATGGTAAGGCAATATGTAGTAAATAGCTTTGCAATAAAACACAGCCTTTTGCAATAAAAGCAAAGAGTGGAGATCAGGTGGAATTGTTCTGTGTATTCCAAGTATCAAATGGCTTTTTCTACCCATTTCTATAATAAAAGAACAAAAAAATTATTAATATTGTTGCTAACTAAAAATTCTAAACTGCCTTTGGAGGCTGTACTTAAAAAGCTAAATGGACTTTTACATTCTGCCTATCTGGCATTTACACAGTGTTAAACCTAAATGCATAATTTTCACATTAACTGATGTTGTAGATCATGACATAGTTATGAGTGTATGTGCATCCCATGCATATAAACATGAGCTCTATTGTCAGCTAATTCCATAAGTACCTGCTTCGAATGCTAAGGGAATTGTCACTTCAAGTGTAATGCAAGAATCTACCTGTCTGCTAAAAAATAAAACTGATCTGTGCACAACATCTGAACATGAAAAGATCTAGTTTTTGTCCAGGGACAGACTAGGCTGAAGGTTGTTATTTTGGGTTTTGGTCAGGGAACACAAAACTGGTAATATGACTTTTTTTTCTTTTTAAGGGCTCTGAAGTTTTTTGCCTTCATAGTAACAACACAAGTTAGGTTCTGGTAGTTTCTGTCAATACTGTAATGCTGAAAAATGTTTTAGGCAGCCATTTGGGCTCAAGTTCTATTCTTAGAATACAAGGTATTGAGAAGAATAAACTCCCTCCTTCTCATCAGAATTCTTTAAGGTGTTTTAAGTCATGCACATGCAAATGGAGTTATTTTTAAAGAGCAGGTCTATCATTTCCAATATCCAGCTTACAGTAGCCTGAAGAGCTAGCTTTGAGTTGTTATCTGGACAGTTCATAAATTTAAAGATGTTCTTCAAGCCAAAGGGTACCTCATGATGATTTATCATTCTCTGAAGCATTCTCTGAAATTCAACTAATGCTTCTTTATTAGGTCCAATAATTTTATCACTTACTGGTTCATGAGCTGAGTATGTGACATTGGGAAAACTTCAGATGCACAGTCACAGGTATTTGTTAAATAATTTGTTAGCACTTTCTGTAGCTGGACACCTATTTGAACAACCTCCTGCACAGAAAAATGGAGATATATGGAATTCTCTTTTATCACATTTGGGGAAATTTTTCTCAGATATTTTCATATAACAAGAAGACATATTAAGGTTGATATCAGCACTGCTGTATTCTGTAATGACAGAATCCTTGAGTTAAAGTTCCCAGGGTCCTGATATCCTATTTTCAGCAGGATAAATCTAGTCTGTGCACAGTTACCATATGAACAGAGGACTTTTTAAGACATAAGGGATATTATTACTTGTGACCCAATTTTATTTACAAGATGACTACAATTTTACCAGTTATATATTTTGAATGCTGAAGAATTTATTTTAAAGATTAACTGCTTAGAGGACTTTCAGTTCCATCACTGAGCAGTGGCTCTACCAAGTTTGTTATGTATGATAGAAGTGATAGTTCTTTAACTTACATTCACAAGAAAAAGCATATTAACATGCAGGGACTGTGCCTCTAGCTTAGCCATTATTTGAATTCCACCTGTCCTGCAAGAAACCAAAAGCCATGAGCAGTTGCTGGGCCAGGAAATATGAAGAAAAAATTATTTAATAATAAAAATTTTTAGAAAATTACCTATGTGTAATCTAACCCAATATTGACCTACTCTAGATAAAGCTACTTAGACAACTGGGGAAAAGAAGAAGCAAAAAAAAGGCAAAAAGGAAAATAGGTACTGTACTTTTCACCTCATGTAATTTTGACAGTCCTGAGGCAGATCTAAAAAATTCTAGGTTCCTATAAAGGAGAAATACAAGATCTTGGGTTCTTCTCACTGAGAAATGATATTTGCTTGATCTCAGTTAGCTGTAACTTCGTTGAATGCCTGCAAATTCTAATTGAATTTCTAAGTGTATTCTATCTCTTGAGAAAATAGTGACACACTGGTGTAAGTAGGGATGGTGTTTCATTCTGTACTTTCAGTTTTCTACATCATACCTCTTCAGTCTTATTTTGGGAGTTCCTTTGCAATTCTTTTTAAGCAAGACCTGGTGACAGGACCAAAAGTATTTGTTCAACCTGCTGTTCTGGTTTCTGACTGGTACCTGTAGTGTGCGACAACAAACTTGTTAAATGTTATGGTAACACCTGATGGATCCCCTTGTTGGAGGTCTCTGAGACCTTATAAACACCTGTCACGTTTAAAGGTAGAAATTAGGAAGATGATGTTGGTTCTGCCACCCTCTGGGATTAGGAATTGCATATTATTAATATAGAACAGAAACTCCTGACCAGGTTACAACAAGGCTATCACCAAGATTTTGAAATAATCTCTTTCCTGGATTAAGACACTGTATTTCCAAATCCTGAACATTCTTAACTGTGCAAATTTTTCTGGTGAGGTTGTTTCATACAGAAAATACACAAGGACAAAATGGGAAGAGGAGTGTGCGCTTCTTTATCAATGAGCAAGCTGTAGTAATATTTCATACTTCAAATGAGTTTGCAAAGCATTCAGAAAAAATCTATTCCTGACATAAAAATATGGGTTTTTTTTCCCTTATATTTTCCAAGCAGAATATGGTACTTTTCCACACAGTTACACTAAGAAAATGGCTGTAGTGTATCAGAGGAAATGTGCATCTAACCTTGTATTCTGTCACACAATACGTGATTGATATGACCAATATTTGGTAAACGGAATAAAATATAGGAGTGGGAGAAATCAGCTATGATCCTTTTCTGGAATGTTTTCTCCCAGTTTGATGAAATTTCTGTTTAGAGTCCCCTTAACCAGTAGAAGTGCCTTTACTTAATAGCCCAGAGTGAATTATTTATTTTATTATCTTCAAACTTCATCAATTTCCTTTTCAATACTTCTAAAAGTTTGATGCACAGCTCCCTGTGGCAAGGAGTACTCTTTTAGCTCTCCACTTTGAAAATGCATGCTTATTTTGGACCTGCCTGCTTTATATTTCATTCCATATTTATAGACAATGAACGACTTATCTTTTTATCTTTTCTGTGCCACTGATGGCATCTGTCATGTACTTCTTCCCTCATCTTTTTTTTTCTTTTTTTTTTTCTTTTTTTTTTCCAGGCTGAAAAGAGCTGGTCTATTATAGACTCATCATGCTGATACAATCCTGTACCTTTGATCAGCCTTGTATTTCTACAAGGACTTGGAGAGGTACTGAGAAGCTAAATGACATTGCAGGGCAATTGCAAAGCTGGGTTTACAGGTGCCTCTAAAAGGTCCTGTCCTACAATACAGACTGCTTTTGAAGCCACACATTGTACCTCAAAATACGTCTGCATCAGCTGGAAGTGGCCGGAGCAGATTTTCTTTGAAATTATTATTTGTATTACATTCTCCTCCCAAAACTCATGAAACCAATAAAGCACAGGAAAAGAGGAGAGGTATAAAGGAAACTGGGATTATGTCCATGCTCATGTTGCTGAAGAATATTAGCATATTAAAGGCAAAAGTTGTTTCAAGATCTGACACTGTTAGAAGAGTAAGGTATATCTATATTAGATCTGTATATCTAATGTGATCTGTATATCTGAGGCTTAGTAACTCTAACATTTAAAGGAGTGGTAGGAGATTTTACCATTTGAACAGTCTAAAAGACACTTCAGGCAAGAAAATTCTTTGAAAATTTTTATTTGCTTTTCAGACAACCTCTTGTCTCACCAAGAAGGACGTGCTTTCTTCCTCTCTTCCTCCTTGTTTTGTATTTCCTGTGTTGATTCTCTCAAGCACCCGGTGTTTTTTAGGATTGCCTCTCTAAATTTTGTCTTGCAGATTGTAATCCTTTAGAGCAAGGGAAATTGACTCTTCTATGCGAGAAAGACATTTGAAAGCAGGTATAGGACTTACTTTTCTTGCCTGAAGTGACCTGAAGTTTTGGAAGCAGTGCTTGTGGTATAGCCTGGTTCTGAGAACAACTTTAAAGCCCTGTACCTCCAAGCCTGTCTCCATATGCAGTTCAAACTGCTTGTGTTGCAGCTGTCCACAAATCATGTATGTTTGTGTCAGGATGATTTTTGTGGTTGTGGTCTATCAGGAAAGAACTCTCTGTCTGCAAAAGATGGGTTATGTTGAGATAATATGCATACACTTCTGAGGACACTCTCAAATGAATTCCACTTGTAAAATTTTAATATTTTCCCCCTCTTGGCAAATGCCATGAGATCTGCTCTAGAGGAGACCACAAGGGCCATCGCAGAGAAGCAGTGAAGGAAGGTTAGTTTGCTCTTAAACTGACTCTCTCACATCCAGAAATAACATGGAGGTAAATGTAGATCTGCCATCCATGCAGGGACAGTTTTCATAGACATTGAAGGTCAGCTGCCCATAGATCTCAGGATTTACTGAAATACAAGAAAACCTAGGTTGGTCTTCTTGGCAGTCACTGGCAGGAGTTACAGTGCTGGGCTATTGTTCGTTTGGTAAGTCAATGGTGCCCTTGGAATTGTCATCTCATTTCAGCTGAGACTTCTGGGAAGGAGAGCAAAAACTTCAGGGAAAAGAGCCAGGTCCTCAGCTGACACAAGAATTCAAGCTTCAGTACTGCTGTACTTCAGTAGCCTTAGTTTAATCCTGCAGAAACAATCCTTTGGAGAAGGTGTAAAAATCCCAGGTACCATGTTTCTCAACTCATTTTCCTGTTGGATTACACAGTTTCTCACCAGTCTCAAATTAAAGAATTGTGATAAATCCTGCAGAGATGATTTTCTACTGGGAGACAGTGCTGTGCTGTTTGAACAGTTTAAGTGGAGAATATTGGCTCCGGGAGCAAACATGCCTTTGGAAAAGAGATCTTACAAAATGAATATTTAGATGTATATCATAACGGGTCAGTTAAAATGGACAGTTTGTGTGAATTAGTATCACATCTGTGGCTTGGTATCAAGGTCTTCTTATATGGGCTGTGAGGTTTCATCTTAAATTTCAAGGTCAAATTATTCCCCAAATTTTGTAGAGTTTAGGGATAAAAAGCATGCAGCAAATGAGGAGGTTTTCAGATCCTACAGGCTTTCAGATATTTGACAAGGACCATGCAATTTGAACGGAAAATGTTTTAAAATTATAATTATGGAACTGTCTTGGTGACATGCACAAAGAAAATCCTGAGGAAAGATTTAAGCAGAGGTGTACAGGTGACAAGACTTACATTGTGTGCCTCAAAATTACAGATGTAAAATATTTGCCATTCAGATGGTTTTTATCACACTTATTAAATATTTCCCATGCCTGTCTTACACTGTGCGTACTGAATTCTCTCTAAGAACCTTAGCAGAACTTCGGGATCATGGAGACAGCTTTCCTGCTGGAGACAAATCAATACTGCAAGTTCTTGATTAAAAGAGGTTTTTATTCTTGTTTTACTCCACAACACACCTCAGATACAGGAAATAATTAATTACATGCAGGTAAATGCCTCTCAAATACTTTCTCAGGGCTGATTTCCAGGAAAGAATCCTCCTGAGAAAAAAAGTAAATGAGATTAAAAGAACAGAGCAAACTCTATATCTGATTTCAAAAGCATCTCTATAATTGAAATAAAAACAGTGTAAGAATTGGATGGGAAGTAAATGTATGAAGCTGGTTGTGGTGTTTGTGTATGAACAGATTTATACTCCATGAGAGCATAACACACAGAATTTGTGCATTAGTACTCTGTGCTTCTTTTTCACATGTTTCCTGAACATATTTAAAGACCTGGGCTTGACGGGCTTGTGTTTGATATCAAAACATACTTAATCAGAAAGGCTGGGGGTGTTTGACCACGTTTATTCCAGCAGGGTTCTCCCTACCTGCACGTCCTACCATAAAGGAAACGAGAAAGTATTAATTTTTTGCGGCAGGTTGTCCAAGTCAGTGTTGCCATAGGAACTTTAAATTTCAGAATTCTTTGTCTTCTCCATCTCAGATTATTCACTTTCACTTTTGGCAAAGATGCTAGTTCTGGATTTAACAATAGGCTTTTGTTTGTAAGACAATAAGCAAGGGTGTGTAGGTTCAACGTGGAGTTTGTCTGTTTCTGATACCCTGAACTTCTAAAACAGCGGTATTGAACATGGCAGGGTGTGAATGAGCCAGCAACACAAACTGAAATATTGTTAAATATTGTCAGTTTTTGCAGATATTCCCTTCAGCATGTCAATGAAGTGGTAAAGAGCAGTCATTTATAAGATTTATAATAAAAACTCCTTCCTTGATTTATCTGCCTACACACAGCCTTTTCCACAATGGATCTGATAGCACAGAGAACCACAGTGATGCATCCTAAAATCACTCAATGCATCTCAGACTTGAACTAATTAACTTAAAATAAAAGTCATTTGTTTCTATGAGAATGGAGAGAATCTACCCTACCAAAAACTCTGGCATAGTCTTGCACTAAAATTTAATGGGATTTTTGTATAGGAGAAGATATGACCTGGTAGCAACAACTGCCATTTAATAATCATCGTACATATTGATCACTGTCTGCTGCAATTGCTTGGATAAAAGGTTATCAGAAATAAATATACCCCCTGCCCTAAAGAAAAAAAAAAAAAAAAAAAAAAAAAAAAAAAAAAAAAAAAAAACCAAAAACCAAAAAAAAAAATCCCCCCCCCCAACAAAAAAAAAAAAAAAAAAAAAAAAAAAAAAATCCAAAATAACAAAACCCAAAACCCAATAAAGACAACAACTATGAAATATTTATATTTTAAAAATCTCAGGCTGTCTCCCAAACCAGATTCCAGATTAGCTGCAAGAGGACCTCCTGAGAGAAAAAAAATTCCAACAAACCCCATATAAAACTTTCCAGATGCTGATGTTTTGCTGCCAAAATTGGCACATGAAAAATCAGCTTCATCTTGTAGGATTTTGTTCTCTTGACCAGTTACCCAAAAATAAGTCCATCCATCAAAATGCAGTTTACCTGTTTCTAATGACAGTGTCTTGAAAGCTGATACTGTAGCTATTTTTCTCACTGTCGTGATGAACAGAGACTCTTAAATGAATGAGAATTTTTCCTTTTCCTTATAGAGGCTATTTTCCTCCAGTGGTTTTGAAGACACTGATAAGCCATACCCAGAGAACTTGGGACAGTTTTGTTCTATGTGAGTGTCCATTAAAATAACCGCTACTGTCAATGTGACTTTATAACCCTTGAGAAAACTGAGAGAAAGAAAGCTGAAGAATTCATTAAGAAACTTCTGAGAGCACCGGAAGAAATAGTTTAATACTCTGCATCCTCTCATTGAAGTATCTTACTTGTACAAAGATATAAAACCGGATAATCTTTCAGGTTGGAAAAGATCTTTTAAATCATTGAGTCAGCACTGCCATGTTCACTAAAAGACCATGTCCTTAAATACGTTCATATTGCTTTCCTTTAGGTGCACAGTTGTCTTTTGGAAAAAGGAATGTCATTGAAATTGAAATTTTTGATTATAACATGCTTTTTAAATAAATTCAGCATTACTGCAAATTACTTCACATCCATGTTGGCTTAATTAACAAAAAAAAAAACAAACAAAAAAAAAACAACAACAAAAAAAAACCATATAACAAACAAACAAAAAACCCACAAACAAACAGAACCAAAAAAAACCCCCCCAAAACCAAAAAATCCTCCTCAACCTATTGAAACTCCTTCCCTTTGGTTTAAGCTATTTCTATTTAAAAAGGTCAATAACTTTGTTTGAACTTTGTATTAAAATGTTGGTATCAATTTTATGTACCAATAAAAATAGATGGAAAGTCACAGGTAAGTGCTGGCATTGACTGGAGCTCTCTGTGAGATAGTGTGAGGTGGAGAATTCATAGAGAATTAAAAATTACCCATTTTAGTGTTTCATGGAGAATTAAAACTTTCCCAATTTACCATCCCAGGGTTGTGTCTCTCTCTCTCCTTATCCTGAGCGCATGAATTTGGATGAAGGAAATAACTGACTCCCTTATCGCAGCTTGAGTTGGTTGGACTGAGTCTAAAAGAGCTCCTGCCATAATCCTCTCCTTGTTCAAGGTATTTTTAAGCACCACAAGTGTGGGGTTTTTAGGGCCACGCCAACACTGTCTGGCAGTGCCTGAAAAACTCCCACCTCCTTCCAGTGAGGATTCATGGCATGGAGCCTTTAGCACAAGAAGCTGCTTCATGTGGTGACTGTGCAGCTAGCAAAGGGTTTACTCTTGTATTTTTT
>VXBN01009178.1:779335-857508 GCA_013397395.1 Sinosuthora webbiana | reverse complement strand
TTTTTTTTTTTTTAATTCCTCCCCATAAAGCCCCTGTCCGCTTATCACTACACTGTTGAAAAGGAAAACTAAGTTCAGGTGTGTCTACCTGTCTACCTGGCAAAACACCTGAACCCCTCTGCCTGAAATTATGGTTTGTTCCACAAAATACTAAATATATGTTCAAAACGGACCTGCTAACCAAGATATAAATTTCCACAGTCATGGTCAAATGAAAAATCTCAAAGTCATTAATCAAGAATTTTAGGATAATCACATTTAATTGTCTGTGCAAGGTGTTCTACTCCATCTCAGTACAAAATAAAAGTTGCATAAATGAATATTGAAATCACTTTATATCTCAGAACATTTATGGAAGAAAGCTGGGTTAGCTTCTGATTTGGCTTCTGTGGGAGTGTTTAAGAATGGCTTAGTGAGAGAAAGACCTTCTTGGTACAGTGTATTTTATATCTGGTTACAGCCTGGAATAGATACAGATTGATGGACATGCTTAAGGCTCTCCTGAGATCACAGCTGGCACAGATCCTTTGGGTTCTTCTTTGAGGTATGTATATAGATTTTTTCCATTAAAAAAACCCAAAACAACAACAGCAAAAACCAACCAAACAAAAAAAACCCCAACCAAAATCCAACCAAACAACAAAAACAAAAAATTAAAAAACACCACAACAAATCAAACAAAAAAGACCAGAAGTTAAACCAAGAAATCTGATTTATAGGAGTCTGATGCATGTTGCAATCTTCATAATTTAAACAATACATTTAATGTTTTTGTGTTTATGCTGCTGCAGAGAAAAAAAAAATAGATACCCTGTGAAATACAGATGCTCTCATGTTATCTCTTCTCTTGGAAATGCGTCAGCATCCACTATCTCAGCCCCTTCTTTGCTGGTGTGTTGGTCAGGACAGTTAGGGAAACTCACAGTAATGAGGATGATAACAGCAAACCTAATATCTGATATCTTCTAAGTATCCTTTTGAAAAAATGACAGTCATCTCCATCACAGTTTGAAGCCCTGTGGTAAAAAGGACACAAATACAATTATTTGCTGTTAAGTCTGTCTGCTTCAAATTACAGCAGAACTCTCAAAGACCAAATACCAAGTCCTATTTCATGTTTTAATCACCATAAACTATAATGGGATTCATATCTGCAAACATTTATTGCGCTGTATCACAAGGATATTTTAGCTACTTTGAAGGCTGTTAGTATGAAAAAAAAATTCAACAAAGGGAAAATGATAGCTGGTCCTAAATTAGATATTAATCTGGGAGAAACACTTAAACTAAACGGCAAAGATAACTTTTCCAGGAATTTAAAATTAAAACTTCTAATGTGCAATTAAAGCAAAGAATCAAGTACTCCAGTTTTTGTTGTTTTTTTCTTTTTTCTGGTTTTGTCTTTTGAGTCCTGAGTGGTATGTTTTAAAAGTTAACCATTGTGAAAGTAGGATGCTTGAGAAGTCCAGCTGGATTATCCAGCATGAAGAAAAGAGCCTCCTAGGTAAACAGGAATACAGCATGGAGAAGAGTAATAAACCCAGCTGTGCAGAACACAGCATTCACTCATAAAAGGAAGAGATCAATGGGTTGAAAGATCATTTTTTACCATGTTTCTTTAAAGTATTCTGAATCAGGCAATTAGGAGAAGGGACAGACTGAACACAGCCATTTTCACAGCCAGATTCCCTGGACATTGCAGAAGAGATGTTGCTCAACAGATCCATTCCGTTACATACAAGTTTTTAATTTTTTTTCTATTTTTTCATCATCACTTATTCTTTTTGACTATCACCTCCCACACCGAAATTTTTATTTAACCTGAGAAGACTAAATAATCGAATGAAGCAAGAAGAGAATGAAAACAGAAAAAGTCCTGTGATCTTTTAAAGTGCGTTCAAATATTTAGCATCAGAAAATCTGAGGACAGGAAAACCTCAAGAAAGGAAACATACAGAAAAAGGAGTGAGAGAAAATACATATTCTCAATACAGCATACTTCCACAAAATAAAGAATTAGGAGGGGGAGAAAATAGTTGAATCTTACAGATGATGGGGTTTACATTTCCTGAAAGGTATTTAAAATTTAATTATTATTTTCTTTTTTTCACTATTTCATTACCAATGTGCCTTGAAAGATGTCAAATCTCCTTTCAAAACATGGCTTCAGATTTATTGTATTCATGACCTGATCTTAATTAACATTTGCTTTACTTTTTTATTTTCTGTTTATTTTTACTGTTGTGGCAAAAGCTACAATTTCATGATAACCCAAAGTATCCATGAATCATTCATGAATATTTGATGAATGAGCAGTTATTCATCTTTATTTTCCTCCATTTGCTCCCCTGTCTCTTGCAACATTTTACCGCAATAAAATTGAGAGGAACTTGATTCTCTTGATTCTTCTGATTCCTGTACAAAGTTTTAGAACAAAACTTAATTAGATGTAAATTCTAACCAGAAAAAAAAAAAAAAAAAAAGTTCATAAAAGAAAAAAGAAAAAAGTTGGCTGGATTTCTCTTTTGGGTAGAGAGCAAAAATTTAAAGGCTTGTCCTAGAGCAATATAGGGCAAATTTTCTTCTTATAGTCACAAAATCTCCTTGTGATATTTTGATGGTGGCCAATATTTTTATGAGGTTTGCCAACAACCTTTAGTAGGCAAAGAATAATTTGAACTATACATGACATTAATCTAATTTAATACATTCCTGGAGAATTCACAGAGCCAAATTTTACGGTTCTTTACATTTCCATAACTTTCAACAGAACTGGGTCTCTTAAAAACCATATGTGTGTGTACATATACATATATATTTTTCCTTGACTCTGTTTCATTGGTATTTCTAAAGACATTTTAATCATCAGATAAACTTTCTAGGAGTGTCTAGGTAGCTTCCTGAGTAGTAAAATATAGTGTATATGCGGAAAAATAAATAGCTGCATTGAAAGATTTAGCTGTATTTCATGTCTTATTAGTCATCCAAAATACAGTAGCATTACTTTTCTGCTTGATATTATAGCTCAATGGAATGACATTCTACTACCCAGCAGCATGAGAAAGAACCTGAGCCACCAAAAATATTGTCATGAAACTTAATGTTTCCAGCACCAGAAGCAGTCTGACTGTGTCGCTCGGAGGTCAATTCAAGCCCATATGCCAAACCCTAAAACAGCAACCTTGAACATAAAAATGTATTCTGTTAACCATGAACAACTTATCCCAGATCTGCTGAAAAATTTTCAGATCTGGGAAATGGACACACATGACACAGCAATAAGTGCAAATCTGTGTGTTACCTATCCTAACACTACTGTAAATTTTTTCAGGGAATCTGTTGTTGATTGAGAGGAGCATAAATGAGACTAATACTTACCTTTGTCTCAACGTCACTGCTTTTATTTTGAGAATTGTTCAGCTTCATCCATGTACAGCATCAATATTTCATAAAGATTGCCAGTTTGGAACTACTGGTGTCACTCATGTACATGTTATATCCTTCCAGTCATGCAGGCTCAGGGCCTTCATTTACATGTGTGAACAGTATAATTATGAAGGATGTTATCTGGGTGAAAATGTGAGGCCGCCAAATGTCAGATAATTTGCAAACAACACAAATTCAGAGCGTCTGCCTCTTGAGTATTTTTGGAAAGGTATGGGGAACAACCAATTGATGATTAAGAGACCTCCCAATAGACAAACTAAACAAAAGGTAACAATTTATCCCAATGTTTTGGTTCACTGCTGATGAATTTTCTTAGCATCTGCTTAAGTGTTTGATTATTCTACAAGCCCATCTGTTTCTGGCTGATACGAAACTCTGTGTGATGGGGGAATTTTTAACAGCTTGCACACCTCATTTAGCAGAGAAGACATAAAATTAGTGCCCTGATCTGTTGAATTTTCTAAGGGTAAGCCCACTCTGATAACAGCATTAATCAATTCATTAGCTTCATATTTTGCCAGCTAGGACTTCATGGCAATACTGTGGGGTTTGAATGTCCAAGTACCCCTTCCAAGATCTGTTATGTTCCTCAGACAAGAAATTTAACTAAATGAGAGCTTTGATTCAAATTAAATTTTCCTAGTCTGGCAGTACAACATGATACTGGATAAAAAATGGAGAGGACATGCTTAGCATGTCTCCTAAATATATTTTTTTTTAATCCATGGGGAGCTCCAACTCCAGATGTCTGCTGGAAATGCAACCCAGCAGAAAGGAAACAGTCTGGGAGGTTCCTGGAGGGCGTGGAACTTTATGTTTTCAACCAGAGAAGGACTTGTGGGTGATGTGATGGTGAGATGCCCTCTTGGGGCACAGCAATCACAAAATTATAAGAGTTTGGGATTTCTGGAGAAATAAGGAGGGCTGCCATCAGAACTTCTACCTCACATTTCTAGAGGGCAGCATTCAGCCTGGTTAGAAGATTGGTTGAGAGAATCCCTTGGGAGGGGAAGTCCCTGCTGAGACATTCCTGGAGGGCTGGATGTTCTTCAACAGGGAAATCTTAAAGGCTGTTCCCAGGGAAGGTCATGGATCATCAGATCACCTTGAGTGCCATCACACTGCAGGTACAGGACAAACCCAGCATGGGCTTGGGAAAGGCAGGTCCTGGCTGGCCACCCTGATCTTCTGTGACGGGGTGCCTCACAGGGTGAAGTGAGGGAAAAGCTGTGGATCTGGTCTGCTTAGACTTTAGGAAAGCCTTTCCCACAGTGTTCTCCTGGAGAAACTGGCTGCTCATGCCTTGGATGGGTGCAGAGTTTGCTGGGTGAAAAACTGGCTGGATGGCCAGGCCCAGGGAGCAGTGGGGACTGAAGCCATGTCCAGATGGTGGAGTGTCACAGCTGCTGTTCTCCTGGGGAACAGTTCTGAGGCCAGTTCTGCTTAACCTCTTCATTGTTAATCTGGATGAGGGGAGGAAGGTACCCTCAGTCAGTTTGGAGATGACACCAAGGTGGGTGGGAGTGTTGATCTGCTGGAGGGCAGGAAGGCTCTGCAGGGATCTGGACAGGCTGGATGGACAGACCAAGGCCCATGGTCTTGATGCCTTGGGAAGGCTGACCTGAACAGAGACCAGACACAGCTAGAGAGAAAAGTAGATATTTATTAAAAAGCCTTTAAGGATACACTTTGGGCAATACAAGAGCCTGGCCAGGAGTACATTGTTGGTGGACATAAAATGGTCACAAAATGGACCCCCAGTCATGAGGTCTCACACTTTTATAAGTTTTGGTCCATTTGCGTATTGAGGTTTAATTGTCCAATTACAGCTTCAGGTTGTGAGGTCTCATCTTTCCTGTTTTCTCTCTTCAGTCCACTGCTGTTTGTGCTTTTGGGCCTGAAAGTTGTCCTTGGTCTCCAGCAGGAAAAGGATTAGTTTTGTCTACCTACTCTGTGAAGAGAGCTGACTGCCACTTAATATGAGGCTCAGATCTACACCCTTAGGCAGCACAGAATCTGAAAAACATGAAAGCTGAAACTTAAGGCATCAGTCTGAGGTTCAACAAGGGCAAGTGCTGGGTCTGCACTTCGGCCAAAACAATGGCCTGCAGAACTCCAGCAGGAGCAGCTGCATGACATTAAAGGACCAGGGGATGCTGGTGACAGTGGCTGAACACAAACCAAGTTGTGCCCAGATGGCCAAGAAGGCAAATGCCCCCATGCCTGTACCAGCAATAGTGTGGCCACAGGACCAGGGCAGTGTTTGTCTCCCTGTGCTCAGCACTGATAAGGCTGCACCTCAAATCCTGATGCTCAGCTCTGGGCCCTGTTCTCTGGGAGAAGAGAGTTCAGCCACCATGAAACTTTTCTGTGCTTCCTACCATGATGCCAGAGAATGCTCTTAGTGCTATTTTATTTACTGTTGTAAAATAACTCCAAGAATTATGCTACTGTGCCATGCACTCATTCTACAGGCAAATTAATAAATCTTTCTGTGTTCCAATTTCCTCTCTGTAAAGTTAACATCATGGTACTGCTATTTTTATAAAATCTGTTAGATGGTGCTGGGGAAGCGATTTTTCCTTTGCAAGAGTGAATTTTCAGGGTGTATAGAAGGTGACAGCTAAACCTGAGATTATCATGACCCCAGGCCAATGTGTATTTCATTACATGCAGAAGTCGTGTTCCTGTGCTGCTGTCTCTATCAGCAGGAAAGCTTTGTTCATCTGTTCTATTTGTGCGGTTTCTACACAGGGGGTCCCATCTCAGGTGAAGCCCTTAGATAAGAGCTTTAATGTGAAGAAAAAGAAAAAGGTATAAACATTATTGGCAGGAGGTTCCTATTGGGGCAGATTTCCTCCCACCTTATGGCAGCAGAAGGAAACTGCTTAAGATTTGCTCGTTCCTTTCTACAAAACTGCACTAAAATGGATCCTTTGCTTCAGGAACTCCTGCCCTATGGAGCATAGGTGTGCCAAGGGGTCCACATTGTTAGGATGAACTTTTCTACCTGCTCAGAGAGTGTATAAATATTTTAGAAGAATTCAAGGGCTTGTTCTTAATATCAGGAAACTGGGCATATGCTGAGCTCACAAACTATCACTGGCAGGGTTGGAATCAAGAATGAGCTCAAAGCATTAAATTCTGATGCTGGACAGAAGCCTGTGAACATCAGAGAAAACTGAGACATGGGATTTTTTTCTGGGGTCCTCTGTAAAGTAGAAATGGAGGTGTCAGCCCCAGTTCCTTACAGACTCAACTCATACTTAATCTTTACACTACTCTAAACTTACTTTACAGTGTCAGCCACATTTTCACCATGAGTGGAATGGAAAATAATAACACATGGGAAGTTACAATTTTTCCTCTCTCCTAATATTTCTCATTACAGAGCATATACAATTCAAGGTCTCTGTCCAGAACACACAGTGATATTTCCTATAGTAATGCATAATACAGTGCATCTCTTTCTCATGGTGTGAATTCTATGATTTCTGTTGTGCAGTCGTCTGAAAGCAGCCTTAATTTCCCTCCATTCACAGGTGTTAGATTTCAGATGTTCTCTCTTTATATTTCCCCATCTCTGCCGAAGAATAGCCTAAGATTGAGCAGGAAGATGTCTGCTTTAATTCTAGCATATTGATATTAAATTTCTACTTATGAAAAGAAAGATCAGTTTGTCTTTTTTTGGAAGTTTTAAATGAATGATCAGACAAAGGAAGATGGTCTCTATGCTGAGATGATGTAACTATTAAACCCAACCTAGAAGCTTTTCTGAAGTTCAGTTTTTTCCTTGTGTATAAGAAAACACTCTAGCTAATATGATCAGCCTGAATAAAACTAATTATATTCTTATTTGCTGTCCTATGTCATGTGTGAATATTTGCCTTTTCGTGTAATTATGAGACATAAAAGAACATAAAGGTTGGATTAGTAATTAAGCTACTGGAAGCCAGTGTCTATTTTCTTATGTAAATGCAAATAAGTATGGATCTATCACCCTCAATCAGCAGACACTGAGAGCCTTGAATAGCAAAAGGGCATCTCAAGACTGCTGTGTCTTTCAGACTGTAATTGTGATCATCTCATACAGGTAATTTTTATAATCCAATTGTTTTCTCTACTTCCTTAGAAACTTAGAGAACCTTTCTATTCCTTGCAACAAAATCTTGAAGGCAATGATTGGAGATGTTTTCCTATCAGCTGCTGCTTGTTGTTTCAATGTTCAGCTGCACAAGTGAGTTCTCAAAGCAGAAAGAGCATCCACTTCCTCTAAACCTGGGGAAATTTTCTTCGCATCACAAATTACAGAAAACTGAGAAATGCAATAATAAAACCATTGTGAGTTTAGGCCCCTATATTTGTGAGTTTCTCAGAATAACCTCAGAATCCGCAGGTATTCCCGAAGTTTTGAAAGCTCCTAGATTTTAAAGCATTGCAATTTCTCCCTCAAAATCTGATGTTTTGTAATAAGGAGGGAAAAAACAGAATCAGGCAACTTAGGTTTGTGAATCCATTATAGGAGCATATCCCAAATATGACATGCATTTAAAAACCTTGTTCTCTACTTGCTGATGGCATAAACATTTGTAGGTATGTTTGTTTCATTGTGGTGTGACTATAAATTATCAGTGTTATACATGAAGCTGGAACATTTTCAACAGCACAGAAACTTTCTGAGTCAGTAAAGGCCAGATAGGTGTGTGAGATCTTTCACAGAGATCCAATAAAATTACTGATTACTATCTTCAAGATCACCAGGACTGCTGTGGTCAACTACCATGTTTTTCTGTGATGGAAGGTTGAGAGAATACAGTGGTCTTCTTCAAGAAAAAGAACAGACTAAAGGAATTCAATCTTCAAGTGCTCAGATTGGTTTTTTGTAAAGATCAATAGAAATACCTACTCACTACATTGAAACAAGTACCAGTGAGCTTCAGCTTCTGCCTTTATATTAACAGATATTAAGCACCAGGCAAGCCTGTGCAAAAAATATTGCAGCATTCTTAAGTGGAGTTTCAAAACAAAGCATTTAGAAAAAGATTTAGGTCAGTGAAGATTTAGGTCTAGTTGGTGCTGTTTGGTGGAGGGGAGCTGACTTCTAATGGTGCCCTCATGTCCACCCAGAGTTCTTTTCTGCAGATCATGTGTTTTTCTCTACTACATTAACTCTATTGATTCATGGTTGAACTAAAATAGAGGTTTTAGATATACTTAAGGTAAGTGTGGCATAACAGCAGATGAACATTCAACTGTGGATACAAAGGTAACGGACAATAATAAGGTAGCAAACACACACTGGAACCTACTTAGAATGCACCTCAAATCATTACAGAAAAACTCTTTGGACATTTACAGGTAATTCTTTGTGTAGCTGAAACTGAACAAACAAAACATAAAGACATTTAGAGAAGGTCTAGAAACCAAATTTGAAACTATAATAATGTCATCACCTGCTTTCCTGGCTTAGCCTTTTGTAGCACTGTTTCTTCTCCATTATCTCATTTCAAAAATATATGGCAAAAAATGGAAGGGATCCAAAGAAGCCTGATGAAGTTCTTGATGGCATAGGAAGAATGCCATAGGAAGTTTTAAGGTGATTAATGCAGGATGTTACAGAACTGTGCAGGGTAATGAATGTCACAGAGAAAGTAAATTAAGAAGTCCTTGTTTACTTTTTCTCCTAATAAAGCCCAAGAGTGTGTGTTTAAATAGAAAATAAATCAGTATGAAACCATGAGTTCTTGCATGTGACATAATCACATTGCAGAGCTCATTGATATGGTACTTAATGGAGGATCAAGCCCTAGAATTGTTGATTCACAAAAAAATGCAGGATTTTTTTGTAAAAAAAAAGGTCTATTTTTTTTTGCTAAAGGCAATGCCTACAGTACCAAAAGATAGGCAATGAAACTGTTTGGATTTGCCAAAATTCAGGCAAAACAAAAAAACACTTAATAGTTAGGTGTGTAAGTGATCAGAAAAGTGTACACTTGAGCCCAAGGCAAAGTGATTTTGCCATTGATGATTTCTGTATCTAGTGCATGATGGATCTCACCTGATTTCATTTTTCTAAAAATTTCTAGAAGTTTTCAAAGCCAAACATCTGAATTCCCCTCTGTGGTTACTGGCAGGAGGCAACTCCAGAGTTAGGCTGTTAAATTTCTTCCCTCAACAGCAGCTGAAACTTAGATAAATTGAACTGTATTTGAGTTATATTCAGGCCTGAATGACATGACAACAAATATCACAAGTAACCAGTTTGTTCAGTTCTATACAGCCCTGAAACTTGCTTACCTGACCTTCTATGGCTGAACCCAAAGTAACAGCAAAGTGGTCTTCAGCCAGAGTTTCTTTGAGAAAACCTATTCTTCTACCCAGCAGTAAAATATATGCACTTCAGATGATGTGACCAGCAACTGGAAGCATTATTCAGCAAATAGGATCTAACAGAACATTAAAAAATAAAAACTGCAGAACCAGCTGCTGAAAGTTCCCACTTTGGAAACACAAAAAAAAAAAACAAAAAAAAAAAAACCACCACACAAAAGGGGAAGAAAGCATTGGTAATTTCCAAAACTCTGTTTCTCTGCTTGTAAAACTACATTTTTCAGCTTAAAGGCATTCTTTTGTAAGTTCACTACTTCAGATGATTGAAAATGAAATATTCAGCAGGTTTCCTCTACATTCTTGAAATGCATATTTCATAAATATTACAACCCACTTTTTGAAGGATGAAGAAAAAGCGCCTGAACACGTACTGAAGTCTGCAGTTTGTAAATTCTTAGTTCCTGAAGTTTTGGTCTCTTTTCTATGTCGTTGGCAATTACATCACCACCATCTGCTGATCAAATAGCAAACACAGAATTCCAGCATTATCTGTTACGAAGTTTCCCTGGTGTGTCACATCACAAGAGAGTCTTTCTAATAGTTCTAACATCAAGCATTAATAAATTGGACTGAAGAGGTTTTTGTCCTCATTTTTCCAATGTCACATGTCTGCCTCATGTTTCATTGGATGGGTTTTCTTTGTGGGAAGGGAGTTTCAAACATACATTTGCTTCAGCTGGAAAAGGGGAAGACACTCTACTCTTTCACACTTTAAATGTAATTTCTCATCTCAAGTGTAGGCACCCCTAAAAGGTAAGTTATCTGACACTGAATATTTTAGGAAGGGAAGAATTACTCTGTAGGGATGTCTGTGTCATCTTTGAACACAGAGAAAACATATATGGGTAAAGATTTACTACCTTTATTGTCTGTATGTGTAGTGCAGAGATTTCAACCTCAACAATAATGCACTTGAAGCCATTTGTTGGTGTTCCTGATGACATTGACTCCAGCTGGGGAATGACTTTGGTCTTAGAGAGTGACAATTTTTACACTTCCAAGGAGGCCAGATGGTCTCAAATGGTCAATTCTATTTTCTGTGTACATAGAAAATATTCCCTGTATTTACAGAGATGCTGGCAGCTCTGTCCTGGTGTATCAGAACAGTTGAGATTATGATGTATATGTTCTTCTCTCTGTGGTACCACAGTTTTGGGCTGTCTTTTGCTTTATATTGTCAACAGCTGCAATTGTGGTAGCAATGGGAACTGTCTGATAAAAAGAAATACAGTATTTACTTAGGCAGAAGAAGGAGTTCAAACTATTTCTTCCTATTAATTGGAGTATTATAGCAAGTCCCATGGTCTGACATCTTACCTTTTGAAATGCAGCCTGTTTCATAAGCCATCTTTGGAAAGGGCTCTCTGGAAAAAGTTTTGGCACCAAAAAAGAGATTCCAATCTATTTCTTCTTTCTTTTGGTTGTCTTTAAGTGACCTCCCACTAAGTGACCTCTAAATTGATAAATTGAGTTACTGATCTCAAAAAGCAAAAAGCTTATTGATCCTATGCTGTTAATGACTTTGTCAGTGAACTGAAAAAAGCCCCACGTTGGAATTGATTCAATCTTATCAATAAAAATTCTACACATGAAAAAGCTTCTTTAGTACAGCATTTCCCAAAAATATAATGTTCTAATGATAGCCTTACATATAGCTCTGGAAAGTAACAACTCTGTTAGGAAAACAGGCTTTGAGCAGAAACCAGTAAATAAAGCATCGATACATCTGTTATCAAGTTTAAAAAAAATATTAAAAAATTAGTAGGCTATTATAAGACTGCAGGAAGTCATTTTCATTCCACATTTCAAGAATTGGTCCCAGGAGAAACTCACCAAGTTCCACATGGGCAGTGCAAGGTCCAGTGCCAGAGTGGGGGCAGTCCCCAGTAAAGATTGAGAGTAGCCTTGCCAAGAAGGACCTGGGGGTAGAGGTGGATGAAAATTGGACATAACTGCTCCTGTGGGATCCCACCTGGAACACTGTGTCCAGCTCTGGGGCGTCCAACAGCACAAAGACATCACCCTGTTTGAGCAGATCCACAAAGATGCTCTGGGGGCTGGAGCACCTCTCCTGTGAAGATTAAGAAACTGACCTGTTCAGCCTGGGGAGCAGAAGGCTCTGGGGACACCTCAGAGCAGTGTTNTCAAGTTTAAAAAAAAAAAAATTAAAAAATTAGTAGGCTATTATAAGACTGCAGGAAGTCATTTTCATTCCACATTTCAAGAATTGGTCCCAGGAGAAACTCACCAAGTTCCACATGGGCAGTGCAAGGTCCAGTGCCAGAGTGGGGGCAGTCCCCAGTAAAGATTGAGAGTAGCCTTGCCAAGAAGGACCTGAGGGTAGAGGTGGATGAAAATTGGACATAACTGCTCCTGTGGGATCCCACCTGGAACACTGTGTCCAGCTCTGGGGCGTCCAACAGCACAAAGACATCACCCTGTTTGAGCAGATCCACAAAGATGCTCTGGGGGCTGGAGCACCTCTCCTGTGAAGATTAAGAAACTGACCTGTTCAGCCTGGGGAGCAGAAGGCTCTGGGGACACCTCAGAGCAGTGTTTCAATGCCTAATCAGGATTTAAAAGGTCAAGTGGGACTTTTACCAGGGCCTCTAACAATAGGACAAGTGACAATTGTTTTAAACTTAAAAGAGGAAAATTTAGATTTGACCTAGAGAAAAAAATCTTTACTTTGAGAGAGGTGAGACACTGGAACAGATTTTACATAGAAATTGTTCATTTCCCATCCCAGGGCGTGTCACATGCGACAGGACTTGGAGCAAACTGTTCTACTGAAAGATATCCCTGCCTGTAGCAGAGGAGCTGGACTAGATGACTTTTAAAGGTCTCTCCTGTCTCAAACCATTCTATGATATTCAGCCCTGAATTAGTCAGAACTATGATAGGGAAAAAAAATTACCATTCAATTTTATCATAAAATTCTACCTTCCAATGGAAAAAACACAAGGGTGCCAGTCTCTGGTTGCTGGACAAAAACCAGTTTCCCATATTTCATAGTGTCTGGGTGGATTATTTTCCAACCCAGAGTCCTTTCGATCTGCTTTTCTCTGGGCTTGTTAAACATCTGTGTGAATAATATATCTGTATTGATGTTTCATAAATACAAATGTATTTTCTACTGCAGTGAAAAATATCTCACTGAGAGGTTTAACACTTCATATTCTACAGAAAACATGTTGCCCAAAGACATTTATGGGGGGGGAGGGGAGGGAAAAAAAAAGAGAAACACCAAGTTTTCATGATGCAAGACTGGTTAATAGAAAATAAAAATACTTATTTTCTTTAGTTTTCTTCTAACAGAGTTATCCAGGATATTTTGTCATTCAGAGGAAATGCTGGTATATCTTTTCACTTCCTATTACCACTTGCTGTTTATTCTGGTTCCTAATGTCATTACTGTGTTGTGCCACCCATTTTTTTGGTCCACATTTTGGAATTCCTCTGATCTTTGGCAATTTTTTCTCAATGTTTTGCAGTTGTATTAGAATAAGAGTATAGCCATTGTCAGAGCAGTTGGTTTTGTAGGCTTTGTTTTGTTTTTATGTCATTTCCTTTCTTGCATCCCCAGACAAATTGTGTTGCCCTTTCCTCTGACTGTTCTCTTGTCACTGTAAGGGCTTCCAGTAATGTCCATTTGTGGGATATCTAAAACCCTGGTGAATGACATTTACCAGGATGTACAGGATGTAACTCATCCTATATACAAATAAGGACACACAACACACTGTAGCTGTTTCTTGGATTACTTTAACCTGTCCAGCAGCTTGTGTCACATGCTCAGAGTGGAGACATCAAGATGAGCAGCAAAAGATACACAACCAAAATAGACTGAAAATGTAAATCTCATGGGAGTTCTCGCACTCAGCACTGTGCATCATGCCAGTGCACTCGCCAGGGGTGCTGAAGGTTCAGGCTCAGAAACACATTTTGTGCAGTTCTGAGTCAGCAATTTATCATCTCCTCTTCCAGCTAAGGCAGCACTGGAACCTGAGGTTCATTCATCCAGGTGTGACTGCTCTAAGCACATGGACATGAAAGCAGTCTCTTAGTACCCCTCACAGAGCAAATTCCTTTGCTGTTTGAGGCAGCAGCTCCATGAACATGTGGCTGATTTTATAACTGGGGTATTATCTCTGCTGCATTTGTAATGACATCCATCATATAGGGCCAGATGTGTTTAGAAAAGGTTGTCAGCATTTTGTCCTGGAGATGGTGTCTTAGTGGCAGGAGCACATCACTGAGAACTCTCAACACCAATGTGCAGTGGGACCATTTTCCTAACTCTCTACAGGGATTTTTCTGGGCCTAGAACGATTTGGTTGACTCACGGAAATTCCTACATCAAAAAACCTTTTGCTCTCTCAGCCATGGGATCCCTGTCTGGGAATCTCCTAATTCTCTCTTCACAGGGTCAAGAAACCTGGGTTCTCACACTGTGAAAAGGCAGTTGTGGCAGAGTGATCAGCTCCAGGTGACCATGTATTCTCTATTTTATCAATAAAGCAATTGGAGGAAGTACATTCTTAATGTATCTTTTTTGTTTGGTTTTGGTTTTTCTTCATTTACTGTAAAGAGATCTACAAAATACGAGCTCTGACTGGTCTTTGAACCCTTAAATGGCTCGTGAATCCCCTCCACTTGCTTCCCACCTCTGGTCTTTGATTATTTTATATAAACATCATCTCTAGATGGTTTGTAACAAGCTAAATCCCACAAGAACAGAGTAAAAAAAATCAGTATATAACGTCTGGTTTGTTTTTATCACAGCCCATCAACAGATCAAGAACTTGATTTCAAGCTTTACATAGTGCCAGGGTAGTTTTGGGGCTTGGTGATGTCATCTCCTCAGTACTCCATATGAAACAGCTGTTTGGAATGCATTTCTTTCACTACATCTTTCCACTGAGATATTTAAATTTATGATGATTTACATTTAATCAGGTTTGCTGATATTTGAGTATATGAGTTTCTTCCTCTGCCACACTGTCTGAATTACTTTAAGTTTACTACAGATTTAGAGAATCTGGATAATTAAATCATTCATGTTGCCAAAGAAAAATAACAACAAAACAGCATACCATGAAAAAATATAATGCTACAACAGTAACCAAACAAAAAACTCTTCCAAAATTCTGAAAACTCTTTATTCAGACAAAAAATGATTTTCAGATATTAGTCAGAGAGAAATATAGTTGTAAATAGACATATAAACATGTCAAAATCTCAAAAAAAGAAAGTGGAAGTTACTCTCAAAGTTCCAATGCATTATTTTCAAAGAAAATAATGTTTAAATTTTATTGAGAAATCACTTACAAATGTATGCAATACTTTTCACACTTTCTGCATAATCAGAGCTCTTTAAAATTTAATCAAACCACCACCTGCCTCAAAAATTCATCATAAAAGTATTTAAATTTTAAAACACAATTATCTGTCAAAAGCACTTGAGCACTTCCAAATCCATAATAAGAAATTGTTCAAAAAGTTCTGAGGATGCTTCAATTAACACAATTATTCAGCAAGTGAATGCATGAGCAATACCCCTGTTAGGAAACTAAAAGCAGTATCAGTACACTGTTCCTGAAAATATATCTATTTTGATCTCTGCCATGTTTTGATGCTGTGTGTCCATCCCCATGTGTTTTACGGTCCTTTATTGCAGCCAAGCTACATATATTTAAGGATTTGAATTGTCTTCTTTAGGTCGAATTCCTGCGGCCATACATCAGTCCTGACTCTACAAACTCAGTGCTTTTCAACTAAAGCCAAACGTTACACTGGGCACTTGTCAATAAAAATATAAGGGATGGTGGGTCCTGCTTAAAAGGCTCAAATATGTCAGCCAGCAGCTTCTGAGGGTGACAGCCAATTTCACTCCTGTTTTAACCATTCCAGGTAATCACTAAGGCAGAAATGAACCGTACAGAGCTGTGATCCCACCCAATGCAGGGATTGTCAAAAAAAAATGACTGATAGTCACAAAAAAAATAGACTGATAGCTGGGGACAGCATTCCACTTTTTCCACTCTCTGGGTATAACCAGGTTATACCTTTGATGGTTTATCTGTAACTGTAGATAGTTCTACACTGCTTCACCTCACTGTGTAAACCTCTCCAACACAGTCAGCTTCAGAGAGGAGCAGATTTTTGTCACTGTTTTCAGGGTCTCAGTCAATAAAGACAAATACTGAAGGAGTATTTTCCTAGGGGGCAAATGAATTGTCCATTTTAAGTTTTGCCTTTTATTTTTTTTTCCTGTGTCCAAAAAAATCTGTGTGTTCTCTTCATCATTAAAGAATAATAGAAGGATGAGGGGCCATTGCTTTCTCTAAAGCTTTAGCTAAATATTGGTTTGAGAAGCCTTTTTTATCCCTTTTCATATGGCAAGGATATGGTATGTGATGCTTAACATTTGCTTTTTTCTGACAGATTTTAAGTGAACTTGGATGTGTTACATGTAAACTAGAATTAATTGATCAAAACTGTCAGATCCGCATAAAAAGCAGTAAGAAATAAACTCAGTTACAGGGGTATAATGAAAAATTACATGCTACGACCTACATAATACATATTAGCTGCCAAGTAAATTACAACTAACATGAAGATACTCCTTGGGAAACTGGAAATCTTCCATTAGAGTTGAACCTGAAGGTACAAACATTCAATGGGCAAGGAAAACATGAAGTACCCCCAAATATTCAATGTAAATATTTATTTACCCTTATTTTCTCTTTCCTTGAGAACTGAGAGGCAAATCTCCTGCTGCATGAGTAAGTGAAGGAAATGAACTGTAGAGAAACACTAAATAACCTGGAGGTACCTTATGGAAATTCTGAATACTGAGTGCAGGGATTTAGCCTCTGTCAACAGCAGGGAGCCACTTTAGTTTCTAACATAGTACAAAAATGTTCTAATTTGCACAGTACATGGCTGCTGTGTTAACATAGCAGTGTTATCAGAGCACCAGAGAAAAAAAACTTTGGTGTGTCATGAGGCATTTGAATGAGCTGGAATTTGTTGTATATGTAAATAAAAGTGCGGCTGTTTAAAAAAAAAAAAATCTAAAATACTTTTTTTATATAAGCCTTTATTATTATATGTTTTTAAGTTTCAGACTGATATATATACATTATATCTGATGATAATGTTAATTGAAATATTACTTTATTTAAATTATTTATTATTTTATTTAATACAAGAGTTGCAGAATACTGTGGACATGTATTGCCACCTTGTCAGCAGGTTTGAGGGTAGAATGTGTTGTTAGCTGCTCTGCTATAGAACTGGCTGCAAGCTTTGCCCTGATTTAAACTCTCCTGAACTGCTGCCCAGACTCGAGCCAGAATTTTGCACATTAAAATCTTCATAAATCTTGCTTATACCGACAGCACAGCAATACTTTTATTGTACTTTACACAAGTGGAGTCATTCACACAGGTCCTGTGAGGCTTGAGCACCCGGAGAAGTCCATTAAAAATTAGCGTGTTCAGTCCACTTCTGTGTCCTTGATGGTCCTGCTGTGGTGGCACATAAAGGATTGGCTGTTAATCATCCAACTGCTTGCTAAAGGCTGCCTAATTCTGCAAAGACAAGGCCTCGTGGCTGCATTAGGAACAGGCTGAGGGAGCTCCCTGCTCCCTCTTGGAGTGAGCACAGGGTATATTTGGGCACAGGCACAGCAGCTCACGTTAACAGGGCAGCTTTGCTGCAGCGGGACCCTCAAAGAGCTGCTCAGGAGCTGGGAATGGCCCAGGGTTTCACGTCTGGCAGTCCCCAGCTGGGAGCTGATCCTCTCTGTCCCACACAAAATTATTATTTCAGTGACTTCTGAGTCAAATCCAGGCTCTGTGCTTCTGCAATTGTAGCAGCAGCAGCTGATTTTGTCTAGGAAAATGGAATTCCAGGTCTTTTTGACTGTCACATTTGGTCCAGATTTAACATTAGAAATCCTGGCTGTCACAATTATCTCATCTTCCTTTTTTTACATTATTAAAATTTAGCAGTATATCTCTCTGAATTCATCAGATCTATTCAGAACTTGACAAAGGTTCACCAGATTCTTAGCAAATGTATCCTTCCATGCCCAAAAGTGACATACCTGCTGTACATGTATCTAAATCACTAGAACTTAAAACCAAACTTTCCTTCAGTCCACCTTGAATATGAAATAAACCTACAGACCTTTGAAAAAGAGAGAGAAAAATCTATGGATTTATCAGAATTTTCTGAAACTGAGAACTAGTCCAATTATTATGAATTGTTTTCTCTCCATGCCATTTATTTAAATTAATAATTTTTTTTTTTTTGCCTAATTTAAGGACTGAAAACACAGATGAAAGTCAGTAAGAATTAATCTCTTCCTAGAAATGATTTTATGTTCCTATACAAGCAGTGATGTGAGTATTCCTTCTTACCATGAATATTCATAAGAACTGACTGTAAAACAAATGTAAAATGGCTTTAGCAAACGGAGACTAAGATGAAGAATTTTAACATTTCGTGTCTAAACTATTTCCTTATTCCTGACAGCTGATCTGTACACAAAGACAATGAATGGAAGAAGCAATTACTGTATTTTAACACACAGGGCAAACACTGTCCTAGGAGGAAATCTGACTTTAGTGAAGTACAAATGGAACCACCCCTGTCATCTGAAGTTTCCTTCTAGAAAATAAACATTGTCAGCTCCAATTAGAGCTGGATTGTCATAAATGTTCAGTTTGCTCACTGCTGAACATCACGTTGGCTGCCCAGCTTTCTACTGAACTCCCAGCCTTGAATGAGACCCTGAGGGTCCCTTTGGGGAGTACAGTCAGTCACCCCAGCTAAAGAACCCTTGGATAATAATAGTAATAGTAATAGTAATAGTAATAGTAATAGTAATAGTAATAGTAATAGTAATAGTAGTAGTAATAATAGTTAAGCAATGAATTCTATGAGCTAGACATGAGGAAAACACAAAGAAAGAGGTCAGCTCGGACACCTCAGCAGCTAAGAAAATGTCTTCCTCTTTTTTTATCATTCTCAGGTATTTTATTCTCAAGGGAGGTTCCCAGAGCTTTTTGGGTTTCTTTCTGCCTGTGAAAGAATCTACAGAAATTAGTGTGTGTGTTACATGCCTTTGAGATGTGAGAGTCATCAGGCACGCCACCCAGGTTTTGCAGAAAGAACTCTGCTGCCTGCATACCAAGGCACAGTTTAATCAAGCTAGATATTTTAGCAAGAAACTAAACTTTCCACTGGAAAAAAAGATGGATTAAATACTTTCTTGGGGGAAAAAAGGCAAATCCTGACAAATTCTTTAAAAGGCGAGATACCTCACCTGAGCATGAAATAAGTCAGATGGCCTGAAGAAGAAAGGGTCTGCTATCCACAAGGACAGGTTTTTAACCACTCCAATCTCTGCAAGTTACTGCTTTTTAAACACAGCTTGATTAGTGGGAAAAGGGGCTGTTTCCCTGGCAACAGAATTTATTAGCATAAAGTAAATATAGTAGTTGTAGAAAATATTCTAGTGTGTGGAGACAGAGAGTAACTGAGAGGATGGATATTTAGAGCCAAACTATCCCTCCTATGATATCTGTAGTATATTCAGTTCTATTGTAACTTTGATTTTTTCTTAAAGTATTCTCAGCTACACAATGTCATGCTATAACACAGTCACTACTCTGCCAAAGTCAGAACTGTTTAAAACATAAAAAATGGGAAAAAAAAAAAATCCCAGTGAACAATTTTTCAGCAAAGAAGTTAAAGAATCAGGCACATCATTTACAAAAGGAGAAAATAATCAATTTTTAAATGGCTAAACTGTCTGAAATCTTTTTAGCATTTTTAAATGGCTAAACTGTCTGATCGATCACATAAATAGACCCAGTCTCGAATCTGATTTTTGTGCTGCACAAGGGGCACAGGGAAAGGAAACATTCACACTAAAGACAAGGTCCAGCAACAAGTTTCTCCGTGCCTTTCACAAAATAAATGGAGATTTCTGTTAAAGCAAGTGGGGAAGGAAGAATTCACATCTCTGATTTGTATAGAAAGCAGAAACTTGTTTAGGACACACATAGAGAAATTGCAGTGACTGTAGAAGGTTAAAGGACACATGGAATGGGAGAATTAGGATAAATTAGGCTTATGGAGCAGGTGGACCCTCTTGTGTTTTTTCCCATGCAGAGTTTGGATCTCTGTGCAGCAGCTCTGCTTTCTGCTGTTCTGAAATGTCCTGGGCACGCTGCTGCAGCCTCCTCCCAGTGTGCAAAGCACACAAGTGCTGTGGTCTGATAAGGAGGGGTTTAGGATCCATGGGAGGTGGTCGCTGACTTGGATGGGAATGGCACTTTGCCTCCCCATGCACTGGGGACAAAGGACAGCTCTGCTTATAATTGTTATAATTAGAAAACTAAAGGTTCTCTTTAAGATACATTAATCAGAAACTACTGATGCCAAAAAAGGTATCTGGAGGATGGTTCTGAGACTTCAGAAGAAAGCCTTGGTTGAAGAGATGAGTATTAACCCGTCCTGTAATGGCACACATGGTAGAGCAATGCCAGGTGAGCCAGACACAACATCCAACAAGAATTTCCAAATCCATAATCAATCATCACATTATACAGCACTCTATCCCAAGAGAGTTGCTTTCCAAAGGGAGACAGGAGTGAACAAAGAAGTGTAGCTGATACTAAATAATCCTTTTTTTTTTTCTTTTCCTAGGAGCTCACATTTGTGGGGATGGGAAAAGATTATTCCCTGCAGTGAGGGGGATCTCTCATGGCCTTGGATAACCTTGGATTCCAGCAGTGCAGGACTCGTAGAGCCCAGTGTAATATAGAGACTTCAGCCAAAGCCCAGTGTGATCCTCTCTGACTCTGGGCATTAACTCTGGAGATAATGACAGGGAGAATTTAGGCAAATCAAAACTGGCTGTAGGCACGGGCGAAGCTGGCAGCTGCAGAGGGCAAGGGATAGCTTGGGGTAGGGAAGGATTAAAGAGCCACATCCCTGTTGCCCAGTTGATCCACACCAGAGCTGAGGAGAGCCAAGGTGGGAGCAGCTGCTGCTGCTGGGGAGGGAATGGGAGGCAGCAGAACAGGGGCTGCACTGGAGAGGCTGCATGGATGCACCCCTGGAAGCAGCTGCTGTCTGTCCCAAACCTTGATTGCCTGCAGGGGGGTCAAAACTGATTTTTACACACACCTCTGAGAAATCCTGAGCCAGCTTTAAGTCAACAGGGGCTCAGAAAGTGCAAAAAAAAGTAGAATAAAAATTCACAAAAATTCTGCTTTTCTTCATGTTAAAAGTACTCAGGAGAAGAGGATGAATGTAGTCTTAAATAAGCTGGTATTCTGGGATGTAGGGAGAAGGATGGACTGCAAAGATCTTTTTCTCACTAAAAAGGTGATGTACAACCCTGGTGAGGTAGCACATTAATTTTAGAAGTCACTATTTTGCTTTGCAATTTTTCAGCTTTTCTTTATTCCATGCAGAAAGGTAAAGGAAATAAAGAATCATTTGTCTTGCCATTTCATTTCTGCTTCCAACTACGACATATTAAAATGGACTTCTCTTTCCATTTGAATAAAACTATTAGAAGGATAAAAAGGAACATTTTTATTTCAAAGATAACTTTGCTGAATTAAAGCAGTGATACAGAGAAGCTTTGTTGAAAAACCTTTTGTTTTTAACACAAATTTTGAATCTGAGACAGACAAGAGTTCTATATTTTTCTATAAAATTACTCAAAATTTAACCTTGCAATTAAGGCTACTTTGCCAAAATGAGTATTTGGGTGTAAGCATTTAACTCTGAACAAATGTACAGAATTAGTTCTGCTTTAAAGGAATTAATTTCTATTTTTTAACAGGTCTTTTTCATACTTTCCTTGGTGCTGGGGTTTTTGTCTTTTTCTTTGTTATGCAGTCAATATGCTTGAAAGGTTACTCCAAAGTATCATTACCCAGAAAAGGTTGCAAGATGCCTTCATAGGAAATCTGTATTTTGGTAGCATATAATTAAGCTGATTGGAAGTATTGTTCTCAAACTTCAGCTCTCTGAGATGCAGCTTCATGGCTGTTAAATTTACTCTTGAAAAAAATATTGCTTTTAGATGAAGTGAAGTCTTGTCTCAAAAGTTTTATGCTGTCTATGTTCTATACCCTCCCCTGAGAAGGTCTTGGGAGCAGGTAAAAGGACCAGGTAAAAAGAGATTTTTTATAAATGAAATAAAAAACTAAGTTTTGATTTAACTTAGTTTCTTTAAATAATAAGCATTAAAATAAAGCAGCAGTCTAAAAATAAACAAGTGTTTTGAGCAGCCACATCATCTCAGCCCAAAGCACAGAGAGTGTCTGTCTGAGTTAATTAAAGAACTTCGCTTCTGCCTAGCACATGCAGGAGGGAGACATTATTCATCTCATCCCATACTGAAAGGCTGCTCGATTTTGGGCAGATGTTTGAAGCAAATCATAGCAGTCACTGCTGTCTGAAGAATGCTCAGTCCCTCTCAGACAAGATTAAGCAGCGTTGTTTTGTGTCATTTACATATGTTACCGCTTCTTTCTCATTAAAAATGGGTCTTCAAAGGAGCTCAAGGTAAAAATATTCACTCTACCGTGTCCCGTGATCACATGAAACAGCTCAGATCCACAAAAAGACAACTCTTGGTGTTTCTGAGAGTTACTTTGTGGTCACTAATATTTTTATTGTGATTTCAGCAGGGATTTTTGTTCCCAGGTGACAGAGTGGTTCGCTCTGTGTGTGGACTTAGAAACAGTCGCAACATCCTCTCTTAAATCTGACTGGTGAAGTTCAATCCTGGATTTGTGATTGCTGTTCACAGAATCAAGTATTGTGTTCATACACCATATTTAATGTCTTCATCTATGAGCTGATTGCACAGTGTACCTTTCACTTTTACATCAGTAGTATTCTGCTTAAATATTTATTTTCTGTAAGGGAACTAGATATGTGGAGTTGGAAAACCTTCAGCCTAGTCTCCTAAATACAAAAGGCCATGAGAGGGATTTGTTAAGTTGAAAAGCAAAATTGTTTCTACTACATCACTCCTGATAACTCCAATCCAAGGAACCACAGAATGGTTTGGGTTGGAAGACACCTTGAGATCATCAGATTCCTCCACCTGCCATGGACAGGGACACCTTCCACCATCCCAGGTTGCTCCAAGCCCTGTCCCACCTGGCCTTGGACACCTCAGGGGTGGGGCATTTTCTCTGTGTCTACAATCATGTGTTAATTCCAGTTATTTTAATGGGATTCTAAATGTGAAGGTTTCATGGATAGTATTGATGTGGTGAATCCATACCCTTGGTCATCCAGGACCAAACCGATCTGCTGAAATGTCCACGTTTTTGGAGCAGGACTATATATGGGAGCAGAAAGACCTGGAATAGCAAAATCTGCCACTTCCACTGAATTTTCTCTGATGATTGTATTTACACTCCAGCACATTTTCACTACCACTGGCAAAAGGATAAAGTTGAGGATTATTGAATACTATTAATTTCCCCTGTGTAACCTAATGGCTGATGAATCTGTTATAAATAATTTTATCAATACCTGGAATTCAAGGTTCATATTCACTGACTGTATTAATAATCTCTAGTGGGACTGTTTGTCACCATCTATGGGAAAAATGTGGGTAGGGGAATTGATGTTTGATTGATCACTGCTTTCCTGTGGAATTAATCCCTTGTGAACATTTTATAATGCTTCTTCAAAACATGCTCATCAACAGGCCTTTTGAATTAACACTGTGTAGGCTTTGAAATGATTATCAGCTCTTCAAAGGAAGGATTGAGTAAAGTGAATTAATCCAATGTCAAACATACTGCCTGAAAATCATGTGGTAGCATTTGTGCTTTGATTAGATATTTTAACCACAAACATATTTTGTTACCTCTAGATAGCACATAAACATAAGAAGAGTTAAAAGTCATTACCAAACACATTTTGTACTGGCATGAGCATGGTTTTTCCTCTGACAGAAGCTGTCACTGGAGCTTCTGCACATGAAAACATCGATCAATAGTTTTATTTGAAAGAGCGTATGTGTGTGTTCACTTTGGCTTTGCCTTCTCTGTACTGAAATTTAGGTACTTGGTTCTTGTTACAAGTGACTTACATCACAACAGTATTAATATATTCAGGAAAATATACAATCAGGCATGAAAAGATAACATAAAAAATTTCTAAGATTGCTCTAAATGTTATGAAAATAAACTGATAGGAGGACATGTTCAGATTTCTCTTTGTACAAATTCCATAAATACCATAGCAATTGGAAGCACATAACCTAAAACGTATTTATCCGCTTTAGTTACCAAATAAAGTGTTCATGGTGCAATTGAGGCATTAAAAATAGTCACAATTTTTTATGACACTGTAATGTGTTGAATATTAACAGGACAAAATCACAAATATTCTTCTTAGATGTCTCAGGAGAAGGATTCACTAAAATGCAGAAAGTGATGGAGTGCCAGCCTTTGGGGTTCTTCCTCCTGTAAATTTCCTGTGATCCATTAATACATACTTTGCTACCAGGTCATTTTGTACTCTTGAGAGTACATTGAGAAGTACAATGTACTTACCAGGCCATGGGAATCCAGTGATGATGTTTTTTCTAGAAGTCAACTAAATCCTGGGCATCACCTGGACTAAGAGATGGGTCCATGATGCCACAGTTCTCTCTTGAAGGTGTTTTTCTGTCTTAGTTCCTTCCCATTTTGCCTCCTGCCCAAATGCAGTTTGGTTGTCAAGGGCAATTCACCTAAACAATATTTTTGTGGACCACTGAGTGATGGGTAGACTAAGTCTCTGAGTAAGAGAGTAGAAAAGAATTCAGCAACTTATGCTTTGGCAGAAGAGAGGAAAAGAAAGAAAAGAAAAAAGGAGTGGAGTGGAGTGGAGTGGAGAGGAAAGAGAAAAATTATTCTCTTATCTTTCTTTATCTCGTAACATAGATGAAAATCTTTTGAGTACAAATGTTTTCCTTGGGGTTTTTTTTTCCGATATGACAGGTCTGGTTTAGTAAGTAAAAATACTGGAAAAAATGGAAAAGAAGTTGTTTTCAAGACCACAATTTTAAGAATTAAGAAATAATGTAAATACTTTCCCAGTGAGAAAATAAAGGAAGATTTGAAGAATGAAAACATAAAATTAAAATCCTGCAGCAGCATAAACACCAGCATTTTCTGTCCACTATATATACAGAAGAATACACAATTATTATTTCTATTACATTACTGATGAGAGACTGTTTCAAGAAAAATGAGACTTTGGGAAGATTAAACTCTCTAAGCCAAGAATTTGTTCCTGCTTTCATGACTCTTTTCTGACATTGCTGGCATGAAAGATCTTGGTTTTCCATGGTGATAGGTGCTACATACAGTGGAATATCTACCAGTCCTCTGTAGAAAATCCAACTCATTCACAAGGTATTAAATGATTCCTCTGGAATAAGATCTGTTCAAAAAAAAAAATCTTTTATCACATCAGAGAAAGCCCTCAGCTCCATAGATCAAAGAAACTAAAAGCTTTCCATAATTTATCTTCCAGTACTATGAGTGATAACTTTCTTCAGTGTTTGGCAAACCGCAGTGATTTACATCAAATTTAGCATTTATCTAAAATCACTTGGCAAGAAAGCAAAAATTCCAGCAAAGCATGCTCTTCATTGAAACACAAACAGTAGTTGGTTTGGAAAGCAAAAGCTCAGAAAATGGTGATTGCCTCCATCATGCTCTAATTTTGCATTCACTTGAATGACCATGAGCTGGGATTTGCTCTGCATAACCCACCCAGAGCCAGCGCTACCGGTGCTCGCTGGCACAGCAACATGGCAAATAAAACATTTCACAACATCCACCCACTCTGCTTCCAGGCAGCAGGCAGTTGTCTGTAGCATACTTGGAAACTTTTAATCTCCCTCTTTAAGGTAAAGATGCCCTTTCCCTTGTTTAAAATGAGCTGGCATGCAATTTGTTGTTCCGCTCGTTAACCCAGGAGGCAGCCAATTCCTGTCATTTCAAATACATCTGAAACCAATGAAGCCCAAATGGGATTTTTGTAGTTTGCTGGTGGCAGTTCTGCATTTCCCACTTATACTGGAGTTTACTTCTGAAATACTGATCCCACCCAAACAATTTTACATTAACTGTACACATTTCCATGTACATTTCTTATATTCAATCTATTGCCAAACTATAGTAGTTATATTAATTAAAAGTTAGTGGTTGGTTTATCTGATTTATGTACACTCTAGTCTTTGCTTTCCCTTTTTCATCATATTGCAAAATAAATCACAGCATTACACAGTGTACTCTTTATTCAGAGCAGCACTTATTCTTATGTTCAACACTAAATAGTTATTTACTAAATCCTTGCAACAATGGATATGCCATTTGGCTCTACATTGTAAAATTATAGGTAACACTTAAAAATAAAGAAATGTAAAAGATACAGAAGGATCAGTGGAAGGTAGAGGAAGGTGTTCTGGATAAGAAAAGGCATAAGTAAAAAGTCAACTCAAAGATTCACTAAAAACATATTGTTATAGGGCATGGAATCCTTGGGCTGTTGAGAAGACCGTATCAATGTGGGGAGACAAACAAGATGCTGTAGTAATCATATCTGCAGTGGGATTAAACAAGATGATCCCTAATTGGTTTCCTTTTGGGAAAGATTATTGTTGCCAGGGTTGGTTTTTTTTGTTTGTTTTTTTGTTTGTTTGTTTGTTTGTTTTTTCTTTTTTTTTTTTCTTTTTGCTGTAATTCAACAGATTTTCACCCTGAAAATTCATTTATTTGGGAAGATTACACTGCTCTTCCCATACCAAACTAAAAATGTGGGAGATGATAGAGTTTTGTGAAAAGAAAAGCTCAGTTTGTGACATAAACTGTGCTATTAAGTCAAACCAAAGTACTTTGATCAATTTGGCAGAAAGCTCTCACCCACCACAGACACAACTTAATGAAGTAGTTAGGGGTTATTTTATAACGTGATTACAGTGACATTTTCTCAAATGTTTTAGCTGTTTTCAACCCCTTAAATGGAAAATTTCCTTCTTCAATGCACATCATTCTAAGATAATTTCTGTCCAGTTCCAGAGGTAACCTTTTCTTTACAGGAATTGTGGCATATATAACCATGGTGAAAAAGAAATTACCTTCACAGTGATGCACACAACAGTTTCAAGAAGGCTGCATATTTCAGGATGTCAGTAATAAGTCCTGAAGCATCACAAAATAACCATTTGTGGTGTAGTTTGGGTCAGCAGTGATGAAAAGTTATTGCCACTGGATCGTTGTTTGATTGCCTGTGTGAGCTGAGTTGAGGAGATTGATCCAACACACAGTGGGCAGTGGTAAAACACACTCCAAGGACCAAGGAGTGCTTCTGAAAACAAGAAAGAATCCCCAGGTGACAGAGGGAGAGGCCCAGGGGAACAAGAATGGATAGACCTTGTAAGATGTGGAAATGCACTTGGAATAACTACAGGGATAGTGATGATTACTTTGGGTCAGATCTCTGACCCCAAATCATATATACCGTATGTATTTACCATGAACTAAGTGCCACAAACAGAGGAATGTGATTGGGAGAGGAACTAAACAAGAAATTAACAGTCCATATTGGTGCTTGATCTAGGAAATACCCATCCCAGTTGACGATTTTGGATTTAAAGGCCTGCTCTAATACTTCTGTGTGAAGCCAAGTGCACACAAATTTCAGTGACATAGAGACATAAAGAATGACATCACAACAGCATTTATCACCAGATGTCTAACAGGAAGGGAAGGGCCCCTTCCTCCAGCTAAAAAAGGGGAGCAATATGTCTGTCTGCATAATAAATAGTCAGACTGTAAATGTGGCACATCTTTTCAATTCAGGGAGGGTGGCCTCAAAGGCTGTCATTGGTGGCATTCTGCAGATTATTGTATCACACTCGGGCCCTTCCCAGTGTGAACTGTTCTTTCCATATGTACAATTCAGAAAAAAATCCTTGAATCAATAATAATTTGAGAACTCTGAAATATATTCAGTGATCTCATTCCAAAGCTTTCCTTGGAATACAGATTTATTGCATTATACCATGGACAATTAAACATAGGATGATAGGTTTGTCCCCTCATCTATTCATATTATCTGACTGCAAATGTTTTCCTAGCAAATTGCATAAGTAAGATAAGCAACAATGGTTAATCTTACAAACTTTATGTCTTTTTTGTTTTCATATGTGAATAGATGTGCTCTGAGCTTCATTGTTTAAGCAACTGATTTCCTCATTTCTGTCTCTAATCTATAATCAACAGCTTGCAAACATCAAATGCAGAGGCTTTCACTTTGTATTCACTTCAGTGAAAAGTACATGCAAAGTGCTTCTACAGCAGAATATTACACTTTGCCTAAAAGTAAATAATTACCCAGAGAACCAAATCTTTGAATCACCATCTTTAAACCTTGCATGGCTGGGTGAAATATCAGAACATATTTTTTTAAAAAAAAATCAAGAAACAACACACCCAAAGATTTAACTCCAACTCCAGAAGAAGTAAAGTTCATCTGAATAGTCACAAGGCCATGAAGTGTTTTTATCTCTGGCTGCTACTGGATTCAGCTGTGGTTGAGGGTGTGAGAGAACTGGAGAGACAGAAACTTCATATGACTGTCCATTGAATCCCAGACATAATTCCAATGCAATCCTACCTGGATTGCTGGTAGACTATTCTCTGGCTGTGATTTTAGATTTTGAGACAGACCCATGAGCTGACCAATCTGGGAAAGGGACTCAGCTGAAATTGCATTATATAAAGNAGAGAGAGAGAAGGAAAAAGAATCTTAGTAAGTATTGTGAACCCTCGTTGCTTAACACTAAACAAAGACTTCATACAAATTATGAGGGGCAGGAGTAGTGTAAACCATAATCTCTTTCCTTCAGAGAAGTGCTGCTTGCTCTCCGCAGTTTCCTCATTAGCCCTACATGCTGCTCAAAATGCCTGAAATTGGACTCCTGGTGATTCCAGCTTTTCCCTCTTTCCCGAGAAACAGGCTGAGTGTTGTAGGTGCTGAAGGAGGAACGTGACTGTCCTCATCCTCTCCACCCAAAAGTCTTGATCATTCCTTGTTCTCCAGGCACCAACCACACAGCCACATACTGAATTGTCTTTTATGGGTTTCATGGACACTCTCATTCTGCAACTGCAGGATGGAGGTGGATGGAAGAAGAAGTTGGAGATAGATAGATGGAAGTCCATGGATGGATGGAAGGAGATGGAAGCAGACCCAGTTCCAACCTGGATAACAAGCTTGTGCAGGCTCTCCTGTATTTCGACATGGAGCATATTTAATCCCAGGATTAAAATGGGGAGACGAGGATATAGGTATTAACTTGGCTGGCCAGTACAGGGCTTTATATTCTGCTAGTCTCAGACTAATTTTGTTTGAAAAAAATTATTTCATGCTACCACCTACAGATCCTCTACCTACCATTGATCAACTTTACTTTTTATGGCACAAATCACTCTGTAACCTGCCAACAACACTTCTTGTAGTCTGTCAAAACCTTTTTTTTACTGCAATTTTGATGCACTTCCAGCTTTGCAATATTGTTTCCTTCACTCTTTCTATTATATTTTTTTATAGGTTGCTTTTTTTTAGAAAAACTTTTGTGCTTGTAAACCTATGAAATGCTGGCCTTGTCAGATCTGTGGAGAAAAACAGTTCTATACCTTGTCTCCTTTCACAAGAGTCATGCTAGATATATATATAAAGTAGTGATATTCAGCACACAGAAACACAAAAAAAAGTGAAACCTGTCCTCTTCTCTTGACAGCAGGAATTTAGAAAGCAGAATACAGCAGAGAAATTCTGCCTGAGCATAACAAACATGTAGATCTGACCTTTGTCTTTTAAAATGAAAAGGTAGCATTGCACTGTCAGCAAGAGGCAACCTATGATTTTTGTGCATGTGTAGTTAGATGGGAAGAACTTTCAAAGGAAAAAAAACAGGGTCTGGCAAATTCCTAGGCTGCTGTTACTTTTGAAAGCAAGCATTAAATTATTAAAAGATAATGCACTGTTGCTCACAGATTAATACATTTTTTCTCTAAGGAAAAAAGAGTATTCCCCTTAGTCTCCCCTTTAAATAAGACTTCAGAAACATGGAGAGATTGTAATCTCCAGGAGAAACTGATAACTTGGAAAACTCTTCCCTTACGATTGCAGCAATCACCAATGGCCGTGCTGCACCTAAAGGGTTGAGAAGGGAATCTTTTGGTGCTATGTCCAGTCTGCTATTTATTGTGACACCTTCTCCTTTTCCCAGCAGTTAATTTCCTATAAATGGGAGATAAATCAAGGTAAAAAGTATATTTGACAAGTTTAATAGTTCTGGGGGTGGGAAAAGACCAACTTCACAATATCAAGGCTGTGTGCTTCCATACAAATAAGGATTCAGAAATGTACGTGTGACAATGCCTAAAGAAATATAGTTGTAATTTGTTATTTCAGTCAGCCAGTGCTCAGTTACCCACCTGAGACAAAAAGGGAAGAGCAAAACTAACTCCAGTATTTCTTGAATCCCTACAACCCCCTTGTTTTCCTAACATGAAGCAGTATGAAGATTGCCTATCTCTACTCCTAAAGACTTCTTGGTTGTTGTTCTGATAGTCAGCATGGGCAAGATGCAAATGTATTTAGGTTGATAGATGAATATTTTGGGTAATAACCTTAATTTGTGCTGGGTGATAACCTAACACATGCTGAATCTTGGCTGGCTCTTACTACTTAAATCCCAGAAATGACCAGCTCTAGTAATTCTAGTAATTGTTCATATTGCAAGACAAAGTAAAAAGTTTCTGAACTTCAGCCCAGGTAAAAGTAAAAACACTTCAGTTATTTTAGGACTGTAAGAGTAATAACTTGGAGTTTCTTTGCCACACCCAAGAACTAAAAACATTGTCATGCCAGTGGTTTTCTACCAGCAATCCACTCATGAAAATCTCCTTTATAGATGTGTCATACTGCCCTCTGCCTACAGTTTTTTATAGTATCATGTTACATCTCTTGCAGCAATCAAAACAAACAGTACATACTCAGATGAGAGATGAATTCTTCCATTTTCCTTGTATCTAAGATGACATCCTGTGGTGAAATGTTATTCTGTGCATATGGCTCTGTGCCATCCATAGGCAAAGGCTAAATTGCTCAAAGAGAAAACGTCCTTGCAAGGTTCAAAGGTCATTTATGATTTTGCTTTGCCAGCATTGATAAGTTTTGAATGGGTTATTAAGTCCTGTAAAGCTCATCTGGATGACAGCTCATACACATTTATGTTTGCTGATGATTTCTGAAAGGAACATGAGAGAGAATAACTTTGTTTCATTACCATATAACCTCCTTGAGAGAGAGCTCTCAGTCACTTTATAGCAGTAACTGTGATTAATTACAGCTATTGAGAAGATCAATTTGACAGTTAAAATAACATTTGTTTTTCATCCTCTAATATTTCCCTGTGAAGGATTCATCCCAGATATCAGAGCAATACCATGTATGTGTATTCTGCTCTCCCCTGGGCAAATAGATGTGAAGGTCTACCTCACAGCTCTTTGATGACTTTTATTGCCTTAATCCTTAAGAAAACCCCCAGCAAGATGAAATGTCATGTTTCAGTTTTCCTTGAAATTCACATATTTATCCTAGGTAGATTTAGAATTAAACCTGGCAAATCGTGGCTGGTTTTTTTTTTTTTTTTTTTTTTGGTTGGTTTTTTTGTTCGGTTGGTTTTGGTTTTGTTTTTGTTTGGTTTGGGTTTTTTTGTTTTTTTGGGGTTTTTTTTTTGCTATTACTCATTCCTTTAACACAAATGAGAACAGGGTAAAACCAAAGAAAAGCAAACAATAATTTAGGAAGGATAATTAGATAAACTCCAATGCAGGATGAAAAGACTGAGCCTTCTGAGGAAACTTTGCAAAATGTGAGCACCCACAGGTCTGCAGATCTGCTATTCCTGGAAGTCCCTGGCACTGCAGTAGTTTGAGCTGCATCTTTAATGTCAGCTCATCACGAAGAATTTCTGTCTTTGCACTGTGAAAATCCATATAACTATTTTACAAAGGGGGAAATGTCAGAAAAGAAAACAATTCTGTGACAATTTCTTCTGGAATAGCAAAACGTCGATGTATCCCATGGGGAATGTCCTTGTTTAGTTCGCTCAGTTTTAGGCAGTAAGTCTTTGCCATCCTCTACATTTTCCTCCTGGCTTGTTTCTGCAGCTTTTCACTCTGCATGTTTATGAAGACTCCCAGTGCATCCAGAATTTGTCCCGTTCTTTGGATGAGAATTTTAAACACACAACTGACACCCCCATGTCACCAAAGGAGAGGAGAGGCTCCCGGTGGTCTCCTAGGACAAAGCAATGGGATGCCCTTTTCTACATTTTCCTACTCTAGTGTAGCTCAGAGCAAGGGAAAAATCTGGCACAGTGTCAGTGCCCTGTCTAATTGGGTATGAATTTTGTTCATCTGCAGTCCAGTGATCCTGCTCTGGTGTGAAAGTCCTCCTGGAAGATAAAGGATTTGCTAGACCTAAAAGTTGCCTTCCACAAAGCTCAGAGGTGTTAACAGATTCCAGGTTAAACACGCTGTAATTGCAGATCATTTGGCATCAATCTGAGCAGCAGGCAGAGTGTGACACGTTCAGGTGACAGACAGCTGGCAGGAAATGGATTTAGAAAGGAGTTCCACAGCCCCAAATTGTGGAGAGTTTGTCATTTTCTCATCTGGCATTTCAAAGTTCCAAAGTCTGGAAGAGTCTTCATTTGGCGTTTGGGTGAAAGGCTTGAAATTCCTCTAATAAGTAGCATTAAAATAAAAATGTTTTTTTTTCTTTTTTTTCTTCCCTCTTTTCCCAAATGGAGTATAAATATGTGGGTTTTTTTCACTTAATCCTTTAAAATCTTAATAAATAAGCACACAGATGTACACTGGTTTGGTCTCAAAAGCAGATTTCTAAATGAGTGGTGTTCTAAAAAGAATCTTTAGCCAAAATGAAGTAGTTCCTTTTTTCCAGATGGAAAATACATTACGTTCCTGCTCCTGCTAGATCTTCAGGCTGTGGGACACGGTTCAGAAAAGCTCTGGAAAGCTCTGAGAGTTGGACTAAGCTTTAATGAGGCTTTAAATGAGTCTTAAGTTATTTGTGAATAGAGTTCAGAAGGCTACAGTCAAAGCATGATTTTCTGTTTCAGGATTTGTCTTTTCCTGCTATTTCTTGTTATTTGATCCTTTTTATGCCCAAAGTGTCCTACATACTTTGGCTTATATGCGCTAAATCTTTTAATTCAAAATTCAAGGATTTAATGGAAATTTGAGTGGAATTTAGCCAGACTATTCAGCAATTTGAAGGATTAAGTCTTTTTCATATAGCCTACTTCTCTGTATTAGAGCACTACCACTTATTTCCTTTTCTTTCCTTTATTTTCTTTTTTTAATACTAATGTTCTGGAAGGATGATGTGAAAAATTGAATGTTCAGTAGCCAAATTTCTGTTCCAACAGATGCCTGCATCTAAGAAATTTTCTTTAATAATTTACAAAAAGCAGAATGTGGGATTTCAATGCTTTTTATTCTTCTGAATTTCCCAAGCCACTTACCTGTGTTTTGACATCAAGTGATTCAAGTTTTTCTTGCTTCTGAGAGCTACAACCTCAAATGCTTTTAGAGCCATCAAACCAGAAACTTGTTTTTCAGTGAATCATTCTTCCACAGCACAGCCCTAGAACACTTAGCCAATATTTATACATTCCTTATTTGGCAAATAAAACACCATAAACCTCAAGAAGATTTAGCAGGACATTGAGGATGTCAAAAAAAAAAACATGATAAAAAAGTAATGATTAGAGGTTGGCAAATCCATACTTTCATTGAGACAAATAAGCATAAAGAATTGTACTCACAAAAAGTCTGGTGGGCACAACTGTGAGGGACAGGAGAACCACGAGGCAAAGTAACTTAATGTTCATGTGAGGCACAGCCCTTCTCCTCACTTGCTTTTGTAAGAGATCTGTGCAGAAGCTGCCTCCAGCTCCTGGGCTGTGCAGTGCAGGGTGCTCCATAAAACAGAGCTGAATTCAGATTATTTTGCCCAAGGAATTCAAGACAGAGGCTCCACATCTTCAGTTTGCACTAGGGCCAGAGTCACTGCTGTGAGAGCAGGGTGCCCTCATCAACATGAAGGGTTTTGGCTGAAGACCAGTGAGAATTCTGGTTATCATGGACTTGACAGAATTTCAGCAATGTCAAAATGATAGACCAAGACATTCAGAGACATGTGTGAGTACTCAATATCTTCGCAGATCTGGATACTTAGTGCACACTCATAAATGAAGAAGTGACTGGGAATTACCAGCTTCAAGCTTCCTTGACATTTTTAACATTTTCCCTCACATGAAAGCCATTAACATTGCTCTTTTTATGGCTTCTCTACAGCTCAGTAGTGAGAACAGGGGCACATATCACATATCTCAGAAGAACCCAGGAACTCAGGAACCCACAGGCAAAAATATTGTCACATTGGAAGAACAGCCAAGGAAACCCGTTACCAATGACATTGATAATCCAAATAATCTGTGGATGGAAGATCTGAAAAAAAAAAAAAAATAAAATGAGTAGCTGGGAGAAAATGAAAGTGGATTTAAGGTACTTTAATGAAAGTTTCTAGGGGTAAATTGTAGTGATAAGGTACTGATGTTTTTCTTCTTTTTTGTTTCTTGCTATTACACAAAAACAGCACCATGATTCTTTTTAATAGGTTTTAGAAACATCTGTTATGATACCAAACAAAAAGGTACTTAATCTTAAATGACACAGTCTTTTCCATTTAGAATGCAGTTTGCAAAATGAATACCAATGTCTTAGAGAACAGTATGCCACCTTTACCTTATTTATTACAGACATATTGTCATTATCAGCTATGCTGAATCAAGGTCACATCATATGGGACATAATGATTGCTTGCTCTGTGAAGTAATCAAAGCATCTTCCTTTACATTGTTATAAACTGAAGTAAACTCAGAGAAAAGCTCTCTCTCCTTCCTCCCTTCTCCTTTTCACTTTAATTATGTCATGAAGGCGATGACCACCACATGAGATGTTAGCTGAACATGACACATTTCTTCCTAGTTTTTGTTATTTTTATTCCTAAAAGACATTCAGACCACAGGACCAAATAAAGGCTTTTAGCTAACTCTGGTTTGCTCATGGAAAATATCCATAAGGTGTGGTATCCAGCAACTAAAAGAGATCAGGACACTTTATCTTCTGAGGTCTGGAAAGATTAATTTCACTCAACCCAAGACATTTGCAGAAGCAGTTTTGAGTTATTGATCCCTCACTGCTGTCTAGTGGCTCCTCCAGTGCTGTGCAACTCACTCCCTTCTCTTCATTTTCTTTCCTCAACAATAACATCTAAAGTTGAAAACAAGCCCAAGCCAGCAATATCTTTCCCTGCATCAAACCCTTTAGATTTTCATGACTAATATAATTACTTTCTGTCCACTCAGTAGCACCAGGATCTGAATTAAAATATCATTATTAGTTAAAATTTTATTCTAAGTGATGTAAAATTTTTTGATTTAAATTCCTTCTAGACTTCCCCAGTCTGTGCTCTGGACAGTCCATAAAAATTTATTTTGCTCCCTGAACCCCATTTTTTGTGGATTCATGGACATAGACTTGCTAATGAAATAAATACATAAACTGGCTTTTGGTGTTCAGGATGTGATTGGTTTACAGGCAGATTTTTTGTTTATTCAGTGACCCTCAATTGTGTAAGTTAAAGTCATGGCATAGAAAAAGTTATAAAGCAGTTATTGAGATGTTTGCAACACTGTCCTTACTCCTCTTTAGTTGTACTACCTTCTGAAATATCTGATACCTAAACACTCCTGAAAGTATCACCCTCTCAGAAAGAAAAGAACATGATGTTTGAAAGTAGTTCTAAAGGACAGCGAGGGAAAAGAAATGGCAAGGAGACCTTTCATATACAGGTATATTTTTTATTATATGTGTCTATGTGTATATGTATTTCTCATGCCCTTTTTGCTTTGTGCAAGGTACTCTTATTGGTTTATAAACACATATATGTCAGTACATATATATGAATGCATTTAGAAAGAGCAGAAGGCCTGCACCATGCTCCATGTGTCTTTGCTATTACAAAGTGACTGGTACATTATATTTATTAAAAATCAATATGTCTTTTACAGATACATCCCCAAGCCATTGCTGTCTTAATGTTCTGCCTCTAAAGAACAAGACTCTCCCATTCAGCCAAAACACAATTTTCTAGCTTGAACTCCTGGATTCAATTTGTTTTTAAAGAGAAGTCATCCATAACAGTAATAGATATGATGGCAGTTTCTTTAAAATAAAAGAAAAAAAAACTGTTCTGTAGATTTAAGATAAAAAAATTAGAGAAGTGCGGGAGTTGTGCACAGTGCTCACAAGCTTATTCTGTTTGTTTAATTTCTAAATAGGTGATGGTTCAATTTAGTTTCATTTAACTGAAGTGCCCAGGACTGATATAACCCTGAAGCTTGCACAGATTACATCATCACTTATAAGCAACAGGTGGATGGACATTGTGCAAGAACCTCCACTTCCCCCTGGGAGCTTGTTTGATCAACTATTAGTGCTGCATAAAGGGAGCAATGCTGCTCTCAAGCCTTGGAGAGCTGTTCATTGGGTCCAGTTCAGAACTCATTTTTGGATGAGACCGTGACACCTTCTATATTCTTCTATCAGGAGATGTTCAGGTTGGACATCAGGAGGAATTTCTTCATGGAGAAGGTTGCTAACCATGAAGCATTAGAATGGGCTGCCCAGAGAGGTGGTGGAGCCACCAGCCCCTGCAGGTGTTTAAGAAATGACTGGATGTGGCATTCAGTGCCATGGTTTAGCTGACAGGGTGGTGTTTGGTCAAAGGCTGGAATTTATGATCTTGGAGTTCTTTCCAACCAAAATAATTCCGTGATATGGCATTGGTCCATTTAATGCAATTTCATAAAATGGCCAGTAACAGACACCTGAAGACAAGTGTAAGAACTTGTAAAAAGTTCTTTGTAAATTCAGAGCACTTGTGCAGAGATACTTTCCCAAACACACCAATTTACAGCAGACTGGGTTGCAAAGACATCTTCTGATAGATTTTTACTTCCGTGAATTTTAATATTTGTTTTTAATGCAATCACTCACCATCCAAATACTTTGGGACAAAGAGTTTCTCAGCTTACATGTATTTAGACATCTGCATATTAAATTAAGGTAGCATTAAGCTAAACCTGTCAGATTGTGAATGGCCTTTTCATTATCATCTTGAAGCTCAGGCAGGCAAATTCTTAGGGTTCAGTCATAAAGAAACTTTCTTAAAGTAGGAATTGCAGTCTCTTAAAATGTTCAGCCTTGATAGGTGGAATATCTCCTGTTATTCTGGGAAGAGCAATTCCACACGCAATTGGATTAGTAGTTCACTCGTCCCAGTTTACCCACCAGTTTCAGTTTGTTATTCAGTTTATTATATGGGAAAAAGTTTCCCAGCACAGCAGGAGTCTGGTTGGCAAATGGGGCTCTTCCAGGCTGTCACAAGTTGAGTAATAAAAGTCTGACTGAGTAATTGGTCCCCAGCCTCTGTGCTAAAAACCCCCAGTGTGCCCTTTGTCAGACTGGAAATTGGATTGCAGGCCTTGGAATTAAAGAAGTAGTTGGAAGAAGATAAATGTTAAGTGTTATTTCCAGTTCTCAAAGCTTTCCCGACTGCTCTATACCAACACAGCACTCCAGCTTCCAAATTTTTTGGTGGATCTCTGTTTATCAGGTCACAGAGTAGTCTAGAAAGGCAGGAATGTTACGGTACTTGTGCAAAATTATTGGAAGTTGACATAAATGAACTCAAACAAGAGACACATTGAAGGAAAACAGTTGAGGAAAGATTGCACCAGTTCACACAACTCTTTGCAAATAGATATACAAACTCACTAGGGGTATTTTATTTGTACTGCTATTATAAAAATGGGGAAAACACTGTCTAGGGACTTTCCAATGCCAAAATACTGGGATTTGTTTAGTTCTTTGTCCAGTTTTTTGTCCTGACTGGAAGTTTTCATTGTCGTGAAATAGAAATACAAAGGCAGCAAAAAGTCATTACCTCTGTAACCCAATAAAGAAATACACTTTTGGGTCCATGAGAAGCTGACAAAGAAAAACACCAAAAAAAATTGTCCTCCAACCTACAGACTGCTAATAAAATGTACAGCAAAAGAAACTTTTGTGCCAGAGGGTTCTTTCCAGTAGTCTAAGCATCTACAGTAAATTCCCTACATGCTGTTCAGTTAAGTTCAAATCATCTGAATTATTGAATATGACAGAGAAAACCATCCTCATCTTGAAAAGAGCTGCACGCTCCTAGGGGCTGTGGAATTCAGGGAACAAAAGTAGTGCCAGGCCCTTCTGGTGCCATCCCACTGATGTCAACAAGTTTCCATCAGCATATCTGACAGCAGAATTTAGCTCCTCATTTTTATGTGAAAGAAGCCTCTATGGTAGGATTAAGAAGCCAGACCACGGCATGCTGAATTTAAATATGTCAGTCCCCTGAGAACTGAGAGAAGACTGAAGAATAATGTGTGTGTATAAATGAAAACCCATGTTTAAACCTTAAAATCGTTTCTATATATTTTTAAAAAACTCTGTATTATGTCATCTAAAAAAAACCTTGCATTTAAGTAAAAATTTAGCAAATGTCTTAAGGTGAAAATAAAATTAAAATAAAAAAGATGTGCCTGGATGTAACTATCACATAGATGGAAAATATACTGAATACTCAGAGTTCAGTGTATTATGAAACCCTCACTGTACTGAGTGTTTCAGGTGTAGCTTTGGGTGAATGACACTTATTCAGCCACAGACAATGAGAATCAGCTCAGATCAGAGACCAAGAGCAATAATCACTGAATAGATGTTTACAGAACACATGAATAGATGTTTCATCCAGCCCACCTCTGGGAGTTTTAAGCCTTGATAGAAAAGGCAGACGGGAGCACCCAGGAGATCTGTCTCAGACCAGCTTTACAGTCACTGTCTGCTGACTGTGATGCCAGGTCCATCGGGGTAAACTCAAACACACCTGGTGACACTCCTCCCTGACATTGCCAGCTCCTTCCCCGGGATCGAGTCAATCGTTTTAGACTGAAAATTTTCAGGAATTCCCACTGGAGTTTGGCATGTAGGAAATTCCAAGGTTCATTCTCAATAGTCTGGCTGAGCGCAGCCACCCTGTTTTGAAGGGGAAAGCAGTTGGCTGCAGAGGCAGTGAACACTTTTTAAAATTGGTTCCTGATGCCAAGGAATGCTTCTGATGAAATCTAATTGTTTAAATGTTTTCATAAGTGTCTATTTTCCACTGAATCCATCCCTACATTAAGAACTTGTGAGACAGCAATAAAATGCAGAATGAAGGACCATCACAGGTCCTGTTTGGGATCTCATCTGAAGGTTGGTCTTTGCAACCCTTTAACAAGCATGATGCATCTTCACATTGCATACAAAGTGCACAGTTTTGTGACATCAAGGAATATGCCACCAACAGATATAAAGGTGATTTTTTTTTTTTTTTTTTTTTTTTTTTTTCTTTTGTAAAAAAGTATTTAATAGAGGCTCCTACAACTCAAAATGCTCATAAATTTAGCATTATGGTAACACTCATCTACCAATCACCTCCTTAGAGAACAGAGAACTGGTCAGGTCAAGCAGTTTTTAACATTGTTTTCACCAGACATTAATGGAAAGTCAGAGTTTTGGTTTTTAGACGCCAAGAAAAATGTTTATATTGACATGCTTACCCTTGCCTTTCCCTAAGGAAGGTGCATAAAACTGTGTTCCTGATGAAGAAATTTAATGGAATGTGTGCACTGAGCTTTCTTGCCCAAAGTTAATAAAGGTGAGGAGCAACCTGGAACTGATTTCCATGCTATAAATACAACTAGTACTTTTGGATAATTTCTAGACTTGATTTTTAATGTTTTCTCCTTATTATAATACTGCTTAATATGCGTAAATTTTTTTGCATGCATGAGCCTCATTGAGACATAAAATCAAGATATTGGTCATTTACCATTATTAACAATTCTATACCAATCTCAAAGAATAATTTCTTCTCTTTTTCCCCCATAAAAAAAATAAATCCAGCATGATTAATTGCACCCTAAGCACCCTGTCAGCTATGTAAATTATTTCTGCTTGATGCCTCTTCCCAAAAGTTGTTCAGTGTCCAGTCTTGTTTTGCATTTGTAGAGAGCAGCTGAATCCTACTCCAGCTTGTCCTCCAAGAAAAACAAACAGACAAACCAACAAAAACAGTGAACTTTGTTGATGTGCAATTTGCCTAACCAATTAGTATTTTTCCGAGAGTAATGAATTCATTTTTGCAAAATCCCATCAGATATCTGACTATCAATTTAGTGTAAGAATTAAAGAGGAGTACTGCATTCAGTAATCTTAAACCAGCTCAGAATTTCTATAAACCAAAAAACAAATGTCTGACCCAAAGCTACCAAGAACACAAGAAACTGTATCACACTGATTACAAGCTTGAGCTGAAAAAAAACCTGCTAAATCTGAAACTGAGCCTGTTTTTGTAATGTTCAAATTTATGCCATAGCCTCAGTTCCTAAAAAATGAAAACTGTACTGAAAAACTGCTTTAGGATGCACTATCACCACAGTATGGATGTTCTAGGTTTTCCAAGAGAAATGTCTAAGTGTAGTCAATCCCCTCGACACAATCAGGATAAAAGGAATCTTTTTTCACTTGAGTCCACCTGGTTTTAATTTTTCCAAGAGAGGGTATTGCAAGGGCTCTTTTGGAATGTATTCTCTCTCCTTTGGTTTTTACTGGCAGAAAGCCTCAAATTGTTTTTTCAGAAGTTGTTTTTATCTTTTCCATGAGGAATCTTTTAATTATTGTGAAATGTCAGCTGTATTTGAGATGGTTGTAGATTTTTCATTTTTCTCATTCAAGGCAGGATTGTCTTTTGTTCTTCACTTAGCACAGAAGCTGCTAAGCCCACTACAAAAGCGGAAGGTGTTGGAATGATTTTATGTTTGAAGTGACATATTTTCATCAATTTTGAATGAATGCAGACATTGAATTAAAGACAGAGATATCTTCTAGAGCCATTGATATCCAGAACTAGTCCTGATAAAATAAATAAATTAAAAACCTAAAATGTTTTCAATAAAATATATGCAGGAAAATGTAAACTGAGGAGGAAGAAATGTCATAAATTTTCCCAAGGATGTACATATCAATAAACTGTATTAAAAAAAAAAAAAAAAATTACCAGATATTAGAACCTCAATGCTTTCTTATAAAACATAAACGTTTCAATGTCATTAGACTGAAAATAGCTGACTGAATTTTACTTTACAAAAGTGTGTTTTGTAAATTATATCAAATATTTGTTAATGGAGTATAAAAAACCACCCAAAGTACTCAAAAGTTACATGTCTACTAGGTGGAAACAATTATGACTACTATCTTATGACAAAAGATTTGAAAATATACTGCAGCTAAGAATTTCTTTAAATGAAACAAATTTTTCTTCAATATTTCATTGGTAATTCTATTTTTAATGACAATGTCAGTGCAAGTTCTGTGTCTTTTTTTTAAAAAAAAATTGATATGTAGGGTGATAAATTCTTTTGGAAAAGAAGCAATTAGTAATAAATAGCTTGCATCCCATAGTGTGATGCATCAATTTGAGGCAGACATCGTTTCTGAACACATCCTTCAACTGAGAAAAATTTCTCTCTTCCATATGTACTCCTTAGATATGTTTGAAATGCTAAATCATCTATTTCCAGAAAATAGCAGGAAATGTTTCCAACATATTTCCAAAATTTATTGCAAAAATGAAAAAGATAATAATATTACCCAGGGAATCATTTAGAAAATTTGAGGGTTGATCCTTTTTTATGCTTTTCACTCTTTTTGTGTTGTATATGAATTAAAAACTGTGTAACAATGAAAAAAAAATCAATGGTATCACATTTTATTTCTTTTTAAACACTAAAGAACACTATTATTCTGTTAGGTTTGGTGTGAAGGTTTTGATCATCCCAAAATGTCTCCTCTTGACTCTGAGCACATTCTTTCTCTGCAATGTCTCATGCTCTGTTTGCTTTTTATTCTCAGACTGGCTTTGCCAGCCATTTTTCAAATCCAGGAGCCTGTTCTTGAATTTTGGTCAGCAATCTGCCTGAAGGAGGAACACAACCAACAACATGAATTTTGTTTTTTGACAAAGAATTGTAGACCCATGGAATAATTCATAATGGAGAGGACCTCAAGCCTTTGAGCATTCTGCTCAAAGTCAGCTCAACTCTGAGGTCAGGCCAAGTTTCTTAGGTCTTCTTTTAGTCAGGATTGAGGGTGGAGGTTTCAAAAGCTCCTTGGACAATTTGGACCTGGACATGACTGTTCATACAGCAAAAAAACCTTTTCCTTGTGTCTAGTCTACATCTCTCATTTCAGTTCACGCTGTTGTCCCTTGTCCACCCAGCAGAAACTGCTGATGGGTCTGACGTGTGTCTCTTCACTGACTCAACCTCTATCAGGTCCCCCACACATTCCCCTTCTTCAGGCTTAACAAATCCAGTTCCCTCAGTTTCACCTCATGGGCCACGTGCTTCAGCCTCCCCACCATAATATTATTGAAACATTTTTGAAATGAACACCTCAGAGAGATCTCTTCAGACTACATGCTCATTGTGATCTTTTTCTAAAATTGAAAGATGCATTGTTCTACCTACAGGTGATGTTAGTGTGAATAATTCAGAGATGATAACCATCTCCTCTTGTAGATGTTTGAGTGCATCTCATCTGTGAACTCTAAGATCAAGTCTTATTCTACATCCCTCTAGGATTTTCTGGGAGACTCCTTATTTGGGACTGCAAATTCAGTGCACAGAGAGGAAATTTATAAGTATTGCTTTTATGGGGAAAAGTGTTCTGGTGTCCACAGCAATTATAGTAATTACCGTCACTTTACCCTCTTTTAGATTAAATAACCCTCACTTACAGTTCATGACCCTGCCATGTTCTAAACTGACTTGTCCTTCTCTCATCACACTGAGAATGTGTCCACCTTCCCCCCCCAAAAACCATTCTCATGCTAAAGATTTCCTTTCCCGAGATGAGCATTCTTCCACCCATGGAAAATTAATGTTTGGGGTAGCTCTGATTGTTCATCTCCCCAGTCTGGTGTGTTGGTAAAACATTACCAGCAAATATTGCTCTCTACATGCCTCTTAAAAACACAAAAATTACGTGGAAAAATTCACCCACTGATCCAATGAATTGAATCTTTCATCCTTTGAGCAAATATAATTGAATTGGCTGTTATGGTGGTTGTTTTCAATTATTGCTTCAGAATTTATTGGCTTGTCTTCCTGCTAGAGACCTTGAGAGTTAGGCAGGGAATTCTATCAGTGACTGCCTTTAAGAAAACTGTTGTGGTAGCTAGTCTTGGTTAAATTGTAATATTTGATGCAATTGGAGTTTAAAGTTCACCTTGGCCCTTTGCCATGGCTGAGCAGCAGCTGAAGCAGCAGTCAGGATGCTCCACGCAGTCTAAAATGATGGTAGGTAACTATATTCAAGCTATTGAATCTTATCCCTGATCAATAGAGTCCATTAGGTCTAGAAAGTTGTTTGTCCCATCCCAAGGTGATATCTCAAGATGTGACTTCCTTACTTGTAGTGGTGATAAAGCCCTACCACCACACGGTGGGGTAGAGAGGAAAAAAAATAGAGAAAGGTTACGGCAGGGAAGTTTCAGGGGATTTGTGGCAAGAGGACATCGTGTGGAGTTGGACTTTGCAGGAATAATGGGCCTCTGATTTTGGGTACATCCTTGGGAACCCGTTTAGAAACCACTGCTGGATAAACGTTGGTAGAGACGGTTGAGGAGCTACAGGAGCTCAGCACAAGGCAGCACCTGAATGCAGTTTTTAACCTCTGCTGCACAATCCATTCTCTGTAATATTTTGGGTATTTAAGGCAACTAATTTAAAGCTAGCCTAGGCATCTTGCAAGCCCCAGTGACATTCCTGAGCACAGGACAGACAGACTTTTCACAGAAAGCACCTGTTCCATCCTGCTTTTGCTGCTGATGGCAAGACTGGTGGAGAAATCTAGCCTGTGCACCCAGAGCAGGCTGTGACCTTCACTGAGAAGAGATGCTGTGAGGGAATCAGGGTGTGAAATTGGAGCTACCTGCTGTGATTTTGCAAAATTAAAATGAGATGAGCAGCCAGTGTTCCCAGCCAGCTTCTTGCAGATCAAAGCTGGGCTGCCCTGTTCCAGCAGCTGACAGGCACAGGGTGCTGGAACAGACTCATGAGCTGACATTGCTTTCCTGAGAAATGCCATCCCCTTGCAAAGCTGCTGCCCTTGATTAAAAGGGATCAGAGGGTCATACTCCTCTCCGTGCTGAAAGTTTATCACACAGGCAGATGCTCAAGCAAAACTTTTGAGGCGATTTGCTTCACCTAACATCCATCTCCTGCCAAATGCCCCCTTTGATGTGCCACTTGAGTTGGCATGTGCTGAAGTCAGGACTGCTTTTCTCTTTCCTTTTCTCCTTTTCTCTTTCTCTTTTTCTTTTCTTTTTTTTTTTTTTTTATTTTTTTTCTTTTTACTTTTTTCTGGGTTTTTTTTTAATCCCTTCCCCCTTCCCCCTTTCCTTATTTATTATTTCTCTTTTCATTCCTTTTTTTTTTTTTTCTTATCACCATACTGTGCTCACTTGATTATTTCATAAGCCTTCTTTTAAACACATTTTTAATCTCTCTGCTTCCCTGGAATTCTCCTAGCCTGCCCCTAAGTATCCCCCTGAGACCCAGAGCTGGTGTGACACTCACTGATATGAAAGCAACAGAAGGAGCAATGCCTGGTTCTTGTCAGAGGACTGCTATGCACTCTGCCAAACCATGTGCACAAAAGTACTAGATACCCACATAAATTCTGGAAGGACTAAAAAGGGTAAAGTGAAGTTAAACCAAATTTTGAAATACGTTATCCCTGTGAATTTGGTTTCCTTCTGTCTTTCTGCACAAGAAGGTAGAGGCAGGCCCAGGGTGGTTCAAGGCATTTTCTGAGTCATTCTCTGCACTCCTTGCTGACCTGCTGCAAGCTGATTTTAGCCCTGTGCAGGGTGTGAGGAAAGTGAGGATTCCTCAGAAGTGCTCAACAATATAAATCAATCATAAAGGATGAATTTGTAATGTGTGATGGTACAAATCCATGTAGTGTTAAATTTTTGTGTGACTAATGGGGTAAATGCATGTGAGTTCTCCAGGAGTCTCCCACTGCCCTGCCAACTCCATGTGATTAATTCTGTGCTAACAGGCTGTAATGATTTCTGAGTTACCACAGCAAGATATATTCCTAGATTAGATATTATATAGACATTAAGTCTCAGTCTGTTTTACCCAAATACACACACCATTTTCAGCTCTATCTCCACAGCCAAAAGTGTTACTTCAATATATCACACAAGCCTCACCTCTAATTAAAATGAAAATGGTGGCAAAATTGACACAGACTAGTTTTTTTCATTTTCTAAAAAGCAATAAATTGTCATTTCTGGTTTGCAAATGGTTGGTAAATCCAAATCAGTGATAAAACAATCATTAGTAGTCTACATATAATTAGAAATTAGTATTTGTATAGTTATTATTTGATAGCTACAACAGTCCTTCTCTATGAAGGTGGAGAGGCCCTGGCACAGGGTGTCCAGAGAAGCTGTGTCTGCCCCTGGATCTCTGGAAGTGTCCAAGGACAGGTTGGACGGGGCTTGGAGCACCCTGGGCTAATGGAAGATGTCTCTGCACAGGGAACTGGGTGATCTTCAAGATCCCTTCCTTCCAATCCTTCTATTATTCACAAAAGAGTAAAGTCTTTTAACTTGGTTCATTCCAGCTACAGATATGAACAATGAAGTTTTCCACCCCATGGCTGACAATCAATAAAGGGTTTTGTTGCAGTGCGTTTATTTCCTCATGAGAAAGCCTGAAAATTCCTCACCCTTGCAGGGTTTTTGAATCTTTCTGAAGTCTTGCCTACAGTCCCAGGTCCCTGTCCCTCCTTTTACCTCCCCTGCAGAACTGATGATCCAGGAGGTAGCCAGGGAGGATGCCCAACACACAGAACTTTGGCTGCAGGCAGGGCTCTGCTTCAGCAGCAAGAGTTACATGAGGAAAATGTGAGTAAAGATTTAAAAAAAAAAAAAAAAAAAATCTAGTTTCCTCCTCACCTTTAGGGACAAACCAGGCATCACAGATGAATGCTGCAGCCAGCCAGGTATGAAAAGTATATGGTGAGAGCAACTCTCATCACTTATCTTCTGAGCACTGATGCTTTCCAAGCAATTACAACTCACATCCTTCGTCAGCCAGGCATGTGCCCTAACCACTAGACAGAGTCATGATTCTTTTTGCTCCTTCCCTGTAACCTGATGAATCTTTAATTCTTTCATTAAAACTGGAGCAGCTTCAGCAAGAAGACTTGTCATGGCCTCCCATTTTGGTGACTAAATTTATTTCCATTAATCTGCTGCTGGCAGCTTTTTACTGCTTGTGGCTTTTCTCACTTGAAGAAGTTTTTGCTGACATGATTGTGTTGGCTGTTCATTTGCCAGGCTGTCCTTGGGTACTGGCACCTGATCTGTTGACCAATTTCATCAAGCTTGAAAGAAGGATAGAAGTTTTGCAAATAATTGAGTACTGAAAAGCATTATAAAGATGGACAGGGGGATAGAGAGGGAAAGATTAATCAGTTTGGCAAAAAGAAGAGAAGGCAGAACTCAAGTGTCAGCCTTTCCACTTAGAAGTGGGATTGTTTCATGTTGCAACAGGCTGCAGCTGTGCCTTTCCTTCCCCTTGTGCAACGACATGACACTCACTGGTAGGAAGAGTAACACAGGGAATTTCAAATTCCAGCAGCTCAGGCTCTGCTCCTTCTGATGAAAGTAACCCTTTTCCTTCAGAATTGCGTGTCCCAGGAAGTTAAATGAGATGATACTGTCTGCTACTTCTGTCCTGTTCTTACAATGTTTATATAAAGTCATGATAATTAAGCTTTTAAAGATTACTGATAGCAATGGTGATTAAGTAAATGTCATGTTATTATCACTATGACCTGTGAAAAAGTTATTTAAGGAGGTTATTTAAGTGTAGTTATGAACTCTAAAAAAGGGGCAGGGAAGCATGAATGCCCTGCTGGAAGGGAAATCCATTCATCTAAACCAGGAGGAAACACACAGAAATAAAAAACCTTGAGCAACCTGGTCTAGTGAAAGGTGTCCCTTCCCATGACAGGATGGTTGGAATTAGATGACCTTTAAGGTCCCTTCCAACCCAAACTATTCTATGATTTATGGTTATTTGGAAGGAAATAAACAATTGTTCTTTCCCAAGCAATTTTTTTTCAAAGATCCTTGGACCCCAGAGCTGAAAATGGCACAGTTTGGAAATGTACCTCTTGCATAATGAGAAAGAAAACAGGAAACTATGAAAAGAAAAATAAAAGCTAGACCCATTCAATTTTTCATGTTGCTGAAGGGAGTTTAGTTCATTGTGGGTATGAAATAACTAACTAAATGCATGATGTATTCAATTTGCACTATTTTGTAATAGAGGGAAAGCAGAAGGTTCTGAGCAGGAAGCTTCCAAGGCTTCTCTGGCTGCTGCTCCTGCCACTTAATGATAAGACTATCAGAACTAGCTCATCTCTTTGGGGAAGAAGGAAACTTGCACAGGTTTCTTACCCAGAGCCAGTGGTTACAGATGTAGCACCAGAGTGTGGACCAGCAAGGGGATGTCTTAGGTTGCAATGCAAGATGTAACCAAAGGTATGTATTCCATTGCCAGCTGTTAAAACCAGGTGGGGCAGTGTTCTTTGTCTCTTCCACCACCCATCCTCCCTCCAGGGATATCTGCTGTTAATGGGCCATCGAGGCTCACTGCATGGCTGATACAATTACATCATCCCATTGGGAGATGCTCCACCCAGTAGAAGGAGCCAAGCATTCCTCCCTGGATAAAACGTAAGAGTCAGAACACCAGCACAGCCTGTTTGCACTGGATTCCCAGATTAACACCAGACCCATCTCACCACCACTGGACCTTCAGAGGAAAACAACACCCTTCTACAGGATCATCTCTGCTTCATTAGAACCACATCTGTCACTCCAGGAGGACTTGATTGGACTGTTACCAGCACCCTGACCAACAGGGTGTCAGGTTCTATTCTGACTCTGCCAGTGGTTTGTTGTTGTTGGTTTTGTTTTGTTTTGTTTTCTTTGTACTACTACATTTTTATTTTAATTTTCCTAGCAAAGAACTAGGAAAATTAAAATAAATTTAAAGCTCTCTTTGCTGGAGAGCCCCTTAATTTCAAAATTGTAATAATTTGGAGGGAGGGGGTTTGCCTTCTCCCTTCCAAGGGAGGCTCCTGCCTTCCTTAGCAAACACCTGTCTTTCCAAACCAAGACAAGGAGAACACGACAGGTGGAGGAGGGATGCTGAGCCATGGAATGAGAAGGTAATTGCAATTTCATAGAGCAAATGGGTGACAACAGTAAGGGAAGACGCAAAAGAAAGCTGTTCATGAAATCCTGAGAAATAGGAAGAAAAAAATGTGGGTTCTTTTGCCTGTACAACCAATTAAACCATGTCATAGGGATCAACTCTTAGGGGTAAAAACCATGTCTTCCATTAGGTGTCTAAATATTAAGAAAAGATACAAAGACAGATACATCAGAGAAAAGTAACACTCAAAAATATTAGCAAGGCCATGGAAATGTAGGTCTGATTTTTATATTAGACTAATAGGCTAAATTCCCAATTGGGTATATTGCTAAGATACACTTAAAAGAACAGAATTAAAAGTCATGTGTTTAACTAAGACACAGTGGAAAAGAGGTTTAAAAGATCTTGTAGACAAAAGTTATTTCTCATACCCCAGAGGTCTTGTCTAATACATCAATAGCCAAAAACCCCCAACCAACCCAAACTCTCCCACAGCCAAAAAATCAAACAAAATTCAAAATCTTTTGTGGTTTCTAAAGCACAGCTGGAATTTAAAAAACCCAACTACTTACTTGAGGGCATTAAAAAAAGCATAAGGAATAAGAGAGATAGAATTACAACTCTTTCAAGATTAGAGAAAAAAAAAACTCAGTTTTCACAGTTGTCACTAAAGGAATCTGTGCAAGACTTGTGTTGTTTGAAATATTCATGAGTGATCCAAAAAAGAGAACAAGTGGAGAAGTGACAAAATTTGCAGATGACAGAAAATGATTCAGGACATTTTAAACTGAAAGACATGCAAGAAATTGCAGCAGGTTTTCCTGATGCTGGGTGATAAAGAGCTACAATTGCTGATGGAAGACAGTTCTTATTAAATGCAAAGGGGTAAACACAGGACAGAAATTCTCACTGTACATAAACAGAGGCAACTGCAAAATTAACTTTTGCCAGTCTGAAAAGGATCAAAGAGTCACTGGTTTTGGTCTTTTCAGAATTCCTGCTCAGTAGTAAAAAGCTTTCATGAAAGCAAATAGAGCAGTGCTGTTAAAAAGGCTAGAAGATAAAACACAAAAAAAAAACATAAAGGGAAAAAATTTAAGAGAAATACATAAGTTTGTGCTTGTTTAGAAATCCTTTTCTCAACTTGGAAAATATAGCATCAAAAAAAGTAGACAGGTAAGAGGAAAGACATAAAAAACTTCTCTATGAAGTATTTTGAGCAATTTTGCAAATTTAAGCAAGAATTTTGAGACTTTTCAGATGAGAAAAGTGAACGAGAGTATGACAGAGACCAACAAAATCATGAGCTGCATGGAGAAAGAGAATGAAGGATGGTCAGGAGAAAATTCTTGCATTATTTACTTTTGAAAACAGAAAAAAATAAAACCAAGTAAGCTGCTCTGAAACTGATATAAATAATCACTTTTTTCACCCAGTAAATGATTAGACAGTGGAATTCAACAGGGTTCTCAGAAGGTCAGAAACTAAACTGATTCAAAATCAGACAAATTTGTGGGAGAGGGCGCTTGTGGAACTGCTGTAAATCCACCCTGCAGCAGAGGTTGCCAAGGATGAGAGAAGGTAGGGAGGCTGGAGGGACACAGCACTCTGCACACTGTTTTGGAGTCTTGAGTAGGTGTTTCATGTAACACCTTAGGACCACAAGCATAATTGCAGGTTTCAGTTCTTTCACCACTTGTTGATTTTAGACAGCAATGTCACAGAATTCCTGAAATGCTGCCCCATATCCTTAAAGGAATTGCTTTCTGCACAGCTATTCATTATTTGTTTGTTTGCTTATTTAAGGTGTGTGAAAACAGGCTTTAAGTGTCAAAGAGAGACAGAGGATGCTTTCTAAATCCATTAAACTCCATGCACCAAATTCTGCTTCTCTGTGGTGTCAATGGCCTGGAACAGAAAGTAAACCAGTTTGGGGTAAGTTATTTTCTTTCTGTTTCAATAGCTTGATTAGATATGTTGAACTTTAAAAAGCTTCCCTGGCAAAAAATGTATTCTGCTGTATCTCCTGCTATCTATTTTATCTATCCAAATATATATTTATTTCATGGACCCCTGAAAAGCTTTTAAAATTATAGTGATGAGTACTACAGCTTCCCCTGGCCTGCCCTTTCTGACTGCTTGGGTAGACATTAATCCTGTATTTCAGGAAGTAGTAATTCCTCTTTTTGCAAGCAGACTGAAGGTAAATTGACAAATTAAATTCTCCATGTATTTTGCAATAGAAAAATGCAATGCCTAGTGAATCCTTGCAATGCCTTAAATCCCTCATAAGTACTTGTAAACTGCGATTTAATACCCTCTTCACTGCCTTTCACTAGTCTAAATGTGTTCAGCTCTTGAATCCCTTCCTGGTAAGAGTCCTTCTGTTTGGAGGAAGCTGGGAAATTGTTTAGATAAGTAAATGAGTGCTCCCAATGTTGCCTCAGCCAACTTTCTCTTAGTTTTTGGAAAGATTCCAGATTCCAATTTAAAGTAAAGGGCACCAGACTGAGCTCAGGGGGGGTAGAGAAGGGAATTAAAAAGACTGATTCAGCTGCAGCAACAAATATAAGTTTGACCCAAGATTTAGTTTTGGCAAGGTGCTCCATGTAGTTTCCTTAAGCAGCCTAAGGAGGAATGGTTTATTTGAACAAGTTCAAATTATGAAATATCTTAACACTGGGGTTGGTTATGGTATTTACCAGGCACAGAGAAACATTGATTTAGTAGATGTGGCACATGTTTTGCATGTAATACACTGTAATCACACAGTTTAGTGCCTCCTGTACTGCAGTGAATTTTGTGTACAACAAATGTTCCCCATTAGCTCTCCTTTCTGTTCTTCCCCTCCATTCCAACCCCCTGCCCTTCCAAGAATAAACGTTAAAGAAGCTTAATCCTTTTTTTTTTTTTTTTTCTTTTGGCTAATGTAAGCAGAAATGCTACAAAACACTACATTCATCTTAAATCTGCTTTCTTAGTATTTAAATTTGCAGCAAATCAACCCTTGGCTTCAGGCTCCCTGATGAAGGCTTAAAGACACACACAGCTGGCTATATACAACCATAATCTCCATGTTTTCTAACAGCAAAGGTTTTTGGCTAACCTCTTCTTCAACTTTGCTCCAAAGTGCCTATTAATTTAGATGATTCAGATCTGTGGCTTTCCATTCTCCTTGGAAGCAGTATAACTGTTTTCTAAATTGTAGCCAAACTGCTTTTATCACTACCTATGTTTCTTGCCACCAGCACTAGGAACTGGTGTTCCAAGAAAGAAATCCCAGATACCACTGAAATAAGTGGATTTGCTTCTCTTCCATGTAAAGGCAAAGGGAACTTTGTTCCAACACTGAACATCAGAGATGCTCAAAAGATCACTGAATTTTGGCCTCTAAATTGGTGTGACCTTCTCTCACTTCTTTCAGCTGTTCCCTAAATTGAATCTCAGCTGGTAACTATTGAATTGCACAGTCCTTTCATGTTCATTTTTTTCTCGGTCCCATTTCACAAATGAAGTCGATTGTTGCCAAATGACGCAGAGCTGTTTGGAGTAAGAGTCTTGGCATTAACAGTCCTGGCAGCCCTGTTAGATTTGTTTAGTTTCCCTTCTAATCTCTGCATCCAATCCCAACTTCACAATTTGCCAGCCTAGAAGGCTTAAAAAACACTCAAGCAAAAACCCCACCTGATACTGAAATGGTTTGATTTCCTTGATATAATTATTTTCATTCTAATTTATTCTTGCATTTTGCCTTTTTTCCCCTAAATTGTTAAACTACCTGTGTTGTCTATGCTCTACCATCTCCCTGTGCCACCCAGCACACTCTGAGGTAGCAAAGACACTTGGGCATAACTGTCCTCTTTGCTATGCCTGAAAATTGTTTCCAGGACAAGAAGGCCATGTTAAATCAGTGGGTCCAGAAGAGTTTAACTCCTCTCACACCTTACTTGAAAAATAACTGGCACTGAGATAAAAACCCTGACACATCCATCAGGGTTTGATGCTTCCCAGTGAAACTGTTGTAGGGGAAAACACTGAGGATGAAAGACCTGGCTGGAAAAATCACAGCTCCTTCAGACTTCACTGTACATGCTGGAAAATCTTTGAAATTGGTCCTGCTTGCAGAGACATAGCATGTTTTAATTGTGTCAAAAGAAGAGTTCAATTATTGCTTTATTAAACCATCTCTTTTGAATAGGGTTGTATCTTACTGGCTGGTTTCAGGATGCTAATGTGCATAGCTCCTCTCCAGAAAACAGGCTACATAAATAAATAAAGAAATGAAGGATTTTGGATTAATACTTTAAAAAATTTAGGGCTAATTCTGAGAGATTTTGAAATGGTCATTTCTATTTATCTGGATGTATATTCAGCTCTGGGAATCCCTACAAGATCTCTGTCAATCTAGGATTTAGCAAGATTAACCTCTTTCAAACCAAGATTTTTTTGAGACTGACAGCTTGTTTTTATCTCTTTAAGCTATTACTGCCAGTTAGTAGAAGCTTTCTCAAACACAAAATAACAGCTTATTTTAGCCCTGATTCAGGAAAAGTTAACTTTATACACTCAAGTTCCACAGAGATGTCTAATCAGAGTCCTAGAAGCCATTCTGAGTAGAAATCCTAGGTCATGGCCTTCATAAACATCTTATAAATAAATACAGTTTCCCATTTCAATAATATGCCAAAATATCAGCACTGAAATCTCAAATAATGGCATTTTGCAATTAAACATTTAAACAAGGCAAAAAATATAATGGGTAGAATGGATATTAATTGAATGCCCTTTTCTTGACACTAATAATTCTCATCAGATTTGGATTTGAATAATATGTGTTTGTAAGGACTGGAGTAATTTTCTGAGCGCATTTATGAGCTAAAGGCTGTCCAACCCTTTCTGGTTCATCTGCTGACAAGCTCCTTTAATTTGACTATTTTTCATTTAGTTTTTCCAAGCAGGAGCAGCCATGGTTAAAGCAAGCTGATGTTCCACTGTTTCAGGGAGGACTCATGATTCAGGAGACAGGTCAGTAACTACTGCAAAGCAGACCTGTGTATGTTGGTCAACCTGAAATCCAAAAACAGCAATAATAATAGGTAGAGCAGATACAGCTTGGCTGAACTCATCTCCATGTTTCATATCTTGCTTAGATGGGAATTTTATTTATGAGTACAGATTGTTTTATTTTTATTTATTTAATATTATTTATTTACAGAGTACAGATGTATTCTGCTTATTGTCCTCATAGAGGAAGAATGGAGAGATGAGCTCTCATGTTTGGGCAAGTTTGATTTCTGGAGTAACTTCAACGGTCTTTAGTCCTTCATGTCCTTAAGCACAATCTATGTCTTTAACTCTTCTTGTGCCTGTTTCAGGCATTTATAACATTTTCTCATACTGCACTATTTGCTTAAATCCTCTTCCATCAGCTCTCTGAATTCTGACAGACAGGAGTTTTGAAATACAGAGAACAAAACAAGATTTAAAAAGCAGTTTACAAGACATTAAATTTCCAAACAACTAACGAGCAAAAGCTTCTGGACACTCGTAACATCAAATTTCAGCAAAAATAATTAAGTTATGCTCAGTGTAAGCTTATTTCTATCATTACATGAACAGTCTAGCACTGGAGTGAGATGCTACAGTGAAATAACACTGAACTTCAGGTTTTGCTATACTATATAAAAACTACAGGATTGTTTTTAAATAATTATTTTAGTGTTAAGTCTCCTTTTGCGTTTAAATCCCAGCCTGGCTTCCTGCCTAGTATAACAGCTGTCTCATTTGGTTAGAGACTGTCACATGGGAAGGAGTAGATATGATATATGTAGACATATATTTGTGTCCTTGAGCATACTTTACTGGGCTGGTCTTTTCTCAGCACACATGAAAATAAAAAAATGTGGTGCAAAAGCTACAGCGAAGAAAGTTACAGCCTGCAATAGAGGTAAAAGAAATGGGAACAGATATTTGAAGAAATAGGTTAAGAAAGACTTTTTTATATGACATAAGAAAGCTGAGTACTTTCTGTATTAAAAGAAAAGTTTTTTAAATAGTCACACAAATTTCATGTCCACATGTGAAGGCCTAGGTCTGATTGTCTTTCCATTTTCCCTGGCTTTAAACAGTGATTGGATGTTTGGACACAAATAAAATTATATTGGTCTGAACTTCATCTAACTGTTTTGTGAAATGGGTCTCCAGTTCTGCAATGATTTCTATTCCTTGATTCTCTTAACCAGCTGAGTAAGCTAATAAATATGTAAAGGTAATTCAATTAAAAATGGCATTGAAAAGCAGGAAAATCCAGTGTTAAATGAATAATTTCACACCCCATGCAAAAATTGTCAAATTTTATCAACTAGCTTTGTGTAAAATGAAAATAACATTTTTTGACAAGTCAAGCAGCACACATAGGCTAAGAGGGCAATTTGTCCATTCTGCTGTGTAAAAACACTTGTGAAGCAGAATTACAGGGAAAAAAAAAACTGTAAGAAATTTGATATAAATCTTTAATTCAGGATAGGACTATTGTTTAAATGTTAGATATCTGAGTGCATGCCAGGAATTGGGTTGTCCCAGTAAATGGCTCATCCCACACTGACATGGATCTTTTACACAGACTGGATGAATTTCCCTCTGAGGATCCTTTATAAATTTTTTTTTTTTTTTTTCCTCAATGGTTCTAAAGGGAACATGGGCTAGGTAGCTCAGATGTACTCATCTAACTTTTAGATGAGTCTGGGTTAGATTACTTTCTCCCTTCACCCTCTACAAACTGTTTCTGGGTTACTCAGAGTGCTTATAATTGTCTTTGGACTCTGAACAGAAAGGTATTTATTGATGGGGAAAGGGAAAAACCATCACTTACCCCACCAGTATTTGCTTTGTTTGATTTCCTGATGTGTTTCTGCTCCCCAGTTCATGGATGCTTAAGTAATACAGCAGTGACACACACATTTTGTGTCTTATTAATATTATTGTTTCATTATTTTTTATTTTATTATTCAGATACACAAAGGGAATAAAACATGAGTGAGCACTATCTAAAAGCTGGGGGGGTTATCCAAATGTATGTCAAGCATACATTTGGAGATGAAAAGAAAAAAATATTGTACAGTTTGATAAGGACTAAAATCAAGGAGAATCATTTTCCCTTGACCATACATTAAGCAAGAATAAAGCAGAGGCCTTGTTACGAAATAGAAAGTATATGTCCAAGTGTATTAAATTTATAAAAGGGTTTTTTACCAGAGAAAAAATAAACAAAGAGTAAAAATCCATGTTCAAGAAGGAAGACTTGTTGAAGTATAAAGGGGAAATTTGCCAAAAGAATTATGTTTCTGAAAGAAGCAGTGAATGCCAATTTTTAATCCAAAGCAAAATGTCTGTAGCTGAGGTTTTAACTTCTGGAACAAAGGGATTGTATGCTACATAACACTTGTAAAACAAGCAAGTAATCTCTGCACATGCCCATGGAAGAAATGAATGGAACATTCTCAATTTATAAATGAGTAATCGTGAATCCTGAACATTTTTAATTAGTTTGTTTAGTTCCACTACAAGGAAGCCAGAACAGGAACGAGGATGGCATGGTAATAAGACCCTGTACTGAAAAGAAACCCCAAACCCCCAAAGAAACACTGTCTACATTCTTCAGCAGAGCAAACTTGATGTTCTAGACCTTCTCCAAACTTTCATGTATGGGCTAGGATACAGCCCTTATTAATAGAACTAAATATATGAATTGGTGTTCTTGAATAAGAGAGAAGTGGGACAGGCAGCAGTCCATGTTGTGGATGTATGAAGACAGGCTACAGAGAGAGCTGGGGTTGTTAAACCTTGAGAAAACGAGGCTCCAAGGAGGTGTTGCTAGCACTTTCCAGTACCTGAAGGGGCTCCAGGAGAGCTGGAGAGGGATTTTACAAGAGACTGTAGTGATGAGGCAAGGGAGAATGGTTTTAAATTGGAAGAGGGCAGATTTAGATTAGATTTTCTTTCACATGTGGGATTGGTGTGTACATTCTTCAGCCCTGAGTCATCACTGCCTGAAAAGACCTCGGCTGAATTCTTCAGTCCTGCAGGTGGGGTGTTTGAGTGGCAGATCTGGTATGATGCTGTCAGCACTGGGATGCAGTGTGAGGTTTTGAGACCTTAAAATGAGTCGCTTGGTTCCCTGACACAGTCTTACACATGGCCAGATGTAATTAAGTCCCCTGAAGATGTATCAAGTCTGAGTGTTGACCTGCAGCTTCTCAGAGTGGCTTAATAATAGCGAGACAATTTATCCGGACATGCTTTGTAACAGAACAGGTTTTAATAATGACCAAAAAAAAAAAAAAACCACCAAAACCAAACAGTATGAAACAAAAGAAATATAAGTCGAAATCAGTGTAGAGAACACCCTTACAACTGGCTAAGCGAGTCCAAAAAAGCAATTGAGCAGCTCTGTGCAGTCTTTTAAGTACTTAATGGTTCAGGTGGAACAAATTGGCTTGCTGCCAATAGAAACAGCTACAAGTTTTGAGAAACATTTCCAAATCCCAGCCAGTGTCTCTGTGCTGACAGCTGGGCCAATGCTGATGAGCAAAGAATGGAAAGTTCTGGTGCTTTTCCATAATAGTCAGGTGTAAAACTGAAACCCCTTTTCCTTATTTGGAAACACCTGCGGGTGTGGGGTGCATTTTACAGTTCCCTAGAGCACCACTTGGAGTATTTGGGATTATACAGAATCATCCAATTAGTTTTAAGAGAGACTCTGCTAGACTGGAAGTGGAAATAGGGTCATAGAATGGTCTGGTTTGGAAGGGACCTCAAGGATCATCTGCTCCCAACACCACCCACCAGATCAAGTTGCTTAGGGCCCCATCCAGCCTGCCCTACAAACACTGAGTCATTTTGAATCTCAAGGCCACGGCTTAGGGGAACGCAAATAGAACCTTGAAAGTGCTCTGAAATTTGCTGAGTAAACTGCAGGCACAAACCTCTCAGCTGGAGTGAAAGAAAACACAACAACCGAAAACATTTCTCCCTTGCCAGTTTTGAAAGAATGTTCTCTTTCCTAAATGCAGTGACTTAATGTTTTTCTTTGGTGGAAGACATAAAGGCAATTTTTGTACTTCTGAAGAAAACAGCTTAGAGTTTTCTGAAACTGCCAATTCCAGCCCTTTGGGGCATCCATTTTGCCAGTAGCAGTTTCATAAAGAGTCTGGGCTTATCTCCTCTTCACCTCCACAGTGTATATTATTGCCAGTCTGCAGAAAAACTCAGCTTTGTCTCAGGAAGCTGGAGACTGCACATGAGATATGGATAAAAGGAGAAGAAATCTCTTTTTGAGACCTATGTGTGGTTAATCACTGGCTGGTATTCCCTCCACTTCTTTATAGGTTTGTTGCATAAGACTCCTGACTAATCCCCCTGAAGGGCTGTAATTTGTAACAAAGTTGAGGTGAACAATATTTCTTTAAAACAAAACAAGGAGCATATAGGAACAGAAGCCAGTAAATACACACAGGGCAGATCCTGTAGAAGTAAATTGATAAAAATTCAATTTGATGAGGTTAATTATACTCAGAAGGACTTTTCCTGCCTCAAAGAAAATCTCTTTTGGTTCCCTGTAGATATTGATAATGTTTAGTGGAGATTTGTGGGTATTGGAAAATAGTTACTTTGTGGCTGTTTGCGCTTGTCAATGGCCTAGTCATTGGTGCGGGAAAACCCTAAAATAAAGCAAAATTCAAAATTCCCTACTTCTAAGGCATAACTACTTCCCAGTACTCTCACCTCTCACCTTCCAATAAAGTAAAAAAATACCAACCTATCAAAACTATAGCGTTGCATTCATGATATGCACAGCTGGCTCTCTACAAAGCAGCAGCATTACAGATGAAAGATCAGACAGAAGTTTTCCATCATTTTAGAATGTACTTCTTGCCTAAAAATTTCTTGTCAAGAAAAAGTTCTCCATCACCAGTCTGAGGAAACCCAGGAATCTATTAAGTTTGGTGTTGACAAACTTTTAGCTCTGTAAAAGTATATGCTCCCCAGAGGTCACATCCCTGGGAGGTAACATGCCTTACTGTAATTAGAATGTATCTCAAGAGCAGCCAAGAGCAAGTTTAAGTATTCATGGTTCCTTATAGCTGACACAGGCACGTGAGGGAATGTGCTTTCAGAAAACAGTTCAGCTGCCTTTGTGAGTTCAGATAATATGAAAGACTTCTGGTTAAATTCTTATAATTTCTCAAAGAATTCTGAATAAACACAAACATTTTTCATTCCTGAATCCCAATCTGTGTGTTGTCTTCTTTCAAATGACACATCACACCACTGTATTGGCATTTCTGAGAGGTGAAACTGGATTTTCTAGCATGATCATTTTCTTTGCAAGCCATATCCTTTCAAGAAGTGATTAAAAATACAATTTACCCATCTATCACAAGTCTTCCATGTGCACCTAGACATGTGATTGGTGATAGAGTCCATTGACAGGTTCTGCCTTTATAAGTAAGAATAACGCGGAACAAAACTCAGTTTAAATAGATTTTCCTTCTTCTGCTTGATAAAGGCTTTTGAATTCTTTTATAGAACATTTTACCCTTCCACAAGCATACAGAGGAATGGATCAGTGGTTCAAGATTTTTTTCTTGACACAGATGACAGCAATTCCCAGATGTAAAACTGTGGAGTTTTAGGTTTTTTTCCAGATTTCACTATCCCTCATGGAAGGGTATTTGAGATCTCATCTGATCTCACCTAATGTCTATTTTAATCTCTTCAAGACACTACACAAACTCATTCTATGTTCTCCTTTACAAGTTCCCCCCTCTTCAAAACTTACAAAAAATTAATTCTATCTCAATCTTTAATTATTTTAAAAGTATAAATCCAAATGAAGTTTCTGTGTCCTTTGATTATAAGGTTGCTCATTTTCCCATTCCTATTTATATTCTGCATTATTGAATGTAGTTAATTAGAACTATATTATATTGCCAACAAGATTACACCAATTATTAGAATGAAGAGCAAGAGTGCTTTCCCAATACTGGTGGAAGTATATTAACTAAAGGGTCTTCAAATTTTACAAAAGCAAAAACATGGGAAATAACTTGTGTTTCATCTTGTTTGTCTAGCTTTACAACAGGTGCTGCCAAGCCAAGAATGGACCCAAACATTCCTCTTTGTCTGTAGCCTTACTTCTTTCATAAAGCTTTGGGTAATCAAGGTGTCTCTTCTGTCAACCCTTCTGAGCAACGTGAATTGAGGAACAGATCTGTGACATCAGTTCCCCATTTCTTTCCTTTCCCTGACCTTTTCATTACCCAGGTCCCTGGGACATTCCCAGAGATTGCATGTCAGTGCCCTTTTTTCCTTTTTCATCTGTAATATATTTTAGACCTCAAAATGTACTGTGAGATGAACATAGGGGTTTTTTTTTCCAGGGGTTGATATGACATGCAAAGAAATTAGGGGACCTCTTTATGTCACAAGTGAAATCTGTGGTACATCTGGGAATTCAGCTTTGAATTCTCAAATTCCACATTGCTAACTGGCAAAATACATCAAAACTTCCTTAGAGCTGGAAGTCTCAGCTCTGTGTTAATGCAAGAAGATGGAATGTAGAAGGTGCCAAAGTGGCTTTTAACTCAAATGACTCTTTATCTGTTAAAATTATTCAAATTTTTCTTCAAGTATCCAGACAGCAATCAAACTGAATCCAGAGAGAAAAAAATCAACAAAACAATAGGAAAATTCTTTTATTTGATGGGGAATAGAATAGGATCTAGAGGGGACTACCTACTATCTTATTCAGAAATGCTTTAAAATATTTAAAATCTATTTGGCTGATTCTGTCAGAGAGTCTGGGAATTCAATAGGATATAAAGGTATTTGTGGTCTTCAGGGAATAGTATAAAAAGGATGGCCACCAGTACCTATGAATAACTTATTTGTCACATTTGAGTCATAACATTTCACAGCCTAATAAGGAAAGATGTGCAGTTTTATATGTTTAATTTACATATGTAAAACTGAATTGAGCATTTCTTTGCATACCCTAGCACAGTAAATAACAGTAGATTTGTGATAACAGCATTAGCTACAGCAGGTTCATGAATTACTATGTAATGTGTCCCTGTACAATTTCAATACAGCCCATTTTTCTTCTTCTTTGCTGCTGCTCTAAATTCTTTCTCTGGGAAGCTGGAGACTAAATATAGCATTCACTATGCCTTGAGCTGGGAGGGATGGATAGACCGAAGATGGCTTTGAAGATTATATATCTGTGATTGCATGAATATTCATGTTCGCAAAAAAAAAAAATCTTATCTTTGGTTATTCCAACAGAACTGTACATCCTGTTAGCCCTGGGTCACTGCATAGAAAGGAGAGTTCTCAAAGGGTCAGAAGGAAAGCATCAGGATTAGTATTCTCTTCTTCTCTGTCCATCAGTATTTCCCTGTTTTTTTTATGATCTTTTCCTAAGCACCCTCAATCATTCAGAGGGCACAGGGGTAGAAAGGATATTGACAGTTGTATAAACTTCCTCCACAGCCAGGTGGTCAGGAAGGTTAGGCAAGAGCTGGATATGATGCTTCCTGCTCTAAGGGGTTCATTTCTTTTTTTGAATCCTGTATAAAGTTTCCACAGGGGTCAGGAAATGTAGTATGAAATCCTTTTTCCTAGATCAGATCTCTAACCACTAGGCTAAGATTTTTCTATATCCTTTATCCACTGCCAGTAGAAGGGCAGCAATTAAGAACTTTTCCCTGGAATGAAAAAGATAGAAGATTTAATCTCTTTAATCCCCTCTCAGATTTTTAAAATATGTATGTTTAAATCCATAACAGAGGATGGACGGAATCCAGACTAAGGATGCAGAGAGTAAATGAATTTTTATTCACACCCATATTTACTGTTTCTCACTTGTTCTTATCCAAGACATTTTCTAAATCTCTGGACATTTCATGGGGCGTTTTTCAGAATTTTTTATTCATTCTGTTCTTCTGTTGAGGTACATTGCTCTCTCCCTGCCTTATATTGGTCACTTGTGCTTTTAGATTTTGGATCTTGTGCCAGAGGCTTCCAGCTTAAGGCCGAGACTCTGACTCTCTTCTGCCATTGTACATAATCCATAAGTAGAAAAAATGACAGTACATATGAATTTATCTTCCATTGTCAAGTGCCCACAGTGCAGACAGCCTCATGCCACAGTGTGAGCAGTTTTTTCGGGGAAATTTCTTGGAAAAATAGGAGAAAGCACATAAAAGTTTGGAATTCAGTGGAAATTCAGGTATGATTTTTCACCCTGAGGTAGCTCTGTCCCTTTCCCAAGAATCATACATCGAATTTCACATTTTCTGAGAATAAAATTGATTGAGAATTTGCAGTTTGTTGTAGTTTGTTGAAAGCTTGTTTGCATTTCATAAACGACTGACCAGATTGATGTGAGTTCTGGTGAACTGCTGGTGAGATGCAAGAAGGTTTTCAATCAGCCTTTCTGGAAAGAAACTTTGAGGAAGTTTTGACATGGGAATTAGTCAGGACTCCCAGTCACACAGGTGAGCTGGCTCCCCATATTGCCATGAGGGTTGGGAGCCAGTGAATTCATGCTGGCCAGGCAGACAGGTAGCCCAGCACTGTGAAATCTGTGATGTCCCTGGGACAGGGCTGCCCAAAGATGTGGTCCTGCCATGCTTTCACTGAATACTGTTACATATCATCTCAATTTTAGCCATTTTCTGCTGATTTCTAGGGAGCAGGTGTGCCTTCTTTAGCACAAAGGCTTGTTATTTCTTATGTGATTCATATTTTTTTTCAGTCTGTTTGTTTGGGGTTTTTTTCAGGAATACTGAGGGATGGTAATTTTCTCCCAAAAAGAATTTTCAGATCTGAACTTCTTCTGTAAAATTTTATTTAGTTCCCTAGTGTTCCTTTTCCTCATACAAAGAAATCTGGAGCTGAGACCCACATTTGTAATTTCAGGGATGATTTTTGTTGGACTTTTTGCAAACACTTGGTTTTTACCATTTTATAATCCACTCTGTCATCAATTACTGGTCTTCACAAAAGAAATAGTCAGAAATAGAGATGTTCTAATGAAAACTGTGGATTTATATGGAAAAGAAATATTCAGACACATCCTAGTTAAAACTACCAGAGGTTTATAAAAGAAAATAAAATGAACCCTGTACTTAATGGTTTAATCCAAATCCTTTGGGATTACAATGAGACCTCCATGGGGAGATATTGCACATCTGCTGAATGGGGATAGGAGGATTTATTCATTTTTCTGCAGCATCTGGTTCTTGCGCACATCAGGGAAGATGACAGTTCATAGGTCTGATCCAGTATAGCAATTCCACTGCTCCACAAAATTATATTCATTCCCTATTTTCCAAAGCGCTGTTTCTCAACTGAGATAATAAAACGTGAAAGAACAGTGACTGCTGCATTCTTAAATGTCAACTGATAACAAGAACACCTATTAGACAGTAATATGAAGATCCATATCTAATTAATCTGCCAATTATGATGAAAAAATAACATAAACAATTAAGCTTTAATTATGTCCATTAAAATATTTAAAGTGCAATCTACTTGAAAAAGATGATTAGGATTTAACTGAGATATTTCAAAGCAGCTACAAGTTACTAACAAACCCACTTCCAAAGTGTCAATTAGCACAGTTTAGCTACTTTCTTACTGATATTCAAATGGTGTTTGAAATGCCAGCAAAACACTTAACACATCTAGATGCCTGATAGGTTAATAAAATGGTAACAGATTGCTTCCCAATGTATAATTTTGAATTAATGGCATTATATCTAAGCTTTCTTCAACAGTAACAATCTAGTTTTTAATTACATTACAAAAGAAATCTTGCAGTATCAAGTCTATAATTAAAATCTTAATTGAGTCAGGAAGTCATAACAATAAAAAGGTTGTTGAAAAGTGCATTTATTTTATTATTCGTGATTCCTTATGTTCCCTTCAAAACAGAAATAATATGCATATTATACTTTAAATTCTAAATCCATATTATTTAGGCTTAATGGGGCTCTCTACATTGAATTAATTCAAAGAAGGATTAGGCCATATCTGTACTGTCTCTGTTTACTAAACAAGAATTCATCATTTCCCTGGCCCCCAGAATTCTTAGTTTAAGGAACACAGGACATTAACATAGATCAAAGTTTCCTGGGTTTCCAAATCCTGATTTTTGGGTTTCTGTGTCCAACTAGGGACTAAACAAGACCTTCCTGTGGGAGGTAAAAGTATGAGATCCTCCTGTTCATGGCCTGAATAAGATCTTTGGAACACAGTGTTGATCATGGAGTTAACACACCCTTCTTCTTGTGGTACTGGGTGAGGAATAAAATGATTTCATATCAATATTGAATCATTTTTATCTATTACATGGAGGAATTGAATGATGCACTAATTTTAGCATGTTAATAAAAATATAGTGCATTGCATTCTAACCACAATCCAACACAAATTTTGCTGGAGTAGCAATAGCCATCACCTCTCTAATCTGTTCTTTAAGCAACTTTAAAAAAAATATTTCATACATTAATCAGCCTCAATTCTCTTTCAAAAGTTCTGTTTTTTCCAGTATATGACATTTTTAATAGGCTACTGTCTTTCTGAACAGTAGTTCATGAGGCTCTCCAGTTATACATTAAGTTACAGCCTGGGAGAAGCTCTGCTTGCTAAATCATTTACTTTATTATTTGCTGTTCTCATTTAGTGAAAAAAACCCCACCCTTAATTCCTGTAATACAATTAGTAGTTTTAGGCTATGCTGTTAAAACATGCTGTAGTTTGATAATGCTTGCATATTTGGATTTTAGCCTTGGTGTATATCAGCATGTAGTAACTGGATATTTTTGTAATCAGACAGCATGTCCTCTCATCCAATTCATATTTTAATGATCTAGAATTCATCTATGAGACAAATGAATATCAGATTAACCCAAGAACAAAAAGATAAATAAAGCAATAATAAAACACAGAGGTAAAGACATTATGTAAATTATACTATTAAGTTCATAAATCTGTAGATTTGATTCTCCTTTCATCCATCTTTTTCCCCTTTTGATTTCTTGCTGGTTATGTAATTCATATAATTTTTCCCTCACTGAGATGGAAATCATGACTCATTTAGAAAAAAAGGAGAAAAGCAGTAGGATTCAACTCACAGATTATAACACTGCCATTTAGGTGAGTGATAACAAAACTACATTTTTGGTGTGACAGTGAACTTATTCTTCTGTGTAAAGGTAGCGAGAAAGAGTGGAGTTTAAGCAGTCTGGGTAACACAGCAGGAAGAGCTTTTCCTCTGCGGAAAAGCCATGGATTAGAACATTATAGGAATTTCTGCAACCTGCAACTCCACGTTTCTAAGAACAACTTAGACAAATGTTCATAATGAACTTTCATGATTAATTAATGCTATCTCTGTGCCTGAGTGTAGTCAGCAAAAACGATCTCTTGAAATTCCATCCTGACCCACCTTCTGTGATAAATCACTTAAAACATTTACTTTTTGAAAAAAATATTTTGCAAGATACTGATATGAGTAACGAACGCAGTAAAACCTGGTGAAAAGAATAAATACATGTATTTAAAATATCATCATCCAGGAGTCTGCATCTGAAACCAAGGTGTTTCAACTTCAGAAGAGGAAAAAATAGTCAAGAAGGGAATCCTTTCTTTATATCCATGCCTCAGACAGGAAACCAGGGCAGACAACTCATAAAAAGGGGTCAAATGGGCTAGAAATAGTGATTCATCTTGCAGTTACTTACCAATCTATACAAATTAGTGTCAGAAGGATATCAGGCTGTGAAATAAACTTAATCTAAGAAAGAATAATTATGAGAGCTCTCAATCATAAAAGAGATAATCATGAATGATTTATAAAATCAGTGGAAACAGTTTTTTGTAGGGGAAGAAAGACAGTTTTGAGACAATGCCCAAACAGTTGGTCGTGCCAGTGTTCAATTTGAAAATTCGAGTGACAGAAGATATTAGGGGGTAGAGGAGAAGTAATATTAGGGGGTAGAGGAGAAGTGGTAATCTGTGTATATATATATATACACACACACACACACTTTCTCTATCTCTGATAGTACCCTCACAAAGTGCCACAGAAAATGCATTTCTCCAGTTCCTCAGCTGCTCCCAGCTCCACTTGAATCTTCCCCACTCCATACCTTCTAGACAGTCCTTTGAGGCTGTTTAGTACAATGACCAGCCAGATTTTGTTTAGAACATTATGTATATTTTTTTCCACCAGTCAGGCATGGCTGGCACCTGAGCATCAGAGAGACTTCTGCACTTCTAGACCCAGCTCCTGGTCTAGCCACCACCCAAACTTCCAAAAAAGGGCTGCTCAGAAATCAGAAGTAACCTTTGTCTTATTATTTTTTATTCTTTTCTCCTGATGGATCACAAATAGATAAGTGCAGTTAAAAGGGTGTAAAAGCAAAAAAAAAAAGAGAAAAATTCATAATCTCATTTACTCTTATGAGTAAAAACCAACCATAAGTAAAACCTGTTTTTCTTTACTGTTGAAAATGTAATTTTCTTCTACTTTTGAAAGGTATAAAATAGTTTTACTATTTTATAACTTTCCTTTTACTTTTTGGACCCTCAAACAATCAGCTTAATCTTTTCTCTTCCCTTTCATTTTTACCATTTTTAGAAATGTATTTAATGATGATTTCAAGATTTTAATCAAATTTAAAAAAAAAATATTTAAATGTTTTGTTTGTGTCTGTGCTATTTTATAAATGGGAAGATTTTGATACAATAACCTTAGACTTTACTACAGATCAGCTTCAACCCAAAATTTCATCTTGTCAGTGCGATATAAAGTCTCCATTGCACTCAAATATCAGCTCTCGAACAATGTATGGCAACAGCGATGACAAGCCAAATCTCACACTTGGAAGCAAATTGCCTTAATCCATATTAAAGTGCTAATTATTTGATTTCTGAAACTGGCAATTAAGTACAGCTTTGAGGATTTCTGTGTCAGCTGCAGGTAAACATTCTCCAAAGGCACACCACAGTTCGTCAGGAAAAAACCTCCTTGGTGATAAGTGAATGCTCTGTTGCAGAAGAGATGTGTCTCACCATTATAAATCAATGTATAAAATGAAATTATATAGGGTGTTTGTCTTTGAAAAGAATGCATTTTAAAAGCAAACAAACAAAAAAACTTTGTAACTGCAATCTAAAACTCAAAATATTCAAAGAAAAAAGGATAGAATTGAGTATTTTGGAACATTTCAATCAATACAAGTCTCTGAACTCTTCCTAATACACTGATTAACATTTACAGTTTTCATGCAATGATCTGAATAATGACATTTCTTCATGTCAAATGATCTGTCCAATAGTACTTCAAGAAGAAAGCACCACATTCCACTCCATTATGACAGTTTTAAAATATTGATTCATTTCTGGTTTTTGTTCAGGAGGTTGAGTAGGTTGAAGAAGAAAAACTATAGACAATTTATTAGGAAACTACAATAAGAAATTTAATGAATTTTACTAACTACTAGACTTTATGACCTATAGAAAAAATGTAAGGAAAAAATCCTTCGTGTCATGGTCTCTACCAGTATAAGCAAATCTCTGAATAATCCTGTAATGAAATTGTGCAAGAATAGAAATTGAAACCATGTTGTAAAACTATCTTGAATATGGTGTTAGAATGGCTTGATGTCAGAACTGTGTATTCATTTAGCTATTAAACTTTTGATTTTCAGGAAACAATGGTAATTAGAACTAAAATACACCTTAAGAAATTATCTAGGCTTTTGTCTTCCTACAAAGACTATGCATCAAGGATTTCTGCCTGATGCCTTATATTTGATGTCATTGTCATGGGTATGTTATTAGAGAATACCAAAGGATTGTCTGCCTTTCTCTCCTTCTCTCTCTCCACCCCTGCACTTTTATAGCAACAGATATTAAGCAGGGTATTAGGTAGTTCAGGCCATGTGGGACAAATATAACAGGATCAGAGCAGTGAAGATAGAGGGCTAAAGCAGGTTGAGTGTGAGATTCTAATCATGAAAGAGATTCTCAGCAGATGGGGGTGGTGAGAGAGGATCTATTTTCCAGCACTTACTGTCATTTCCACCTTAATTTCAGGCTGTTGGATGAAAATGAGAGTCTTTAATCACATTTAGCAACTGAAAATTTAAGTATAATTCCACCAACATAAAAGTTCTTTTTGAAATCAGAGCACCCAGCTTTTTACTCTGTCATATGAAAGTTTAATTTCAAGTACTTTGATTCAAATGCAATATTTTCAAAAAGAGAAAAGGAAAAAAATTAATTGCATCCCCCAAGGCACACTCAGTAGTTAATTTGACAACAAAGTCATCCATTATATGAGTGATAAGTGATGAGTTATCTCATCAAAACCCACAATACAAGATTATTCCAGTGTTTAATTAGAACAGTAGTAAAGAAGTCAAGCCAACAAAATATTTAACTCATCCCATTTAATCACTTCCTTGTAATTAAACAAAAAGTCTCACTTTCAGTCTGGGAGTTTAAGATACGCAAAGTCATCAACTTTCCAAAGAAAAGCACCCAAATACATGTATTTAATGTAGCAGTCAAGAAAGGTAGCAGTATAACAAATCTTCATTTGTATTGTTTCATCTCCTCTCTCCTGTTTGTGAGGTTCTTGTGGGTGGTAGGATCAGGTTTTTAAAATGTCATTCTGCACATTCCTGCATTTCGCGTGTCCGATGTTGGAGAAGGTTTGTGGGCAGAGCAGCACTCCTGTCTGTCACCCACCTCTTCCCCATCTGTGCCTTGAGGGCTGAGGTGCAGCACTGGGGAATAGAATAGATGGTGTATGTAGGAATGCACCCCCATACCCGAGCAGATGTTTCTAAATAAAGAAAAGGGGTTTTCATTACACCCCTGACTTCTATGGAAAGGCACCAGAACTTTCTGTGTCCCTCTCACCGTAGTTGGCTCTGTGCCAAGATAAGAGCACTTATAGGGCTTTGGAAATGTTTCTCAAAACCTGTAGCTGTTTCTATTGGCAGCAAGCTAAATGATTCCTCCTTAATCGATGTGTAATTAAGAAGGAGCACAGAAGTGCTCAGTGCTTTTTGGGGGTGTCTTAGTCAGGTGTCAGATGCTTCTCTGGCACCTGCGCATGGCTTTGTTCTTTTGTTTCTGTGTTGTTTGTTATTTTCACTTTTATTAAAACCTTTGCTTTACAAAACACACCCAAGGAGCTGTCTCACAATGTTATTAAGCCACTCTGGGAGGTTGCAGGTCAACCCTCAGACTTGATACATCTTCATGGGGCTCATTACACTCTGGCCACCTGTAAGACTGTACCAGGTGTAGGCAGAAGGGCTGGTCCCAGCAGATCCAGATCAGCCCCTGCTTTGCCATTTGGCCACCCTTTGACAAATCTTTCCGCTGCCACTGTCTCAGGTCAACAGCCATAAAGCATGGATGACATCCAGGGGTTTGCTCCAGATCAAGTAGGAGCAAGGTCTTAGAACAGGTCTCACACCACCTGTGCTGAATTTCATCAAAAGGTGGATGTTTTCAAATAAAACCAGAAGGCAACATGACAGAGCTCTGAGACTGAGGTGCCAGCCTGGTACAAATAATAATATACATAGGTATGAATAATAATAATATATACTGGTATACTGGTATGAGTAATAATAATATCACAGTGGAAGTCCCCATGCTATGCAAATTTCTTGGCAAGGTGTGCAGGCAGTTTGGACGGGTCTGGGTGTCATAAAGGCAGTTAAACCTCCCTGTGTGTTAAATCTGTGGGGATTTACCCTGGATTACAACAGACTGTCCATACTTGCTCATACAACAGTATCAGGGCTTGGGCTCAAGCACTGATCTGTGATTATCTAACTCACCAGCTTCTAGCACAGTCCGTACTCTGGGTTACAGGAGGCACCAGTGAGCACTTTTTGGGATAATAGGGAAGCATCAGCGGTGATCCCCAAAAACCCCCAACATAGTTACTATTACCGTGTATTTGAAGAAAGACCTAAATCACTCTGAATGTAAATTGGGTTTATGCCACAGGCTTCAGAGGCCGAGGAGGGACCTTGGGCTGATTAATTTTCCTCGGTTCATTTTTTAAATTAGTTTCTACTGAATTATCTGTATTGATCAGGAGACTTTTCTAACCTGATGATAAAAAGGCAGTAAATTCTCACGTTTGCATACTCTCCCTCCATTTTCCTCTACATTTTTTCTAGGGATATTTGTAGTGTATTTCAAAACTGATCCTGAATCTCAGACCTGTCCCCGGAGCTAACAGAACATAAATTGTTGGTCAACCTTGAGGGTCCCAGATGGCAGACTGTATGATGGCAAATCCTCACCACTGTATGTTTTCCTTCTAATATGATGTGTTCTGCCAAGTCCTTTGATAGTGTGATGGATCAAGCTCCCTGCACCACTGAAGCTCTACACTAAATTTGTTCCACCACAAAATATTCTACTTTTAATACAGGAATGAGGTTCTCGCCAGTGCTACGTTAAGTGAAACTGAATTGGATCAGCTAAAAAGTAGGTTGTGAATAATAGAAAAACTCTTTCTTTTTAAATAGTTGTTGGATGAAAAAAAAAGAAGAACAATGTGAACAATATCTGACCTGGTGACTTGCTTCAGAATGGGAAGAATCATCTCTCTGGGAAAACGAAAAAAAGAAAAAAAAATAACAAAAAAGGACAGTTTTAGAAGAAAAAGTTAAAAACTGAGGAACTAGGACAGTCAGTGGCTCTGCCTCAGCTGAAGTATGGTCTCTAACAACTCCAGTGACACATAATCAGTTTATGAGCTTTGTTGTATTACATTCATGGACAATGCAGATGTCATCATTTCCATGTCCCCTGAGAATGGGAAGTATTATATTATATTCATTCAAGACTGCAAATGCCAGCAAAATTTGGCCATCCTAATTCACATGAAATTAACTTCTGCATAGTTCTACTCAGATATTTTTCCTACCCAATAGTTGTCTCTCATAATGACTTTTTTTTGCAATCTTAGAGAAGTTTTTTGAAATACTGATGTGATCAGAACTGCAAAATCAGATTTTTGAGCCTTTCAAATTCTCTTTCTGCTGAATGATTCAGTGGTCTGTGCTAGCTCTCAACATAAATTTCTTAATACTCTGAGAAATCACATGTTAAAGGGATTTGTAAACAGGGATTTGCTTTTTCACAGCCCAAACCTATCTCCATAACTGAAATTCAGCTGTTTTATTCTTGCCCCAATAATAGCTCCGCTCATTTCAATTAAATTTCACCAGAATACACTGAAATGGGGGAGTGCATGTTCTATTTTGTCATAAAGAAACCTGGGCATAAATAAGTAATTAGAGAACTATTAAGGATTTGCTGTTGTATTTTCATACTTAGTGAAAACCTGTATTTCGAAAGAATTCCAGGAAGCTTTAGGATTCAGTTTTTTCATCAGCCAAGATGGCCAAGTACCATTTTCACAGATAATGTAGTGCAAGTGTCTAAATTCCTGATCAATACTCCCCCGTCACTCATTTGTATTCCTGATCAATCACATGCTGTTAACTGTCACTTCCCTTAACAGAACTTCTAGTAAGATATTAGGATTTATATGGTATTAAGGGATAAATAAACATTTGTCTGGAACAGCTAGTGGTAAATAATATACAACTCTCTGTTGATTCCTGTGACAGCAGAAGTTGTCTTCAGGTCTTTCAAACATTAAGGTTGAACTACACTGAGAGAGGAATAGGAAACTTTCAATCATGAAGAGTGCAGCATTTATTATTTTGGCAATTACATCTATAACACATAAAATACATATAAAATACTTATCCATAACTAATTATATCTATAAAATGTATAGCACTTCATATGGTATAATTTGTATAATAATATCACTTTAATAATAATAAACACTATTAAGCAGGATGGGGAAAAACCTGACATATGCTTCAAAAGCAGACACAGTTGGATGGCTTGGACTTGAATATTTGTGCATATGTTTTTTGGGAAGCAGGGGTGTGATTATCCTCAAATTATATACAAATCTGATGAACGCAAAAAATCTAATTATGAATGATTAATATTCAAGCAGCAAGTAACTCCTGCTTCCCAGATAAATTACTGACTTTTCTGTGGCAGAGGGTTAGGACGTTGAGGAAGGAATTCTGAGTTTAATAACATCTTAAATATTGCCATCATTTGCAAGTTATCACATACCTGCAGAAAGTAATAAATAGTACTGGAAAAGATGTTTGCCTGCAAGCATTTTAAGAATATTGCTCTTCCCTTCAAGCCAAAAGTTTAATTTACAGACTCTTTAGAAATCTAGTAAAATTTCATAGTTCTGTTTTCTGTTCCCAGTTTAGGAAATTGAGTTACAAATTCTCAATCTTAATGCAGGAGTGCAAGAAAAACAGTCTCTTAGTTTTTGAGCAGATGGGAACCTAAGACTAACCTCGATTTCTACTGAAGTTATCAAGTTCCCACATTTACAAGAAATTTGCAGTATCACAAAATCAGAGTCTTGTTAAAACCACAGTTTAACTGAATAATGAGAATTGAATTTGACTGGCGTGTTTTGTGCAATGGCAATATGTCAAAGGTCTGGCTCAAGGGGCCAATTTTAAGTGTACCAAAGGTCTAGGGTTTGGAGTACCACAGTAATAAACTGGGCAGCATTGGAATATGGTGGAATATGGGCTTAATCTCACCAAAAATGATGCGCAGAAAGATTCATCTAGAAAAAACCTCCTACTTCCAAGCACTGGTCTTGAATCAGTGGCATTAATGAGATATACTTACACACAAATCAGAATTCCAGAGAAGGGAAAGACTATTCCACAGACCAGCCAGTGCAAGACGTGGCTCCTGAGTTGGAACTGAGCACTCTGAAGCACTAAACCAGGTAGGCGTTTGAGTTTCTGCGAGCCCCAGAACAAAGCACCTCTTGGCAGACGCTCTCTGAGCACAGGCCTCTGGCCACCACGATGATCCCAATCCACAGGTGAGCTCAGGGCTCTCTTCTCTTCAGAGGAATCTCGTTGAACTCTGACTTGGAAAAGTCAAGAGGTGGAAGTCAGCCTCTTCACTTTGAAAAATTGGCCCCATGGGTTTCTATTCGTATTTTAAGATCCGCACAACTGTTTGAAGAAAGAAGAGGTGAGAAGGGCAGAAAACCTTCTTTTTTCTAAAGAGTTCTTATACTTATATCCAAGACTACAACAATAGAAAAGATGAGAGGTAGGATGCCCCTGACTGATAAAGCTCTTCCTTTCCTTTAGATGTCTTCTAAGTCATGTAAAAACGAGGCCCACCAACTCTTAATTCTTTGGGACACCTTTTGAACTTGTGGTTTTCAGATCATGAACTCTTAAACAAGAAGTGTTGCAACTAGGTGAAGATTATATTTTAGTGATGTATCTCTATCCTCCCTTTGCCATGATTTATAATGTGAATATATTTCTATTATTTTCCTCTTCTTGAAACAATCTTTTAAGTTTTTTGGGAGGTTTTGTTTGTTTGTTTGTTTGTTTGTTTTTACTTTACACGGAATATTTAAATTTTCTGTTTTCTCCAGTTAGTTATCCTGTTTTATGGAGGTGCTTATAAATGTTATATGATCTATAGCCAACACTGAAGAGCTTGCTTGCAATTTTCTCTCAGGATCCTCCAATCAGTGCTACAACAAGAAGCCAGTCCCAGCGACTGCCTCTGATATTTCTAATTACTCTTTTTCCTGAGAGCAAGCAGGAAAGCCCCATTTCTGTGGTGGAGAAACTCCATCACACCTCCTGTGATCTGGAGACATACCCTCAGTTGCCCTCTAAGCCTGTCCACTGTGACAGTGTCTTTCTGAAAAGCATTCATTTCTCCATCTTTCATTGGGATAGAAAATACGTACATAAATCAGCTGTGAATCAGTTTCCAATCCTGCTTTTTGTCTTGCCTGTTTGGTCATTTTTATTAGAATGGACCTATGTGCTGAAGGAATCTCACAGGGCTTGGTACAAAATATGTTACCAAAAGTTTTTTTATTGAATTCCATAGCAATGAATATAGGTTCCTATAAGGAAAAATGAACCTGTCATATCAGACTTTTGGGCTGTGGTCTTTACCCTCATGCATTTTTGGAGCAATTTATGTTTTAAATATTAAAATATTATTTGAATATTTTAAAATAATTTATTTATAATGATTATTTAAAATAATAATTATTTAAAATATTTTAAGATTTTAAATACTAGTGAATAGGCTTTGTTGTTTGTAATCGGACGTGCTTATTTTAAAAGACAGAAACTATAAATTCTATTTTATGTATGTAAAGGACATGATTCCTTCCTCTAGAGACAAAATATATGTGTATATTTAATGGGAGAAGAAGGAAAAGAAGGGTTTGGAAAAGAGAATAAAGTGACATGATCCATGGATGTAGAGAGTGAAATGAGATGCTATTGAAACTTAACAAGTGAAAATGCCAAGGTGCACTTGACTTTCCAAAATAGCAAATTGCAGTCTTAGAATCAAATCTCTCAAGTTCCCAGTCTCCTACACAAGCTGGTTTCCCTTCATGGATTGTTCTCCCTGGATACATCATGTCTGGGGAATGTGCAGTGAAAATACCAATTACAAGCTGTTGTTGTACTTCTGTGTTGGAAATACAAAATGTTTAATGGAAAAAGCTTTCTTTAAAATAGTTGTATGAACCACCAGATTTCTTCTACATAAGCAAACTGCCCAGCCTGATATTGAAGGACTTCTTCAAGGGAAGGCTTCTCGGACCGAATTTCATAGTCAGGCCCAATTTAGGCAAGAGGCTTTTTCCAGGCCACAGCCAAGGGAACATCATTCTACATTTTTATGATGACATTATCTTCATTATGCATCTAACTGCTGCTTTTGTTGAATTTTATGTCATAAAACAGGGTATGACTTATGCAACAGCTTTTACCTTCATCCACATGTGGAAAGATCAATACACATTCTGGCCAAACTCTCCAGGCAACAATTGCAGGTTGTAGTCATGATGGTGGGAAATGAGATTTCTTCCCATATCTGCAATTTAGTCCATTTTGCAGTAGATACAAGGTTTACATAATAATTTGTAAAAGCATCTGTATATTAAGAAACCTAAAGGTGTAAAGTCTTGAACCATATTGCAGACATCTTGTGAATGGAACCAGGAATTCACCTGTTGTGAATAAAGCTGGTTTTAACTTAGCTGCAAGAGAAGGCAGAGTTCTCATCACTCTGAGATAACAAAGTGCCAATGAGATTTAAGTTCTTATTCCATTTTCACTGTTAGAGAGGCTCAATTTTATGTATGCTCCACTAACTAAATGATTCTTAAACTACTTACCAGATTTATAATGCCATTCTTACAACTGAATATTGTTTGGGTTCCTTTTAGTGTTGAAACTAAGAAAAATGTTCACATAATCCTGCTGTCTTCAAATCAGCATATTTAATATGTATAATTGTATCATCCTCATGGTGAAATTGGTGCACAGAAATCAGCAATCAGAAGAAACCCAAACTCTTCAAACATTCATTTTGAAGGTGTTTTCTTGGCATTCATACAGGATTTTGGTCAAGTGTCTTCTTGTTTGGGTTTATATTTTAAATGAAAAATATTATCATTTTGAATAAGAAAATGTGGCTACAGTGTTTTCTAAATGAAATGTTGCATTTGAAGTAGTGGTTCATTATGCAGCAAAAACGTCCTAAGGCTGGGAAGCAATGCGGTGTATTTGTATTTGCATTTTTGCTGAAAGCGTGAATAAGAAATATTTTGTCTGCTTTTTTAAAAGAGGTGCAGTGAAGGTAATGATTTGCAGTTGAATAAAAAGTATGTGCAGTAGCTAAAGAACTAGTTTAATATTAAACTTCCAGTGCAATTAATTACTAAGGCTTGAATCCAGAGTTAAGACTTTGGTCCCTAAAAGCTGTGAATTGGAGCATCAAACTTTTGAGTGCCTGGCCCTCACAATGGAACCCAGGATACTCTCTTAGGCATTCAGGTTTTTCACAAAGTGTTTTAAAAGCCTTGAGCTAGGAGTTATGGAATTGCAACCTGGCCAACATAACCTCATGGGGAGCTGAGCAACAGGGAACACAAAGGGCAGGGTAGGCGTGTAAATTTCCTTGTCTTTGCAAATGCACATTATTATTATTTTCTGTCTTTCACAAAGCTCCCCTGACTCTCCTGGTTTAACAGGAGCTGCACACTGCTGCCTGCCTTATACTAGTACTGCCTTTTTTAGTGGGCAGCTCACAGCTCAAGGACTGCAGGTATCTTGTGTGCAGATCACTGTTTCTGCGCATGAAAGGTTAGTAAGGTTTTCTGCCAGAGCTTCCCAGTCATTTCTGGATCAGGTGCTTATAAATTACTACAGATCCCATGCCATTTTTGGTCTTGAATTTTCGTGGTTCAGTTCTTTCAGCTGCAGATAAATTTAGTCTTTAGCAGCAGTTGATGAAGAGTTTCTGATTCAAACACAGGACTAAGAGAATTGTAAGACTTCCACAGCTTTTTAATTAAGAGTAAAAAATTATACTAGCTGTGGGCTATGGGTGTAATATATTCACCTTGGCTTTTGCTTGTGCCCATATTAGAACAGAACAGAGTCATGTTGGATCAGTCTGGGGATTCACTGTTAGGTTGTTTTGGGAGGGAGAAGTGTACATTACAAGCAGGAGTAAGTCTGTAGGAGGCTGTTAACTAAAGACAAAAATCTTTGTGAATAACAATTAATTAGCACCTTGCAAGTGGAAGGGGTACCTTAGTCAGCAGTGGCTAGAAAGTGAGGCTTTGATCATGGTCCTCATCTGGAATTTTGAAGAACTCAGGTTAGTTCATGTTCCTGTCCCTGACTCCAACATGGAAATTAAACCACTGTTTTTTCCATACTCCATTTCCTCTGGTTTATTATAAACTTTTCGTCCACTGCTTGCTTGTTCTTTTGTTTTTTTTTTTTTTTTTTCTGTCTCTCACTATTTTTCTAGCAACCTATGGTTTCCTGTTACAATTACTTAATTGGTTCTCCTGCAATTTGGTAAATAATCCTTGGACACTGGTTTTACTTTCAAACATTGTCCTCACAAAAGCATTGCTACTGTGTACCAGAAAGAAATACACGATGGACAGAAATTGCAGTGCTGAGTGTTATTGGACTTTTTTGAAAGGAATTCTTTTTTTCATGCTTTATAACATGATAATTGGTTCAGCTGTGTGGAACCACTTTTGGGTCTTACAAGGTCCACAGAGCCAGATGTAACACCAAACACTATTCTCTGAATGGCCATAGTTCAGCACTGTATTATAGACAGGCTTACAGGGGCTTTTTTCATGTTCATCATGACTGAGATATAAAAGATTAATAATTACAACTGCTGGAACAAAAAGGATCATTATGCAAATTTTAACACTGTGTTTCTGGAGGGAAAAACCTTTCCTAACTAAGCACTTTACCACAAGATAAACAAGGCATTTTCAAAAAGGTCCAGCTAACAGCCTCATCAAATAATTCTGTGATACTTTCATTATTGCTAGTCAGTCCCTGCAGAAAGACAATCTCTCCTGTTTTGCATAGTACTGAGTCTTTGTACTGGAAACCTTCCTTTCAATATGATTGTTAATAATGAGGGGTCATTAGCATATATTTTTATGAAATCAATATATTACATTTTGACTAAACAGCTTCATGGACTCTGGCCTCCACTGCTGGATTTTTATTTTGATGGCTGTGGATAAAACCAGGATTCCTTATTGGAAAGACTGAGTCCAGAGCCAGCATTAATATGTTATCACATAGGGTCAGGCTTAGCAATGAAAGCTAATGGAACTCTCTCAGAACAGGAGATAATTTTGTATTAACTTTCACACTATGGACAAAATCCATCTTTCAAAATATTCAGCAGACATCCAGTGTTCCTACCCAGACTTACTCCTTTTGGACTTTTTTTTTTCACTGTGTGTGCTGCCTAAATGTGTTTTGCTTAAATGGAAATTTTACAAAGAGGACAGAGTAAGATGACTTAATTGCATTTCTGAAATGGCAGGTTCTGTTCTACAGCAGCTCTATCACCCTTGCACAGATTCTTTTTAGAAATGAACCATATTTCAAATTCAAGTTCAGTACTGCATCACAATTTATTCTTCTCTTATTATTCCTCTATTAAATGAGCTATTCTTAACTATTTTTTAGTATATTTAATCCTTAGTTGGCGTGTCACTGAAGTTAACCCGAATCTATAGATGCTATTGCATGTCAAGACCTCACAATAATACCTCTACGTTCTCACAATTAAAGTCTGCAGTACTTACCTAAATACTAACCTTAAAAAGGAAGAATCACCTGTGGTCTGTGGTTCCACTTCAGAATTTCCTTTGGGGTGCTTTATTTAAATCTGCAGGAGAACAGCTCAGCATGCACAAGGTCAGGGCTATGTTGACCTCCTGATTGAGGACGGGAATAGTAGAGAAAATTCTCTGTAGGTCTGGCAAAAAGGGAGTTCTTCAGCAGAAAGATTAGTCTTTTTTCCTCACTCCTTTAGGTCTTTGCCTAGAAAGATTATGCTCTCTCTCTAGCTGACTAAAAAA
>VXBN01009178.1:578302-779326 GCA_013397395.1 Sinosuthora webbiana | reverse complement strand
AAAAAAAAAAAAAAAGTGAGAGTAAGAATTTGATGTAGTGTGACAATAACGGCCTGAGAAACTAATTTTTGTACTGGTGGGCTGAGACAGACTGAACTCAGGCAGGATGGGCACAAGCCACCTATGATCTGGGCAGGAGTTACTCACACCGACACGCTCCTGGTCAAGAGAAGGTTCTGGCTGCCTTTGCCTCCTGCTCCCTCTGCTCCGTGGCAGGGTGGGGACTTCCAGGGAACCAGCTCAACCAGGCAGCTCTCAGCCTGGAGCTGGATTGCAGCCTGGCAGGCCAGATCCTTGGCATCCCTGAACTCTGAGTTTTGGGCAATTCCTCTGTGGTTTTTTCAGTGATCTGTTAAAATCAGGCACTGACACAAACATCTTAGTGTGGAATTAAGTCCCGCATCTGCCGCTATAGGACACAAAATGAATGACACACATGTAGTCAAGTTGCCAGGGAAAAAAAAGGGAAGTTTATTTTTCTACTTTGATTTATATAGATTTTGGACAATGACCAGAGATTGGAGGCTGTGGCTGCCACCTCTTCAACCACACTGGTCAAACTAGAAGTCCATCAATTGTCCCTCCTCGAGAGAGGAATGAAAACAATCACTTTGTTTACATGAAAGTCTGTGAGAAACTCCACTACAAAAATGCAAACATCAGAAGGCTGAAAAAAATCAAAGCAACATGCATCTTTCCCAAAATCCTGAAAATATGGTTTGTTGGCATGCACCCCACACCCCCACCAGGTGTTTCCACATAAGGAAAGGATTAAGACTCACCCCTTGCATTTCTTATAAGGTAAAGGACCCAGAAACATCTTTGCTGTCCTGACAGTGGTTGGCTCCGTGCCAAGAGAGAAGCACCTGTTGGACCGTGTCACTGTTTGTCAAAGCCTGAACCTCTTTCTATTGGCAGTTTGCCAGTAGAACCATCCTCAGTCGTTAGAACAATAGGAGACAGCACAAAGGAACTCAAGGGCTTTTTAGGCTGTCTTAGCAGGGTGTCAGAGGCTTCCCTGACACCTGTGCTCAGCTTTCTCTTTTGTTTCTGTAACATTTATTATTTTTCATTTATTAAATCTTTTACTTTAGCAAAACACACCTGAAGAGCAGTCTCACCAATTATTTTCAGCCAATCTGCAAGGGCTAGACCCTCAGTGGTTTGATACATTTACACGGGGCTCATAACACTCTAACCACATGTTAAACTGTATGAGTGGTTTGAGTAATTTAAAATATTTACACTAAATACAGAGCATAAGCGTCAGAAAATCAGGTGGACTCAACATATTTCATAACCTCATCAACCCAGGTTTTGGTCTCTTAACCACCTCTTCTGATTTAAGGCTTCATTGTGCCATTGTTTTCCTGACAATCTCACTATTTTTGAGCCTGTTTATCAAATGCAACAGAAAGGCAGAAGCTTTGATATCTGAAATGAATTTAAAATAGGATGAGTCTAGCTGTCCCTCTTTGCCCACAGTACATTCAGTTCTCCATTTAATTCATTTTTTTGATAATATATGCACACATTATATCGAGTTATGAAAGGCATTAGGAAGAATCCTTGTTATCATTCCTCTATAACACTATATATATATATATATATACTTGCAGGCAAGAACAACTAGAATTACGAGCAACTTAGACAATACATTTTACACCACTGAGTATAGGCACATACAGCCTGAGGTGTTGGTTTCATTAATATCTCATTTTTCCACGTGTGCATTTGTCTTGACAGTGCAAATTAATGTTCTAGCAGTGGTGGGTTCTGATGTATGGCAGGAAAAAATATAAGCAATCAATTCAGCTTATAAATATTGAAGTGCTACCCATATAGAACAACAGGAAGCACTGGAATAATAAGACCAAGAAGAGAGAGAAACTTATCAATACATGGTACAAATCCTAATAGTTATCTGCAACGTGCTTACCTCGATTTTCCTATAAGGTTTTATTCCTAGAAAAGTCCCAGATACTCCTCTCCCATTATCTATGGACTTTGTCCATTTACTGACATAACTACCCCTCTCAGCACCCCTGAATTCCTTTCATCCCTCCCAGCCCCTTCTGCAGCTTCTGTCAGCATCTTGTGTTATCCTGAAATAATTTTCTATGCCACATCTAGCAATTTCTTTGTCATGTCCATTAGTTTTCCATGTGCCATCCCTGACAATATGAATAAATTAAGGGAAGCAAACCAGATTATTCTGATGAGACAAGGGATGTAGAGTAGCCTGGGAATGGATCCAATGGCTGGCATTGGCACTTTTCTCCCGACACACACATTCTGTGCCTCACAAATCTTGGAGCCACCTAACCTTCCACTCACTCATCTTACCCTTCCATGGAAAAACATCTCTCAAACCCAAGGTCCAGCCCAGGCAGCCATTTCCAAGCTTCTTAGAGAAGTATTTCCTAGATATTTGATATTTGAAGATATTTGAATAGGGAAGCCTCTGCTCTGGGCTTAGAAGGAAAAGCAAAACTTCATAATTCAAAGAGAAATGTCTGATGAGAAGGTCAGTGAATAAACAGGAAAAAAATGCAGTTATGTGCTTTTCAGCATTTCTCTTACAGTACACACGTAAGAAGTATCTTCTTCCTGCCAGATGCTGATAACCTAGGATTTATCCACAAGTTTCTATTGAAAAATTAATCTTTTAAGTGATTTGCCATCAGACTAACTTCATTCTTTTAACAGTTTTACAGGGGTTTTGTTTGGTTGGTTGGTTTGTTGTTTGTTTTTTGGTTTTTTTTGAGGAACGGATGTGAACTCAAGCCTCCCACATGAAATCCTTGGAAGCTGCAAACTTGACAACCAATTCGTCTTTCCAGTGTGTTTTATCAAAAAAATTGAAAAATGAGAAAGTCTTCAGCCTTTTTTTAAAAGCAGGAGGAAAATCTAATGACTGATCATTGGCTCTGCAAGATGATTCCTGCATTACTGCTGAGAATTTCCAATCACACAACTGAAAGACTCGCAGCAAAGCTCTGACCTGCAGCTTTACACAGCAGATGGTCTGTTGCCAGGAGATGTTGAGGCTTTTTTCTTTGAGATGTAGGTCTGCTGTCACTCCAAAGCAAAGAGATGAGTTGGTGCAGAGCGTTTTTCCCTGAAACAGCTTCCCAAAAGGTCTCCCAGAAGTCCCTGTCACTCTCTCTCACAGTGTTCAGCCTCTTGCTGCAGTGGGTGAACAAATGTAGCAGTTGAGAATATTGCAGCCATAAACTAGAAACCACTATTTTGTTCTTTACATACTGTCATTTTTTTCCAGGAATAATTTGTTTACATTTACATTTATATGATATTGAAAAATATCAAATAATATATTTCCTAAAGTTATTCTATTCTTCTCCCTTAGAAATAAGCAGTAATTGCACTACCAGCCAGCTTTCCGAGGGATTGATGCCAATAATGTAAGCAGCTGTATTTTTACATTTTGTTTAATAAAATTGCTTTTATGTAAAGGTCTGCTATTAAACATTTGATAGCTTCACAGGAGAAAAAAAATCTCTGGTATGGAAAGGCAATTATAATTTGAAGAATTATTGCCATAAACTTTAATGTTTTTCAATTTCAATCTATTGTAAGGCAAGAATTTCTCTAGAGCAGTCGCATTCAATGTTCCATTGTAAAAAAGAGTAATGGAATAAAAAATACTGTGCGATGTATGGAGTTTTATGACAAAAAGGCAAAACCTCTTCAAATTTTTCCCTCTGTAGTTATCTGTACCTTTAGTCTTATTAGTTGCCATGAAAAATATCTCAAAAACTGCCTTTAAGCCCAAATAATTACATACCTGCTTGCATAACTTGTTGATAGAAGCTAAATATCTAAACATTCTTTATGCCTTGGCCTTTCAGCTAATTCATTTTGCCACTGCTGTCTCTAGATTTGTGTGTTTTTAGCTAAACTCTTTTGCTAGGCACTGGAGAGAAGTATCACAGGATGTGATTTTACCCTTTTCCTCTCTTTTGGCATTAGATACTCAGGTAAAAGCAGCTGTGTTTTACTCCCGGGTGACTGAGATCAGGAGAAGTCTTACTCTGGATAATTAATTTTGTAGAGAACCACACCTTCAGTGATCTTGACATCATTATTATTGCTCAGGTCTTACACAGCACTGAGATAAGGTCAGTCCAATCAGTGAAAACAGGTTTAGATTAGTTTTGGGAAGAAACTCTGTGGTGGTGCTGAGGCCCAGGCACAGGGTGCCCAGAGATGTTGTGGCTGCCCCTGGATCGCTGGAAGTGTCCAAGGCCAGGTTGGATGGGACTTGGACCACTCTGGGACAGTGGAAGGTGTCTTGTGGCAGTGGGGTTGAAACTATGTCATCTCTCTGGTCTCCCCAGTCCAAACCACTCCACGATTCTGTGATTTTGTGGAAGAAGGAGTGAAAGCCACGCAGTTGTGCTCTGGGAAAGCAGACAGGCTCTGGCTGTTCTGTTCTGCTTAAAAGCCACAACCCACCCACCCTGGAGGCGCTGGGGGACAAAGGGTGACTTGACATGCATTAAACTCCACAGACTGTGCAAAGTGTTGAGGCACCACTCCAAAACCAGGAATCCCCCAGGGATGCAGAATGGCTCTGTGCTCACCTCCTGCACAGAGCCCAGCTCAGAGCCCAGTAGAGATTTAAGGCTTTGGTGGTAGAGGCTGACATCAAGTGTCACACCTCACCTATTTTTGACCTGCTGACAAAAAGAGCAGCTGGTGGCTCCATCAAAGCAAGCCCTGGGCTAGAAATCACTACCTCAGACAGCCAAAGGGAGGACAGTTTGCAAAAATCTATTACTGTTATTTAAAAGCTAAAACTAAGTGATCAAACCGTCTCACGTTCCACATCCTTCCAGTGACGGATCACAGTCCAAAACCTTCCAATTATAAAGCTTCACTTAAACAATGGGCCAAAACGAGGGGAGAAGTGGCAAATTTGAAGACCTCTCCTGACTCCAGTGATGATAAAACTTCTGATCTGCTGTAATTCATCAGAGCAGTTGAGCAGTTCTTATGTTCAAGCTTGCAGGCTGGCACAGTGATTTCAATGCATTTTATTAAATACACCAAGTTAAGTGCTTTGCTGGCTCCCAGCTTGACACAAATGCTTCTTGAAATGACTCTCAGGGTATTTCTGTAAAAGAAATCAGTGACTAAAGTCGTATAAACTGAAGTCTCCAGGATGTCAAAATAAGATTTAGTGTGACCATGAACATTCTTCTCTTGGGAATTCATCTTCAAGTTTAGAAAAAAAAAAGTAACTTCATTATAGTTAGAAGATCTTATTTTGAAATCAATATCACTGTCTGTTGAAATATAGGCAAATAAAACAAACAAACAAACAAAATTATTTAGGAGTTTTTTTGTTGCTGTTGTTTTTGTGGTGTTTTGTTGTTTTTTTGTTTGTTTTTGGTTTGGTTTGGTTTTGGTTTTGGTTTTGGTTTTTTGTTTGTTTGTTTGTTTGTTTTTACATCTGGACCATCACAATAGCTCTTCAGATACAAGCCAAAGAGAAGAAATACTATTTTTCTCTTCAGCTGTGCTGAGTTTGAGTAACTATCCATTTCAGTTACATACAGATGAGTAAATATTTTCAAAAGTTAATTTATCTAAAGAGGATAAGTTATTCCAACTACTTCTTAAGAAGTAGGGAGAAAATTTATATTAAAAATTTATAATCAATATTTAAAATATCATGGTGCTTTATGTCGATGCTCTAAAATGTTTTAAAAATTAAATTCCATTTAAAATATAAAATAAATGGAAGGGTTAATACAATACAGACTTTAAAATTAAATATTTGATTTTGGGATGAAAAATAATTTTGAGTTTATTTTAATTAACCTAGGGATATTTGTTGTAAGCAAGCCCATTCTACTTTTCTCTGTCTCAAACACACACACACAAAAAAAAATCTCCCTGTGTCCTGTATTTGATTTTTACCTCAGGAAAGCCTTGCTCTGAGCTCTGTAACTGAACACAATGCAGTTGAGCAGGTGCAAATGAGACAAAGCAACAGGAGAGTGATTTGTCTAATAATGGTAAAAGAAGATTTATTTTGGAGGTTAATATGGGTAAAGTAGCCTCCAGAAAATCTCAGAACAGTGATTATGTTACCTAAGAGCCCAATGGTGAATGAATCTGAGGGGATGCAGTAGAGATTAGTGATTTTTCTGTCTCTGTTGGAGTCATGGGCTTGGGTTTAACCATCTTCTTTCCAATCTGAAACATCAGCTTTTCCATGGGGATTAGCCGCAATGCTTGTGAGGTTTAAAAGGAATGGGAAAAAAAAAAAAATCAGGGCAGTGATTAGCCATTTTTTTTTCAGATATTTTTTCTAATACACTTTCCAGAGCAAAAGAGTGCACACTGCAGGAGGGTTGGATACTCCCTGGGCTGTTCTGTGTCCCCAAGCCTGGGAGTAGATGATTAAATTGTACAGAGCATTTCAGGTCACTCAGGAGCTGTGCTTCTGGTTCCTCTTTTCCAGATTGTGTGCTGGTGCTCATAACAGGTGCTGAGGTACTCCGCTGGTGACTGGCAATGTCTTGTTTCTCTAAATAAATAACCAAATTGACCTCTTTTGAGAAAGCAATGGAAGCTCTTAGACTTTACTTTCAGACTTGCCTGTTTGTCCCAGGTGTAAAATCTTAAACTTGGCCCCACAAGTACCCAGTTTGGAACTCCCTTGAATTCAGTTAAGCTCAATGAACTTGAGGTAAGTTCATGGGTCTGTTTTCAGCATATGGCAGATTTGTAGGTCAAATGAGGTTACCCACTTGGGAGGAACTTCATGACTGACACCCCAATAATTTTATATTCATTATATAAGTGGTGAGTGTGTAAAGATTCATATGGAGGGATCTTGGCCAAGTCAGCTCAGGCAATGACATACAAGAGAAAAGCAAGGCACTCTGAATCCTGATTTTCATGGAACTAACAACCCATCATTGCAGTTCACCTGGGACTTCATGTGTCAGCACTCTGGAAAATTCAGCATGATTTCATAAAGCATTGTCTGACTGCAGTCCAAGCAATAATTGGAAGAGATTTGGCTGATGCTCACTCAAAAATGGAATTTTGGTTCCAAATTGTTTGTCTCTAAGCAGAGTGATAAATTTTGGGTTTGAAAAGACAAAGCATATTTTTTTTTGTTTGTTTGTTTGGTTGGTTGGTTTTTTTGGGGGTTTGGTTCTTTTTGTTTTGTTTTGTTTTTTGTTCCTAAAGAAACTATAGCTCTAACAAGCAAATAACCTGAGTATTTTTTGACTGGCTGGAGTCTCATAATAATTCTCACAAACACCTCTGCTATTTTCAAATACTGAATTTTTGTCATTGTATGGGACCTGTGATCCTGACCTAGGGACTGTGTAAGGCCCAGGGTGGTACAGAACCCAGATCAGCTCACTGTTATAAAAAGCTGTGGTAACCTTTAAGAGGTTGTTTGCCATGTCCCTGGTGTGGTGACCACCTGCAGGCTTTGGACTAGAGGTATTTAGCAGGTGCATCCCTTTGCATCTATTGTGCTAAACAGCCTCAAGTTTTAGTTTTATATTTTATTCTCCCTCTCTGCAGCTGACCTGTACACTTGCATTTTAGCTGATAGCAGCATACAGGACTATGTTCCAAGATGCTGGAATGAGTTTAGATAATGATTTTTAGGCTCATGCACAATTTGGGAATACAGAATATAACACAGAGCATCAGCTAAGAATGAGAGCATTGACCATTTAGCCTGCTGTCATAGTAGCTCTTAAATACTTTTTTTTTTTTTAAATTAAAAATATTGCTGTTTATATGCAACCCTTGGCAGCTTTAATCTGAAGTGCCAGACTCAGCCATAGCATTTTGTAGCATTCAGTGGAATTGCATGAAATTCAAATCAATAAAAACTGGCATGGTGTGATACATGTGGTGTTTAGTAAACAAAGCAGATGAGATTGACCTGACTGAAAGCTGTGATCAGCACAAACACACTGAATACAAAATGTGGTGTTGATTTGTGGCACAGCTGAGCTGTATGTGCATTTACCCAGCTACTTTGGGAAGATCTCATAGTTTTTAATAGTGATCCAGTCTCAGGTGTAAAGTCCAGTACCCTTCTTGTAAAGTCTTCCCATTTGTCCCTATGTTTAAAAAATGGAAATAACAATGGGATACACTGAGATCCTCTCAGACATTACTGCTTTGCTTAAAACTTATTGGACTCCCTGCCCAGCTCTTGTCGCTTATAAATTCCCTAAACAGAAAAAAAAGGGTAACAGAAATAATTTTTTAAAAGCTAATAAATTGTAGAAGGGGGTTTAGCTGATTTTGGGTGGAGAAGCATTACAGCAAAAATCCTTTTAAGTAACTTTGTCAGATATGGATGTCACAGAGAAAACTCCATCCGGTTTCTTTGGGTTTTCTCTCTCTCTTGCTCTTTAAAGTGACCAAAAATGTGGAATACAGATACAGAAGGGAGGAAATCTTTGGCAGAAGAAATACAACATTTGGCTAATTAAATGTCTGTTTGTTTTCCGTGGTATTAAATTCTAATTAAATCCTAACATTTAGGACAAAACATCTATGGAAAAGGAAAACAGGATGCATCTCCAACTTATGGAGATTGGCAGCCTAACACATCTCATGCCTTGCAGAGCCCATGAAAGTATTTATTTTCTATCCAGAGCTGGGACTAAGGGACTTAATGAAGTGTCTGACAGAGGAAAAACATTAATTGATGTTGCATGGGAAGATAAGTGTCATTATATCAGTTTGACAGGTGGGCACCTGTGGCAGAGTAGCCACGTTTTATGAAGAGGTTCCTGTATTAGGTCAGTGGAAAACAGCTTCCTTCACTCCCAGCTATAAATCTCTCTGAATTATTCAAATTCTGCTAATAAATGCAATATTAACTAAAATACAGCACCAACTGATTCTCCAGGGCATTGGCTGTGAAATTCTGTTTTAGCCCAGATGCACTTGCTAAGCCTGTGAGATTGTCACCTAACGTAAAGATAAAATTAATGCTGCCATGAATTCTGAGCAATATATTCCAGACTGTTCTTAAAATAAGGTGGCTAAATATTATCCCAGTTTGAACTTCTTTCTGCTGGCTTTTCTTCTGGATTTTTTTTTCTTTCTAAAAATCAGATTATTATTGCTATTATTATTAGTATTATTATTAAAATTATTATGCATTTCTTTACATGCCCTCTATAGCTCTTGCTTAGGTAATTTTTTTACCTGCATACTGGTAATATAGGTAAGAAATGGCATAGGAATAGAACCTTTTTCTTCCCAAGTTCCAGTAAAGTGACCAGGACACAAACCCAAGTTCTTAGGCTGATCCAAAATAAGGCTCAGATGACTTTGGGGGAGATCTAAGCAGTGATCTTTAAAACATCTGTGGTCTACCACCTCTAGAGCCTTTTAAAATCTATATTTTCTGTGTGATTCTTTTTTAATTTTATGTACAAGCATAAATGCTTTTATCTTGTAAAGACCAAATATCCCATAAATGGCTTTGATATAAAAAGATTTCAAATCACTTACAAACTCAGAGGTTTTGATTTAATTAAAGTGTACTTAACTATTCCAAGCGGAGACAATATATATTTTTTTATTATTAGGATGTCTGCACTACAAAAAATGGTGATACTTTATTCTAAGCAATGAAAATTATCTTTCAGCATGCAGCTCTCCAGACTCCAGTGTACACAGAGAATGAAATTTGAATGATTATAATGTTGCCATAGTATGATATTGAAAAATGGATGGTAAAATGTGAAAATTTTTAACATCTTAGGAGGAAAACTTCTGTCAATGTCTAGTTAAATTTACAAAAATTTACATAAATTCAGGTGAAGGATGTCAGAGATAAAAATAGAGCATGAGGGAAGATGGATAGCAGGGATCTGATCTACCACTACTGTCAGTGAACAGCACTGTGACCATGGATATTTCTCCTTATTTTCTTTTTTTTTCCACTTATGCCTGATTTGATAAATCCCTCCAGTTCACTAACAGGTGGCACCATTTAGTCTTGTTCATCCATTTCTACTTCAGCCATGATTTTGTGGGGTTATCCAGAATGGCAGCAGGGGACCACCCTGTTCAGATGGGGAGATTTAGAAGGAACAGAGGCCTCTTGGCTGGGTGTTATCTGGAAATCTGGATGTCTTCTGCAGGTTGCTTCTGCTCAATCCCCTGAAACAGGAAAATGGATTTGTCACTATTCAGGTCAGCAAAACGAAAGAGAGATTCATTAAAAGATAATGTGGCAGGATGGAGCTAACAGAAAACAAGGACAAAATTGATGTTGTAAGATATTATCTTATGAGACACAGGAGGTTTTTACAAAACACTGGGTGTTAAGATATTTTTCCACCACCTATTTTTGTCTCTGGGCTTTTTAAATCAAGCTCCATTAAGTTTTCATGAATCTTAGGATAAGTGCTGTGTTCTGCCAGGAACTGTTTGTTACCTGGCAAATGGTGTGTAAAAAAAAAAAAAAAAGTACTAGAAATCTGGACAGAGCTAACTACTTAATACAGCATATCACAGTTTGTTAATTTATGAGGAGTTTGAGGGGGTTTTGGTCCTCTATCCAGAGTTAGCTTATGCCATCTTTCTTACTCAAATAACTTAAAAAAGTACTTTGAAATCTTAAATGAAAGAGTCATGGAAAAATTACTCCTTTCCCAATTACAGATAAACTGCTTCCTTCCCAGCCCTACTGACTCTTATCTCACTGTTGTCTTTGGCTTCTTCATCTCTGTGACTGGTTTGGACTAGCACCAGATGTCCCTCTGGAAGTTGCTAAACCAGCAAGAAGCCAACCAGGTAAAAAAAAGAGAAAATTACAAAAAAAAAGTAATTAGACACAGTGCTTTTCTAGGCTTTCTAATGAATGTATTATAGTAAAAGTCTGGATCTACATTAGCATGAATAAAATATCAGGCAGTGGAAAACAGATTGAATGATTTAATTTTCCAGTTTCTCAGGTGCCCATACTTTTATTGTTTGAAAAATTATATTATTCTCTCCTCCCATGAGGAAGTTGCACAGACAAGTTCACCTGTGCATCAGAAACCAAATCCAAGCCTGTAACCAACACAAAAACTCATTATCCTCTGCCTAAAATCGATTCAGCTCATACAGCTGGGAAAGTTCTGCACTATGAGGAGACAAAGAATGACTCATACCCTGAACAAAACAAAAAGCCAGGTTATTTTCCTGAAGGGAAGGAAGAATCCTCTGTGTGATCCAGTGCACTTCAAAGTGAACACCTCCTTGAATTGCTCAGGAAGGAGGACCTGAGAACAGAACAGGGCATTCTGTTTGGTTATTCTGATGGATGTTAGCTGTGGCTGCATCTTTCCACTGCTAAGAGACAAACCTGGCAGTTCCCTGCCATGGCTGTGACCTGTTCCCATTGTTTCTCTCTAATCCATGATGATTTTTTTGCTATAAGGGGCTTTGCAGGTTTCTCTCGTGCCACTGGTTCTCTTTCAACAGCTTCTTCAAACACCCTGCACTCCTCTTTACAAGCTGCCACACTGACATCCTTCTTTACATGAACATCCCTCAGCTCTGCAGCTGCTGGTATCAGAAAGGGAAAAATAACTCAGAAAACCCCAAAGATAGGAAGTTCCCTTCATCCCCTTCCTGCTGTGAGAAATGTGATTCTCTTCCACTCTTCTGATGCTCACACAGGGCATCACTCACAAGATTTGCAAAAGGTTGTATAGAAGGAAACAGTGCTTCAATAATGAGGCACTTTCTCTGGTAAAAATAGTCACAACAAGTGATACAGCCACTGTTTGTTCAAACAAGACAGGCAATGTTTCTTTGGAGTGAGAATAATTAATTATTGGAACACTTCACTTGAGTCCTCCAGCAATGGTCTCTGCTAAACTTAAAACTGAAAAACTATAGAGACAAATGTGGAAACGTATGTACAAGAAATGCAAATCAGAATATGGATTGGAAAGATAAATTTTTCAGTGAAGAATTACACTTGGAAAGTCTTGATCTTCTGGTTTTTTGTCCCAAACTTTTGTCTCTGCGGAGCTGTGGAGCATTATCTTGGAATCAGCAGCAGGTAAATAAGAAAAAATATGTTATTCATAGTCTTAAACTTGCTACATGGGGAACTTTTCTGTGCTGAAAAATACACAGAGGGTGTGCAAATCTCTGTGACTGAAAAACACAGGACACATGGGCAGGAAATAGCTCCTTTTGCCATCTCAGTTGTTTTCTAAATAATTCCAGCTATTGAAAAAACAACACAAACCAACAAAGAAACTAAATATGAATCTCAGCCTTCATTCAAAGTGGAGATCTCTCCCTTAGCTGTAGCAGAAAGATTGAAAATATCAAATGAGTGGAATTGAGAAATCGAAGGGCAAGTGGTATTTTTGCTTTCCACATTATGTCCTTGGAATCTACTAACCCAAGTTAGTTGCCATTAATTCATTTTCCAGCACTAGACAAAAAGGTTTTCCATCCAGTAACATATTTAGTTAACATTCCAGCCATGTACATATTTTATAATTTTTGTTACTATATCATAGTCAGATTTGGTGGAGCAGCCAATTGCATAACTTTGTATGTAACACATTGTAATCTATTTCTGCAGGATTTCCCCTTCTTTCTCCCCAACAAGAAAAAAAGATTACAGAAGTTTAATATCCCCTCTTCCTCCTCTTTCCCCAGCTTTATACCCAGAGCATAAGGCCATAAGGTCTGGAGCATCCCTTTGGTCAGCTGTGGTCACCTGTCCTGGCTGTGTTTCCTCAAACCCTCCCAGGCATCCCCATACACATCCTGGCTGCAGGAAAAGCAGAAAGTCTTGGCTCTGTGTCATCCTGCTCAGCAATAACAAAAACATCTCTGTATCATCAACCCTGTGTTCAGCACAAACCCAAAACACAGCCCCACACCAGATTAATGCAGTAGGACACTTTGGTGGTTGATTTTATTGCTTTTATTATCTTTTCCCCATCTCACAGTTTTTCCAGAGATGAGAAAGGAGCTAACTGTGCACTGCACACATAAACACAGCCAAATATTTTGGTCCTTCTCCCAGAACTGAATCCCCAGCACTGCTGTGAAGCAGCTGGGAGCTGGAAGTGCAGTCTTGGTACTGATGTAGCAGGAAGCATACAAAGCAGCCCAGCTTGGGGTCTCAGATTCCTGGAGCTGCTCTGAGTAACTCACAATCCAGGGCAGGTTTTTGCCTGCTGAGGGGCTCATTATTGCAGTCACCTTTTCTGTCCTACAAATCTTCAGCTCTGCTCCTGCTCTTGTACTTCTCTCTGCTTGTCTTTTCACTCACTCCTGTCTTAATCTCCCTCTTTGTCTCCCAAAATTTTTACATTATTTCTGCTTTGTTTTCTTTTTGTCCTTAAAGCTTTCTGCAGAAAAAAACGACAATTTACACTGAAAATAGATATTCCATAATTCGATAGGAAAGGGTGCAGCTTGACACAGGCATTGGGAGGGTCAAGGATTGTAGAGGAATATCTTCTACTTTACTGCAGTTTAAGCTCTCACTGTATTTGTATTCGGAGCTGGTGCAACTGGGGAAGGGAAACCTTCCATCTCCAGTAAGATAAAATGAAAGATGACAGAGATAATGAAATCAAAATATCAAAATTCAGTTATGTCCATTTATATATTTTGACATAAACATAGACTGGTGCACATGCTGTTTCACAATCTTTATGATACATCAAATATCTTACACTAAAAATTAAAGAAAAATTATCTTCTCTCTGACCTCCATATTTCCACAGCCTAGGATGCTTATGTTACTTGTAAACTTTGCCTGAATTTCAAATGCAAGTACTATCTAATTTCTCTTTTCTTGCTGACTTTTGAAAGTGCTTGTTGCTGCACACATGTGGAAAGCTAACTCGTATGAATACATTTGGTAATATATTTCCACATCATCACTATCTTAGTGTCACAGATCTAAATACACAGCTGTGACAACCTACACATACTCAGTCTACAGATGCTGATGACCATGGCTGAAGAAAGTGGAATGGGAAGAGATGAACGGGACAGGAAGGGCCCCTGTGCCCTCATGCCTTACCTACAAAATCTTTTAAAAATCTGTTGTTGAGAAAGAGGAAAAATTCCTCAGCAAGCTCGAGGATGTGACCATCCAGAACCTTTGTTTTCATTCCTGTATTGCACCTGGTACTCCAGAAGAAAACCTTCTGTTTTCAAACTCATATTTGAGATGCCATCCAGAAAGACAGTGCTTCTGTGCCTTGCAATAAGGAAAAATAATACATATATGGCAAGTAAAAAGTTCAAATCCTAGTCTAGCACCTAAAACAAACAGCTTTTCATTTAGAAGTAAAAAGCCTTTCAAAGCCAGAAAGAGGTCTTGCATGAGAGGTTTTACAATCTAAATAGAAATAAAAGATAGGACAAAACCTTTTCTAGCCTCCCAAGCTGTTGCATCTCATTATGTATTTTCTCTGACCTTGACAATTTGAGTCTGGTTTTGTTCAGTTCACCTTTTTGTTTTGGCTTTTGCACATTAGTCTGTCCCCATGTGTCCCCATGTGTGTCTGGTGCATCTGATAAGCCCTCTATCTCAAATCCTTTCATTATCACCATTCCACTGCACTCTGTGATTAGATATTCAGCAATTGATTCCCACTTTTGTCCTGCCCATTGCACAAACATCCATTTCCAGCCTATTCAGTTTGCAGTTATGTATGTTCATGATTTTTCCATGAGGAAAATGTTGGGAGGAAACCACCTTTTTTTCCATTGTCCCTGGTCAAAACCTCCTTTGAGACTTCCCTTTGTCCTGATACTTCTGAGAGATCTTGGTGGAGGTCCTGATGTATAAGTCCTGCCTCCCTTGCAGAACAATAAACCACCAACATTTCCCTGTACTTCCCAATCTGTGTCATAGCAGTTTATTTCCTCCAGTATCCTATAGGGATTAGAATCTGCTTTAGATCCACATTTTAAAAGTTCTTAAAGTCAGGTCCTGACTTGTGCAAAAGGTCGTAAGTGTCACCACAGAAACTATGAGGATGGATAAAAAGGTGTTGATATCTCACTTTTAGAAAGAGATAAATCAGGAAGACAGAAAGTAACACATCAGTGGAGAGCTGCAACTTAGGCCCCATCTTCTGAACTCCAAAATGGGCTTCCTGTATGAAAATAGCCTTTCTTGCTTACTAAATATACATTGGAACTATGCATTACCTCTCTGTTTGTTATGTAGTGTGTGATTAGTCATGCCATGGGACTTTCACTGCCATTCCTTTCTGTCAGTGCAGAGGTCTTTCTATTTAACCCATTGCCCATGCTGCCTTTAAGCAAATGGTATTGTTCTGTCACTTTTCAGAGTTCTACATTTTTCATTTCAGGAGTCAGAGGCAAAAATAAACAACTTACTCCTTTAATCAATATGATGGCAAATTTTATTTATCCCACAGTCCCCTTCACTCTCCCTGTAGCTCTCTTTATGCTCTCAGAAATGCTGAACTTCTAGGGATTTTTTTACCCATCTAGCTCTTCACTTTCCAGTGCCCTCACTTCTCTGCTTGTAACAAAGACAGATGTGTGTTGACTTCTGTGAAGCTGCCCAAATTTAGGTGTATGGTGTTATTTATCTGCTTATTTTATTCACAGCTACTGAAGTGTCAATATGAGCAATGCCAGCATCTAACGTTGGCTGTCTTGGTCTTACAGTAGTTTAGAAAACTATACATAGTGGTAAACTTTAATATTTCCAATTTGCCAATAAGCTAAGTTTATCCAAAGAGGTTTGGGGTTGAATTTAGTATTATTATAATCATTAATAGGCATACTACAGACCTCAAACCACAGCAAGCATTTTTTTAATGAGAAAAACTTTTCTCACTGTCAGTGATGAACTACACCTGCGCTGTGTTATTGTAAGACCTGCTTAAGATTTATAACATCTGTGAACGGATGAATTTTATTGTCTTTTTAATAACAGGATGGATTAGGCAGAAGGCAGTCAGCCAGCACTTCTTGACGTACCTGCTTAGTCAGTTCTCTGTGCTCTGAGATCTCACCACCTGATTCTATCTCTGGCAGTACCTATGCCCCGTGGAGACTAATACACACAGAGAGAATCATACCACTGATTAAGGGGTCTGAAAACACATTTAGATATCTGCCTTCAGGGGCTGAATTTTATGGAGAGCAGTATGTTCTTTGCAAGCTGTGTTTCAATGTCCAGGATGTCACATCCCACTGGCACTCAGCTGGTGCAAACTGGAAGGGTCCATTAAGTTCCCAATGGGGAATTAAGCATTTCCAAAGTGTGAGCTCTTAGAAATGATGCAGCTCAGGAGGGCTGTCCATGTGAGAGTGAAAAGTGCACTTTTTTTGGTAATAGCAGGAGTGCTGGCAATTCAGCACTGTCAATTTTTAACTTGGATGGTGGTTTCCTGCCTAGTCTGTCTGCACAAGTTATGACAGACTGTAATCATCCTCAGCTTCCTTGGTACCAAACTGACGTGACCATTTTATAGACAATCAGATGTGTCTGTTCTTTCTGAAGAGTTTGCTGCTACCTGTGGTGATGCAGAACATTTCTCTCTGGAGTTTGAGATCAGGTGGAAACACTAGAGCAGAGTGCATACACAAAACCTCATAAATTAACTTTATTGCACTTGGTGTAGCTCACTAGTAATGGCTAGGTTTGCTCCCATACCAAACACTCATGCAGGGCATAAAACAGCTGTAAAGAGAAACTTTGGTGACCACTTCAGGTACGAATATCTACATCCATCTAATATTAATGATAAGACTCCCACAGCAGATATCTAGAAGTTTGGCACTTAAGTTGCATTAAATGCAAAATTTTTGCACTGATCTTAACGCTGCCTCAAATGAGGAAAAAAAATTAGATCAGCTGGTGCTGTGATTAACTTTTTTTTTAATATTTAATCAATCCCATACCAGCTGCTGCTAAATTCTATTCCAAAGTTTGTCCAATAGATGTTCTATGCAATCTTTTCATTGTTTGGATTTCTGGGATCAATAACTCCTATGAAAGGTAATTTGTTCCACCGTTCTCTTTTAAGTTCCTGGTCCTACACCATAACAAATAATCCTAGATATTTCTTAAGGTATATTATTTTCATAATTCAAAACACGGCAGTACAACAGAAAAATCTTTCTTGTGGAGAGTCACCAGCAAAAGGATTGCCAAAATTATATAAGTAATTAATCATATAAATAAATCAAAAAATTTCTGTTGAAGAAACTGAAAACTGAGTGACAAAACTGAGTGGCAGAAATTCTTCTTTCACGTAAGGCAATTCTTTTTTTGTCTTCATTGTAGGTTGATGAGATCTGCCTTAAACACAGAGGGATACAGACAATTTCCACGAGTTATGAATTGAATATGAGTAATTTTTAACTAATCTATGAGACCATTTAGGTGGCTTTAAGGAAAATGAGATTAACTTAGCAGTGGCAGTAGTGAATACAAGAGGTGCCCACACTGTTCATTTCCTCACCCACAGTGCAATTGATGGGGCAGAGTGAACCTTCAGCAAACTTGCAGATTATGCTGAATTATGGGAAGAGCCTGAGATACCAAAATGTAGAGTTTCAGACCAACTGAGTTTGTTAGTCTGGAGCACTGTTAGTTGGTGGACAACTTGCAAAGTCCACAAAGGAGAAACAGAAGTTTTTCATGTGAGCTGGGGAATGCTGCAAAATCTTGCACAGAGCTCTGTAAAGCCTGGGAACTCCCTGCTAGAAAGGGCCTGAGAATTACTGTGGATGGAGTAGGAGCTAAATATAGACTGTCATCTTGAATTACAGCATTTGTGGGGTTCAGGTCATTTCATGCAGCACAGGAAGAGGTTGTTCAAAGAGACTGAAATCTCCATCCCCAAATTTATGACTTGGCTAGGTAAAATTACCAGTTATATGGTTAATGGTTGCCCACAGTCCTGCTTTGATCCAAAGGTTGCAGGTTTCTAGAGGTTCTTTCCAAGGAATATATAAATGATTCTCTATCTGCATCAGGCTCTGCAGCTCTGAGTTGAAGATAGAATATTTCTCAGTTAATGCAAGGCCCCAAACCTGCACATTTCAGGTCTGTCACCCACCTCAGCTCATGTTCTGGGAGAAGAACAAGGCTGCCCTCATTGAAGCAGGAGTACTAGCTCAGGAACAACATTATGCTGACATGACTACTGGATTTCTACATCAAGAGTTATTTTTTTGCAGTTAAATTGAGTGTCTCTGTAGACCACTGTTGTAGAAGGCTTTAAAACAAATAACAGACATTTCAGTCCACACTGAAAGCAGAAATTCCAGCACACAAAGTCTGTAAAGTACTACACTAGGTTTTGTAAAAAAAAACTAGAATTTTGAGGCAGGAGCAAATTTTATGCAACTTTAAACTCATTTTGGACACCACTGATATAAATTTCATTGCAGAGATATTGAACTGCTTTATTACTGAATATAATAAAGAGTTTGAACTGGCATTTTGGCTTATATCAGTATTAGGGGTTTATATCAGCATTTCTCTTTAAGATCCTAATTATTGTTTTCAAAACAAAATTAATCACAGAATCACTAGGACTGGACAAGACCTCTGAGATCCACCTTGTCAGCCAGACCAGACCATTAAGTTCCATATCCAGTTTTTCCCTGGACACTTCCAGGGACTGGGACTCCACCACCTCCCTGGGCTACCCATTACAATGCCTGACCACCCCTCTCATGAAGAAATTCTTCCTGATGTTCATGAAATGCTGGCACAGGTTGCCCAGAGAAGCTGTGGCTGCCTCATCCCTGGAAGAGTTCAAGGTGAGTTTGGACAGGGTTCTGAACAACAGGGTCTAGTGGAAGGTGCCCCTGCCCATAGCAGGGGGTTGAAACAAGATGATCTTTAAGGTCCCTTCCAACCCAAACCATTCTGTGATTCTGTGACTACATGATTTCCAGTCACCTTTTTAGACATTCTTTATTTCAAGTAAATAAATCAAGATTTATTATGGTTCATATGTTAATTTGTGAAGGGAAATCTGTTCCTCCCAGTCATTTAGCCGTTGTCATATTTCCTATTTGATGCTCCAGAGACACAGGCTTTGGGTTGGCTGCACATTAAACACTGTGGAGCACAGTTTCCAAGTTCTGAACTTGCCAAAGCAAGAGATGCAACTTCTGTTGCTGCCCCCAAGGGCTATTACAACATCCAGCAAGATGCCATGGATAAATAATGGGTTTTGCACCGCATATGTTAAATTCTACATTATCCTCAGAGGAACTTACTGAATACAAAGTTTATAAAGTTGTTAGAGGCATAGCCTATGTAAATCTCTCTTTAAGACACAAAATCTCCCTGACTGACAGAGTATGCAAACTACTTACAGGAAACTCAGCTGTTTAGCTGTGATCCTCTGGATGAGTTGTCAGTTTTCAGTATAACAAAGTTTTTAAGCATGTGAATGCTTCCTTGGCTTCAAAGTAATTACTCTTACTTTTCAAGTTATGCACAAAAGCTTAAAAGCTTAAAATCTTTTGTCAGTCACAGTTCATCTCAGAAAGAGTAACCACTGTACTGTGCTTTACCTTTGAGACAGTTCTCACAGAAGGTAGAATAAGGTATCATTTCTTTCTCCATTGCTGATTGAGCAGAGAGTGGAAAAGGTAAGTATATGGTTAACTGCTGTAGCATAATATAAAGACTTGAGAATACTTCAGTTGAGGTCAGAACTCAAACACAACTTTGTTTTCTGTAAGCCATCTGTATTTCTGTAATTGGTTCCTCTAGACCCCTCAGAATGTGTTTTCACACTCCTCCAAGACTCACATTTTAGTCAGTGGCCATGCTGACACCATTCTGCTGCAATAAGCCATGAGCATGTCTCAGAGGACAGCTCCTCTGAGCTCCTGACAGAGATCCTTATGGCACCACACAGCAATCTGGATACAGTTCCAGGAGTGCACTGAAGTCACTTACACACCTCTCAGAAAATGTGTCTGAGTGGTGCTGGTTGTGCCCTTACCACACGCCAGCTTCCTCCTGGAGGATGCATCTCTCCGAAATATCTCACATGAGACTCGGCCCTTTTCATTTACTCAGCTGCTCTCCCCACACACATTACCCAGCTCTCTTGGAGTACCATGGAATCTCATGACAAATTCCTACAGGGGTGAGACTGATCACAGATGTGTTTACAGCCAGGATGGAGCCCTGCATCAGCCCCAAGAGAGCTGTCTGTTGAAAAATCTTATGTCTGAAGAAAATTCAGTACACTAACAAACTCCAGAAGCTTTTCTCCTTCCTTGACAGCTGTTTATTTAGTTTATAATCAAATGCTCCCCAGGGAGGAGCTCCATGAGCAAACAGACTTGGCTGCATAGAGGTTTTGTTTGCCAAAGAGCTCTGATTTGGTTGGCAAGAAGAAAAGTCAAAGCCAAAACAGGCACCTAGTCAATGCTGGTCAATAATCAGGATCACAAGTCTCCTGAAGTTAGTGCAAGAAAGGAGAAGTAAGATGAAATTAAATTTGTCCCATGTGGCATAGCAGGGTATCAGCACTCAGATGAAAATTTTCAGATATCCCCAAAATTTTGTCCAGCAGTTCCTGCTGTATTTAGACCAACATATAGGCATGGTTTTATTCTCATATGTGTTAATTAACAATGTGGATGAAAAGTCTGACCATCCCAGAGATCTCTGAAGGAATTCCTGCTGCAAAATTATACATAGATAAAAAAACCTTGTAAATAATCCATAATAAATATTCCTGCAGGTGCAGAAAACGTTTAGAACATCACAAACCACTTCCACATGTGCTATATTGATGCTGTTTTACACCACAGACTCCGGACTCCAAGCTTCAGAAGGCTGAAATGACTCCTTTATTTTTGGGATGTGTCTCCCTTATTTTACACAGACCAATCTGATCGGTGACAAAAAGGCAAACCTCTTCAATCACATTGGTCAGACCAGAGGACATCAAGAAGAAGTCTTTCCTAGGAAAAAGAATGGAAAACAAAGTACAGTTTACAAAAAAAAATTATCTTGTTTACAGAAAATTCCCTGGGAAAAGAATTTCAGAGAACCAAAACATCTCAGGCACGAAACCAGGGCTACACTATATACTGGAAGATTACAACTTCCACTTTTGAATCTAAGAGGATAAAAAGACTTTTCCAAGTAAAAGTCTCACCTTGGGATTTCAGAAAACATTATATACGCACAAGTATATACACAATATACACAAGTGTGTATATATTTGCTTTGGCACACCAGAGACCACAATCTTAAATTTGGCCAAGCTTGAAGGATTCTTTTTATTCATTTCAGTGGATTTCTAATCTCATGTGGCTTAGTCTGGAAGGACTGAAAACTGTTACTTTTGATGGTTGGCCTTTAAAATCAATTTTTATATTGTAGTCCACACGAGGCCAGCACTGTCCATGGTACATAAAGTGCCAACAAAGAGGTGAATCAGTCTTAATGAAGCCCCTTGGGACTGATGCTAACCAACATCAATGAGTAAGAAGTGAAGATTCCATACAAATATGTACAAAGGGTTTGTGTGCAACTGTCAATCGGACAGGACCTGGAATGGGTGGAATTCATAGCATTTATTAGAATGATTGCTACATACATTGACAAAAAGAATACATTTGTGAGGCATGTTGGGGAAAGATGCCACTGACTGGATAGTGGAAGCTCTTTCTTATTAAATTGCAAATAAAAAAGATAATGTCTGATATTAAATGTTAAGTCATTTATCTTACCTTGACTATGACCTGCTGGAAACAGGCATTGCTGGAAACATTAGTAAAACAGGGGACAAGTGTTGAAACTAATTATATATTTCCTCAAGAGGAAGAAAGGATGCTGAAGGAATGCTTTTGGGGTGAAGAACCAGCTGGGGGAGATCAAAGTTGTTAGAGACCATGATTTAAAAAAGGTTTAAAAGAATCTTGCACAGTGGGCAGATGAAGAAAGAATGGTTTGCAACAATCACACGAATGGACTCCCTAAATGATAGAAGTTCATCTTTCACTGGAGAAATGTAGAAAAATTAATAAGGGAAAGCATGTACTGCACCAGAAAAATAATGGTAAAATCTGAATTGAGATAAAAGCACAATGTGAGATTTACCAAGGTGACTGCTTGTCACTTCTGCAATTTGTTATCCTCCTGTTTCAGCTTCATTTCATAAGAGAAAAGGCTATTTAATGATTCAGAAAGGGGGAAAAGGCAATTGCAGAACTGTTTTATACATATGACTTGAAGTTGTAGGGCTGGAATAAGGTAGAGGTTGATTCTTTGAATTACTGTCTGAATATTTTTTAATATTTTCAAGCAAGAACCTGTCAGGAGGATGGGAAGGAAGGTAACAGTCTATGAGATAACGTAGACAGTTGGACTTCCTGTGTTTATTGTAAGGCTGGACGCAAAGGACTGAGGACAAACAATGAGGCTGAGAAACATAAGGCTATAATTATAATTGCTATAAATATAATTACAGTAAAGAAAAAGAAATAAAACTCAGCTGACTAGATCTTGGATCCAGTTACAAAATGAGCAGTACATTCCTTCTGAGAGTCATTTTTTAGATGGATATAAGCAAAAGGTACGTGAGCAGAAGAGATTAGGTAAAAAATTATTTGAAAAAATGTGTCTTTGGGAAAGAAGTGGTTGGTTGTGTTTAAAATCTTCTTATGCAAGAAAAAGAGCATAACTAAGTGAATTATTAAAGAACAGTAGAAAATGGAAAATGTCAACTTTATATTGCTAAGCTTGAGATATTTACAAGCATAACTTCATTTAATCTTGTTGTAGTCACTCCATTTACAGCCAGCGGAAGAAGAGGACTTTTCTAGGACACAATTCCTTCCATCCTAATGAAGACATCCAAATTAGGCCAGATGAATTACACTCCAGTTGTGACTATGTCATCCCAATGAGTACAAAGAAAACTTAAATGCCTTCCTTGTATGTAGATATCTATATTTGTAGGCATTTCCAGTCATGTGATATGAATCTCATTCCAAGACTTTATTTAGAGTGGCACAGGAGGGCACTAGTCACAAGTAAAGCAAAAGCATTGGGTAAGAAAGGATTCCTAGTTAGACAGCCAGACCCAGATTCAAGCGCTGGTACAAAATTGTCAGATAACAATATCAAACATCTCCAGGTCATAAGAGTTTCTCCCTAAGATATGGACCTCAAACAGAAAAGAAATATTAAGAGTGTCAAAAATTTTCATGAAAAAAAAAAAAAAAGAGGGGATTTTTCAGCCTTTTTTTCAATTTCTTACAAGGTGTGTGTTAGATTATGTATACAGTAAATTTAAAAAAAATAAAAGGGAAAAGTGCACTTCATCAAAAACTTTTCACATTGGTGGAAATTTTCATTTGACTCTTTTTGTTGAGACTAGCAAAATATATCAGTGTCTTCAACAGGAGCTAAGGAACAGCTGGGTATTTAAAAACAAGAGCAAAAGACGAATAATTTTTGGCATTTTGGGACTTAATGATATCCATCATGGCAAAACTATTTAAGATGAGGTTGGATCTGTGTTGCACTTTTTCTTTTCTCAGCATCCTTTCCATAGGAAGAAAAGAGATAAATGTAGCATCAGTAGGCAAGTCACAACTTCCTAATCAATATTTCGGTTTCCATGTATGTGTTATCTTTCTGCCTCACTCCCTCTCTCAAGACATAAAAGTAACCCTTTAGGAGAGACAAAGAGCCACCATATCAAAAAGAAATCTTGGAAAAGGGTGTGTAGCTGTCAAATTGGTACAGCCACATTTTATTTGTACTATTATATTGGGAAAAAAACCAAAGGTATACTTAAAATCTTCATAATGGGAAAGTTTTCTTGTGTTTGGATTCCATTAGGCGTTTGATGCGAACCAGATTTGCAGCAGAAAACAGAATACAGCAGGACTTAACACCTTGAAAACTGAAGTGTAGGAAACAAATTAATGGATGCCTGTGGAGTGGTTTTCCTCTGGCAATGAGAAAATTTCAGTGTTACAGTAAATCAGACCAGATAATTTCTGTGAATAGAACTTTATTGCAAATGTCTTGTCTTGTTTTGTTAGTAAATAACTACAATTGGTTGTGATACTCTACAACAATGTTGTGTTTATTATTCATAAGAATTTGCCAAAGAGATGCACTTTTAAGTAATTTCCAAGCTCTGAATCACTTGGTAGCTGCCTCTTAGAAGCTGTACTGCAAAAACAGTCTGCCACATACTTAATCTGGGATTAATGGAATTTATTGTACACTGGACTTGGGGTCAAGCCGTATTCACAAGTCTGTGTGCTTTTTATTATGTTGGTTGCTCACACATTTTTCTGAGACTTGATTAGGTGATGAATATTAAAAAAAAAAAAAAAAAGGAAAGGGAAAGAGAAAGAGAAATGTATAATAAATCATGAAACTTGCTTTTCAAAATTAAGAAAAAATAACTGTGCTGGATTTAATAACCTCTCAGGATTCAAGAACTTTTTTTCAAGTGGAAAGCACATGTTCAGATACAGAAAAATAACTAACAACACTTCATGAACCAGGCAGATTGGATGTTGTCACCTTTCCTGCAATGAATTCAGCAACCATGGGAAGCGAGAGCCATGTTTGTCTTTGATCTGGGAAAGCATGAGATAGAGAAACTTAAAAATTTGCTGCTTCAAAAATAAAATGTGCACAAGGAAACAGATACAAGACACAAGCAGAGAAAAAGGAGTGGGGACACGTTCTATGATTTTATTTTGATTTACTACCTTTATTTTGGGGATAAAGATTTTGTCACGAAGCAATAAATTACATGGTCAGCCAGGAATGTGTGGAAGCCACGGAATGCAGCCTGTTGATGGCAGACCACCAGGTGTTCCCTGAAAACCAGTATCTTGACAGGTTTACCTCTCCCTGGCTCAAAAACTTACTTTTTCCTCTGTGAATATATTTGCAAAGCTTTGGTTTCCTGGTGCAGGTTCATTTCTCCTTTCTTTCAGTAGAGGAGAGCTGCCCAAGTTACAGTGAAGGTGAGCATGTGTCACACACAGCCATGCCAGGTGTCGGGAAATGCAAGTGTAACTGCAGAAACAGAACTCTGCACTGTCTTTGGAATGATTTCACTGCTCCTGGAGCCACAGTCTGCTCTTCATTTGTCCAGCCTGGACATTTTTAGGTGTTCGGCTTTCCACATGTCTGCTGCCCAGTGCTCCTTTCCCTGGGACAGTGGGCAATGTGGTGGATAGGGAAAACAACTGCATATGACCCTAAGCAGGGTTTAAAAAATTACACAAACTTCTTGCTTTCATTCTGATGATCCACTGTACTGTAACAAACGTGTTTTTCTCATTATTTCTATCCTTACATTGACTACTAAATAATTTCTGGTCAATTCCAAACTACTTTACTACCATGCCCCAAAGAATTATAACTACATGGATTCACTCATTCCTTGATCTATCCAAAGGCAACACAAGCTCCAAGCACCTCAGTAGATCACAACAAAGGTTTTTGTGGTAAGGGATGGTTGAACAACAAAAACTTGTGCTTATGAAACTGTCATTACTTTCTTCCTCAAAGAAATGATTCAGTGATTCTAAATGCATGCATGGATGGGCCATCTGATTATATTGTCTTCATCGAATCCACCCTGAAGCAAGAAAAGAAAAGCTAATGGATCATATAAAATGAAACAGTAAAGTCACATCAATGCCAGCAACATTTCTTTCCCTTTTAAGCCATTAATGTTGAATACCATAATGTATCAGTTCATATTTTTGCTTCACTACATTCGGAATCAAATCCCCTCACTTGCTTTGAATGAGGTAAAGTTGCTTTGCTTTTCAGGATGCTCATGGATTATCAAATGATCTATAGAAGATAAAGTAGGTTAGAATAATGAAATATATATCGAGTTATAAATCCAGTATTTTGACCTAAATACTGTGAATCTTTTTATAAGCAAAAATTTTAAGAGCTGTACATTCGTACAAAAAGGATTTTAGAGCATGATAGTATATATAAACAATTTTATATTTTCTTGAAGTAGTAAAATAAATGTAGTATACATCTACGAATGGAAACTCCGAATGTTAATGTTATATACTCTTTTAAAAAGCGACTCCAAAAAAAGTGGGGGAAAAAAAGTAGTACACTGTGATTTTCATATCAGGTTGCATTCTGTGTGTGACATATGTTTGTGACTGTGCATACATATTAATATGGCACTAAGCAGTGCAAGAGCGTGATGAGCATTCTATCTTTTATGATGATATCCATGTTTTTAAATCCATTGAAAATCAATCTCTAAATTTTGTTTGCAAGTTATGATTCAACTTTTAAATAAATATCTCTTATTTCAGATTTTTCAGTAGATTGTGTCACTGTTGTAACTGTAAACCAGTGCTGATCTTCAGATATTAATTTTTTAAAGGTTTTTCTTTTTAGTCTTCCTCACCTTTTGTTTGTACAAAACCCATGCTCTGTAACTGATTTTATTGTAAGAGGGAAGCCATTCATGGGACAGCTGAAATGTGATGAATTGAACAAAGTATAGATAAGATCTTATCCAGCCTTCGCCAGGCAACCCCTCAGATACTTTATATGCATTTCAGCAAACTGGATGCTTTTAGGTAGTTTGAGTATCTAAATCATAACATATAAGGTTCTTAAACAAGAATCTTTCACAGGACGCTTTCCACTATCCCCAGTTGCCCCAGGCCCCATCCAGCCTGGTTTTGGACACTCCCAGGGATCCAGGGGCAGCCACAGCTTCTCTGGGCACCCTGTGCCAGGGCCTCCCCACCCTCAGAGAGAACAATTTTTTCCCAAGATCTAATCTAAATTTGTTCTCTTGTTGACAGCCATTCACCCTTTGTGCTGGCACTCCAGGCCCTTGTCCCAAGTCCTTCTCAGGCTCTCCTGGAGCCCCTTCAGGCACTGCAAAGGGCTCTAAGTTCTCCCTGGAGCCTTCTCCTCTCCAGGCTGAACGCCAGCAGTTGTCTCAGCCTGTCAGCCCCCATGTACCATGGAAATGTGCATTTGAGTCCTAGAAGAAAATAGACGATTTGATGATGCACCAGGATAAAAGCACACTCGGATAGGAGGACAGAGGATTATTACTGGTTGTGTTTCTTCCATTTGCACGGCCCATGAGAAAGGATATGATGAACAATGAACATTTCTAAAGACTTCTCATCACCTTAGGGAAATTAATTGCTTATTTTGGGTCTAAATTCATGTACAAAAACAACTATCAACTTTTTCCATTGAGTGCATTTCTATTGCTTGTCTAGTGCAGGACTGCTCTTTGTTATGTGCTACCTTAGTGTCATTTCCTAAAAAATTCTCTGCTGACTGTGATCCTAGAGAGAAGAAAAAGCCCCCCAAATAATGCAAATAAATAGGTTTGGGTGTTTTTTATTCATGACTGCCAGTGGTAGATACATTTTGCACATAAGTTTTAAACTCATTCGGAGATTCCAGTTTCAGTGTTTAGATGTTGTATCAGTGTTCTCAGACATTGCTGCATTGCAGAAATAAGTCACACTCAGCTGAATGACTGTGAGGGAGAATATTGAATGAAATCATTCCAAAAGAGAATGTTAAACTTCGCATCTTCAGATGCAAGCAAACTGATGGTTTGATGAAATGGTATCAGTAGTACAGGAACCTCCAAGGGCCCCTTCAGCAGCCACAAAAGGGGCTTTAAAAAGACTGCAGTAATTGCCTGCAAAGAGCTGTGTGATCATTAACTGTTAACCTGAAACTTCAATAATGTTTTATTTTACTCATGAGTGCTTTTTTCTCTTTCAGAGTGAGCTCTGCTATATTCTAAACCTTCCCAGAAAAATCCCCTCAACCTTGCTGGTGCTGTGGTATGAAACTCCACCTGCTCTCTGACCAAACATGGTCTGGCCACTTGCTGGCACCAGCAGAAAACAGTAGCTTAAAATCATCACCTATGCAATGTAATTGGAAGGATTGCCAAGAATAATATGGGGATTTTTTTGCTAAATCATGAGGAGAAAAAAAAAAATATGGAGATGATTTTTAAACCAAGTCTACCAAAAAAAAAAAAAAAAAAAAAGGCTCTCTAAGCTGCATTATACAGTTATCCCCCACACCCTCAGATTTAGCATGGATTTATCAAAATGTATAAGCATAACTATACTTTTGTGTCCTGGAAACTTTATTGACAGGTTAGCAGGTGCATAGGCAGCACAAATACAGTCAAATGCACACAGGGAAGCTGGAGTTGCTACAGTTCTATTTCTCCCATCAACACTGATGGGTGTGGCAATTCTCTCAATTTTTACTGCAGGTCTAATTAGCTGAAATGGGTAACATATTTACGTAATAGCACTGCCATTAGCTCAGGAGCTGCCACATTTACAGGAAATGTGATTATCTCCTCTCTCTGTTTCAGGGATAACTACGCCCTTGTAGAATGCAAAAAAATAATTTGTTTTTTAACCTAAGGATGACAAGCATGAGCTTTGCTGTCTCCTTTGCAAAGCTTACAGCAGAAATTCAGATCCCTACATGAAAATGTCCACCAGCACTGCCACGTTATTGAAAACGGGTAAATAAAGTCATCTTCAGTTGTCTTATTCACTAAGAGGAAGGAAGAAGGGTGCTTAATCAAAAAGTTTGTGAGAAAGTGTAGATAAATTATTTGAACTTAGGTTTCATAAAAAGATGAAATATTAACCCAAATCTGGGGTTGAATTGATACTCAGGATGGGTATCCTGTGGTTTTTTTGGTTTTTTTTTTCAGACACCTTAAACCTAAGTAGTCATTTAATTAATCTTTTTTTTCCTATGGGACAGAATATCTTTGTCCTCACCATTTTCTATACCAAATAATCAAGATCCAGTGGTTTTTGATGCCAAAAAGGTGAGTAAAGCATAATTGCACAAACAATTGAAACAGAGCTGAGCTGATGTTCGAAGTCTTCTCTTATTGCTTTGGGCTCTGAGTTTACGGGTTCTCACAGATGGATTAGAGAGGGGAAAAAAAGAAAAAAAAACAGTAGAAAATAAAACTAGAACATTAATACAATTGATTTAAACGTGGACTAAGTGAGAATGGAGAATTATACATTTTTAGTATAATTAGCAGAATTATAGAGATGCATCTGTTTACCTCATGCCACTCTCTGGGGTTAGCCTGGAAGTAGATGTTCTACTACAGGACAATACAGAACAGGAGTTAATATAAACCTTTTACTTGCTTTTCTTACATTTTTTTTCCCATTGAAAATAGAGTGATTCACACAAGCTGGAAGTATTTTATGGTCTGAATTCACATCTCTGTCTGCTGTGAAAACCCTGTGGTTCTAAGGTCAGAAAGAAAAAGAACTTCTTGGGCTGCTGCTCTCCTACAATGTTCATATCAGTCACTGAGCATTTCTCAGAAGCTGGTTGAAAGAACAAACAGAAATAATCTCATGAATATGTATAATTTATAATTTATAATGCAAATTTTAAAACAGAAATAAAGCCTGAGCTCCGTGATCTTACCATTAGAAGTGACTGAACAAGGGTGTGTTTATTTTGTGTGTGTATATATATGTGTGTATATATATATCTGTGTGTGTGTTTAAATAGAATTTTGATTAAATTTTCCAATATCAACAGAAAAATTATGTCTTCTAATTAAATTTACAAAACTCCACAGACCAGTCTGTAGTTTTCTGGTCCCTTTTTGCAACAATAGAGTTGAAAAATCATTACAATTAATACACATAGAGAAGCTACAGGTCATGCTAGGTGATAGGTTATAAAAAATCAAAAGCAATAGAATTAAGATTTTTTAAAAAAACCTTTTTTATTTCTTTTTAAACTATTCAGATAGTTTGTGATGAAGCCTGTGGAGAAACAGAAAAATAATTTTGTGATTGAGTTACTCAAATTAGGCTGAATAAAGCTTCTTAAACAATGCTATAGAGAACAATTCCACAATAATGGCAGTGAACTTAGATGATCTCAGATTATCTTTTCCAAAGCTGATTCTTATGGGGCTCCTTTTTTAGCTGACATACCCATTAATGGCTTATAAAGGAGAAATAAAGAGAGTGAATACAAAAGGCTCTTAATCAAAGAAGTCTCCCCTAATTGGTCAAGGGACCTTTTTACACTAAGACATCTATTAGAGTCACTACCACCTTGATCACAGTGTTATGTTACGTATTTCCCTTAATGTGAATAATTTGTATTATGTGTTTGTGCATTAGAGAGAAAGTTTGGAAAAAAACAATGTAGAAGATGTTTGATTTGTCATATGCTTTAATGGAATGGGTTTTAATTGTCTGTGCCTTTTTGGTCCAGTAGTTTTTATTGTGTAATCAGCAAAGTGACTTTGGAGTTAGACCCAAAGCACAGCCCTCATATACAGCCAAGGCACACGTGTGCAACTGGGATCCCACTTAGAACTTCAATAGTCCCCACAATATTAACGCCCCCCATAAGCAAGGTGATCTGGGTTTTATCCCCTCTGCTGCAGTGAAAGAGGAGACATCTCAGGTGTGAAAAGTAGCTGCAGTTGTAAAGTCCTAAATGGCTGCAGACATGCTGGAATGTACAACAGTTTCATGGCATGTTGGGAATTAAAGAGTTAGAATAAACCATGATGTGGCCCCCAAAAGAGAACAACTAAAAACCACAAAGAGCTGCTCTCAGGAACCATTGCTCACCATGATATTGCCCTGTAGCCACAGAGTACTGCCACTGGAGCATTGCTCTTGCATTGTGGTCTCTTCCCTGTTGAACACTGGTGCTGCTGTGGCTTCTCCAAACTTTTCTGTGTTGTCCTTGGAAAGCACTCTCATGTCCTCATCAATAAATCAAATCACAACGAGAGCTGATGAAGGCAGAGTCTTTGTTCAGTAAAATACGAGTGCCACTTTTGGTGTTCACTCAGTCAGAGTATGGTTGGTTACGCATTGCAGATGATGGCTGGGGTAGGGACTGCCAGGAGGCCAAGTCATCATCATCTCTCCCCAGTGGGATGTTCCCCAGCTCGTCTGGAGGATGATAAATGTTTCCCAAATTACTTGACTTCCTGTGAAGTAAGTGAGCTGCAAAATCAGAATGAAGACAAGATCTCTAGTGTATCAAAGGGTTATAAAAATTGCAGACCAAGCTTTTCAACTGTGCTTAGAGCATGCTTCATTTAGATTAACACTGCATGGGCTTCAGGTTTCATCTGTTTGCTAAAGGATTTGCAGGGTTCCTTCCCACTGCCATTGCTTTTATTTGTACTAATTGCTTTTATTCCAACTACCAATCACTCCAGGGTCTGTTCTAATAACAGGGAAACCCAGACACCCAGCTGAGCACTCATAAATTGAACTAAAGAATAAAAGCCAAAGCAGTAATATTTTCTCACTATATTAGAGTTGACTCATAACAAACACATTCATCATAGAACCATCATAGAATCATCATAGAATGACTTGGGTTAGAAGGTCTCTGAAAGAGCATCCAGTTCCAACCTCTCTGCCATGATCAGGGACACCTTCCACTATCCCAGGTTGCTCCAAGCCCCCATCCAGCCTGGCCTGGAACACTTGCAGGGATGGGGCAGCCACAGCTTCTCTGGGCAACCTATGCCAGAGCAACCAGATTCTCACCATCCTCACAGCAAGAGGTTCTTCAATCCTTACTCGTATTTAGGTGTAGATGACATAACAACCTGAGCCCTTACATGATACAAACAGGAGAAATTGGTCCTGATGTCATTTTCCTGCCTTGTGTCTATCCAGAGCCTCTGTCTCCATCATGATGTCAAATGTCATTCTACAGAGGAGAAAAAACTCCCACCTGTGTGAGCCTGCAGGAAACCTCTGTGTGCTGAAGAGCAAACAGATCACTCAGTCTTGTGCAAAGCATTGTCTGCAAACTCTCTCTCATTTTTTTTCTCACAGTTATTAAAAAAAAAAAAATCATCTTGTGAAGAGATAATCAAATAAAACAAATGCCTATCAGGAAGAGTGAAAATCATATTTAGATTCTATTGTTTACGACTTGTTCAAATTTACACAAGTTGTCAGCAAAGTGGTGCTTTTCTGTTCTTTGTTCTTGCATGTTTCATTTTGATGTTCTCACAAAAGAAACTTCACCACTGAAAGGACCTCAAAAACTTAAGAAAGAGTAGGCAGTCATTTCTATCTATATTTGTGTCACAAAAGACAAAATAATTTTATGAGATAGTGAACAATAAATTTGACTTTGCTCTTCTGGTATGGGAGCCACATTTTCTGGGTACAGAGTGTATTTAGTTATAGAAAAATGTTAAAAATGACACCAGGTATAATTCACTCAAGAAGCTGAAAACAGCAAGGCAGCATGAGTCATCTTATTCTAAGTGGCAAAAGAGTAGAGTTGTGTTCTTTGACAGAACAAAATTGGACCTAAACCATGAAATGTGTATTGCCCATTATTTGAAATTGCCAGTGAGAACCCTGTGATTCCAAAGCAGATTGGACATTGTCCATAGTTGTCTTCCATTGTCTACGGGAGATGATAAGAAGCAGACAGTAGCTCATTTTAGCCATCCTGCCAAAATCAATAGTATTTTAGAGAGCTTCAGCGAGAAACAACTTGTCGTGCCAGCAACTGAAGCAGTGTGTGTCAAAGAAATTAAACTCTTCTTTTTACAGGCTTTGGTGTAATGTAAGGGAATGTGAAGGATGTATTCCGTGAGCTTTGCAGCCCTATTAGGGATAGAAGTTACCTCTCTGCAGCCTCCTGTTCTGCAAAACTGCCCTCAAGGTCAGCAAAACTTTAGTCTGAGTAAAGATTGAAGGGCTGGAATAAGTCGTGTGTCTACACCTGAGAAGAGTGGTTTGAGTGTCTTAGTTTGGGAAACTGATCAAGAAACTCAGTGTGAGCTCAAGCAGTCCCTTTGTTTTGAGGGCAACAAAAGTCTTCACCCCACCACAGCCATTCTCAGGGGTGTGTGCTTCAAGGATCTTTGAAAATTGACATCTGTGAGCCTCAAAACTTAACCACTTCCAGGACGCATTAGACTTGTGATTGCTTCTGTACCTGTACACCTTGTTTCACACCTCCCTCTACCAAGCAGTGCTCCTCTCCACCAGCTGGAATGCAGGGGGGAAGCTGGGGCAGGAGCCAGCACTATCACTAGCAAATGTTTCTCCTCCAAGGGGTCAATTCCCTACTGAAAAAATCAAAGTACGTGAAAATATGAACTCCCTTAAATCTCCCTCTCTAAGGCCATTACACTTTTGAAACAGCTTCACATTCCTAGTAAACAGCCCTAGTGCCTAAAGGAGATGCAAGACAGCTGCTGGAGTGGAATTTGGGACAAGGGTCTGGAGTGAGAAGGCAGGAGGGAATGGCTTCAAACTGACAGAGGGCAGGGTTAGACCAGATATTAGGAAGAAACTCTTTACTGTGAGGGTGGTCAGGTCCTGGCACAGAGGAGCTGTGGCTGCCACATCCCTGGAAGTGTCCAAGGCCAGATTGGGTTGGGCTCTGACAAACCTGTGATAGTGGAAGGTGTCCCTGTCCAAACCTGTTGTCGAGAGGTTGGTGCATTTTCGTTGAAGACCAAAAGCTGGGTAGCTGTAAAAGTCTAAGTCCTTTATTGCATAGCTAAAATCAGCCTCATAAATGGAAGGTTGTTACAATTCGTGCCAGTATGTAGAAAGCCTTCTAACACAGAGTCCCTGAGTCCCAAGCAGAAGCAGCAGCATCTTATCAGTCGTAGTAGCAGCAGCAGCAGCAGTTACAGCACCCCTAATCTGTGTCCCGTGACTGTACTAGCATCCTCAAAGCAGTGCATTTTATTCTATTTTTAGCCAATCAGGTGAAAACATCATGTTTCTACAGTCTTGATGGACCTATCCTAAGCTAAGATGGATGTGCAACAATATTTGTAATTTCTTACACAAATTCTAGCATACAACTCTATCTGTTCCATTTAGGAATGTTTAGCAAGGCTACATTATTTTGATTATGTCTAGAGCTTAACTGACTTTACAAAAGTTTATGCCACTGAACTTCAAACTAGGTTTTAGGTCCTTTTCTTACTAATTAATTCAGTCTCTTATTTGCTTAAGGCACTTTAAAATTCTCTACTTACTTAAAACTAAACTTGCATTTCTACTTCATGTCTGTGTGGATTTATGTATTTTTGTTTCTCTGAAGGTTCTAATTCAGGCCTCACATTTCTGGACATCCCTGGGCCTTTGTGGATGAGGCCCAGAGGGATTTTGCATTCTGACACAAATCATTTTTTAATTCTATGAAATCAGCTGCAATTATTGAAGGGCTCTGTGATTAGCTTAGTTGCCAAGACCAATATTTGTCTTTCAGGACTAAGATTGAGCTGTTTTGCCTCAACTTGCTAAAAAGAGTAAAATTACAGAAACCCTATCAAATAAAAAGATGAAACACTAAAGAAAAGTATAGGTTCTTATTTTTACCCTGAGGGAAAATGATGCATAACAAAGGACAATCCTTAGATTTGGTGATTTCTAGCTGTAAACCTCCCTCAGAGATTTTACAAGGTCTCCCAGCCCAGTACCTGCAATAACTATGGCTCTAAAACATGGGACTGTATCTCCCACTATCCCCACCACACACTCTTCTGAGAAAAACAAGAAGAAGAATTTATATTCAGCTTTTCCCATAATCAGAGTTTATGTCACAGAAGGCACCCACTGCATGCATTCTGATAAGTTTCTCAAAAATCACGTATTTCCTTTGTTTCAGCATTCTTGCTTTCTTTGTATCTCTGTTGACTGATGTATCCTGTATCAGTCTCCTGTTGGCCTTCCATTGTGACTCTAAGTAAAACAATAAAACATAAATGTAAAAATACAGAGTTGACTAACCCGTCAGGTCTGGGGTTGAAAAGACCATCATGGCATGACTCAGCACCTGAACATTTCTCTTCCCTCATAATTCTTTAGATGAAAACGCTTCTGGTGAAGTAAATATTCCTAGGTTCAAGTGTAATTTAATTTGTCATGGTAAGTGGGATTTGTTCTATATTCTCTTAATACTTTACCTGGAAAGATTTATCTCTGAGTGTAAAGAAGCAAACATGTTCAAAACCCACTTAGCCTGTGAGTAGTTTTATTTTCTGAGGCATTCATAAATGACAACTAACATGTTTAAAAACATTTCATGATGATAATAATAACAATAAAGCCTAATGTCGTGAGGCTTCTGAAAATGTCATTTTCTTAGAGAATAACAATGCCACACCTGGTTTGTCGAGTTATTTTGGGGAGAAGGCATTTTTAGCAGCCTGAATAATATGATTTAAAGATTTATTTTCTAAAATAATTTTCATGTACAATTTCTGCATATTAAATGCTACAATGTAAATGAATTTAATGAAATTCTAGTTTTTATCATATGGAATTTTATTTTACAGGTTTTGAATTTACTTCTGCACCTTGCAAGAGGTGATAAATCAGTGTGTCCCAATAACAGCAGCTATTCAGTCACATATATTGTGGCTTCATGACTTCACAATATTAATTTTGACCACTGGTTTTAAAGTGTCAGATCTCAGGTGATTACTTTCCCAACGTTTATTTTCAGAACACTTTTTTTTTAGACAGCACTGAATATAAATATAGGTATGGCAACAGCTCAGCACAAACTGTGCTAGAAAACCATTTGTCTTGGCTTGTTGAAATAGTTTTTGTAGATATTGATTCACATTCATTATTTTCCATACAGATTCCTTTTAATGCAGCTACTTCAACAGTAGACAATAAAGTGTGTCCTTAATGGAATCATTTACATATTTCTTTAGAGCAGTAGTCTATTTAAAATGGAGTTTGTCAAGTTTAGATCTCATTGCCTATTTGTTCTTTCATGGTAAAAAGAAATAATAGGTAAGTAGGTGAATGCGTAAAATTTGTGGAGCTCCACTTAACTTCTCCACAAAAGAAAACCAAGATTCTTGCTGTCATTATGCCCTCACTGTACGTTGTTAGAAGACGAGCTGAAAAAAATGCTGAATGCCCATTGGACATTTAAAACAGGTGCCAGACAAACCCTGATGTGAATGCAGCAGCTGCATGGATTTGTGTGTGATATACAGTGCTGGTACTGCAGTGGATTTTAAAATGGAAGTTTTACTGTTCAAAGCTCTCAGCCAAGTCCCAGTAGATCTTAAATTTCTGTTGAAACCTTCCACAAACTGCTCAGGTGAACAAGAAGAAACTTAATGTTAACTTCATGGCATTGCTTCTCAGCCTTAACTCCCCTTTAGGGATGCCATTTTTCTTAAAGGGTGAGAATGGAATTGCAGTGAAACATTCATTTGATATCTGACAATTCTGATGAATAATTTTAAGGAGAGTAAATATCCCTTCCTAATTCCCAATGTTATCTAATGTTAAACAAGGGAAAATACCTTTCTCTCTAATAAAGTCATAACTTCTGAGTACTGAAACACAAGGATTAACAGGCTGCTTAACTTTGCCCTATCTCATGGAACTAAAAAAGCAGGGTTTAGCCAGACATGTGTGTGTATTTCTCCAAAAAAAAAAAAAAAAAAAAAAAAAAAAAAAAAAAAAATTAGTTTTTCTAGAAATGGTCTGTTGTGGTGAACTCAAAGAGTTAATGGCACCAAGTGTGGTAGCTGTTTAGTATGAGGCTTTCTTTCTGTTCTCTTGTTTATTTTGGGATTAGCTATTCCCTAAGAGTGTGGTAGAACAAGTGTGTAAGATGGGCAAAGTACAATATTTGGTTTACTGGTGCTGCAGAAGGCATTTTTTTGTACTGTTAAATGTTAGCACTGACTCTTCAGTAGGACTTTTGACCTTCCCTAGGGTTGCCTTAATACCTGTCCCAAGCACTGGCCACCACTGATCTGCTTTTCTCAACTTCATGCAAGGCAATACAGCAAGACAAAAAGGGATTAGCCTGTAGAGCCCAGCTTTACTGGCAATGCTATTCCAGTACAGAGTGCTCTCCTGCACTCCAGGAGTGCAGGAATATTAAAAATATTCCCACTTCAACTCAATATGTAAAAAATCACAGCAAGACTGAATCACTCCAGATCCTAATCCTAACACTTTCTAAGTGTTCTAGCGCTTGCTTACACCTTGATAGCACCTCCCTGCACTTCTGCCATCAAAATAACATTTTCAGACCTTACCTTTTTCTTGCATGAAACACTGCCTGTCACTTAGGCATTGTTGAAACAGAAGTTTTAGGGATTTGTGTGGTTTCTAGGCAACAAATTAGTTTTAAAGAAGTATATTGTTTCTAGGCAACAAATTCCTATTAACTTTGAGGGCAATTGGTTTTGTTGCCTTATATTCTTATGAAAAATCATAGACAGGCATACTTATCCAAAAAGGGAAATAATATCTTCAAGGTATTTAGAGGTATTAAAAATACATTTCTTTGTTGAAACCAAAACATTTCAAAATAGTGGATATTGCTTGAAGGATTGTTTTTATTATGCTGAGGAGTAAAAAACAAAATTCAAAACCTTGAAAAATGTTGAAAACTTCAGCAAGAAAGAATTCCTTAAAACATCAGCTGTAGTTTTCTTGGAGCAAAATTAGCAGATAACCTGTCACTGATTCACACAAATACTGTTTGCACACACTCATCATGTCTCCAGTAAAACTTGGTCAGTCTTCATTCTATACCCCCACCAGAAGTGTGTGGGGAGTGGTGAAAATAGCTCCTAAAAAATACGGTAAAGAGGGAGTTTTGCCATTGGGATGGATTAAAGGTTTTGACTAAATAAATTACATTGCTGAAAGGAGTTTTAAACTGTACATCATCAAAGCCATTTATTTGACAGTCCAAGTCATCATATGTGTCAAGGTGCAGGTCTGCAGGATAGATTTAGCTATTCCCACAAAATCCCTTCCCTTTGCAGGAGGGGCAGTCAAAAGCTCCCAAAGACCTATGAAGGTGTTTACAAGTGAGGGAATAAGGACATTTCTCAATACCTCTCAGGAGAAAGTTATTGGGCAGACTTCTTCTCAGATCATCAGAGGCAAAGGACTTATTTTCAAAGCCCTTTCTGCTACCGCCCTGGCAACCTGTATTGTATTGGTTTAAGAGCAGGATGCAATCATAGGATGACAGAACGATTTGGGTGGGAAGGGACCTTCCTCAGGACCATGTTTAAACAGAAGCATTCATGGAAATGTCAAATGAATCAGACTGAGAATGGAATTCCATCATGTATTCATAGTCCACATGGAAAAAGTGAGAGAAATGCAGTTCAGAAGGAAACGAGAGTGGCCTGCACGAAGGCTGGAGAGAGACTTCTTATAAGGGCATGCAGGGATAGGAGAAGGGGAAATGGATAAAAATTGAAGGAGCAGAGATCTAGATGAGCTGTTAGGAAGAAATTCTTCCCTGTGAGGGTGGGGAGGCCCAGGCACAGGGTGCCCAGAGAAGCTGTGGCTGCCCCTGGATCCCTGGAAGTGTCCAACAACAGGTTGGATGGGGCTTGGAGAACCCTGGGACAGTGGAAGGTGTCCCTGCCCATGGGACCATGAACAAGATGGTCTCTAAAGTCTTTTAACCTGAACAATTCTGTGATTCTATGAAAGTACAAGACAGTGAGATATGCTGGGATCTTGCCCATCAGAAAAAGAAAGAAAAAACCAAAGAAAACAGTCTTTTAACAAAAAGAAAAAGAGTTTAGGCTCGTTGCTTACACACTGTGGTTTGGCTTTCCAAATACTTGAAATTCTGTTATGACATTCAGAGAAGGAGATTTGCCATAAGTTGTCAGTATTGACTTATAACCTTCATTTCACAAGACTTTAACAATCTCAGTATGGGTAACCTACAAGCAAACAAATGTGGCATTTCTTAAATATTGTAAGAACTTGATAATTTGCAAGAAGAAACTAATTTAATAGAACTCAATTATTTCTATAAATAGAGAAGCTCTGTCAAGATCCATCACTGAGGAGCTCTGCTGTTAGTTGTTTTTATTATTAATATTTTCCTCCAGCTTTTCAAAAATTCAGCTTCCCCAATATCTTCTGATCAAAAGTTTTGGCATTTTATTTATAAGAGTATGAAAGAAAAGAGAACAGAGCAAGTTGCAAGAATAGATAAGGAAGAAATAGATGTTTCTCTAAGTCCAACAGACAGCACTAGGTGCTTACCTAAGCAAGTATTAGTAAGTATTAGTATTACTTAAGTATTAGCAGACACAAATGTCTTTATTAACACCATTTGTGGAGAGGAAAAAAAAAAAAAAAAGGAGAAAAAAAAAAAAGACTGGCAGGAACTTTTTTACCTAATTTCCTTGGGAAATGAGGTTCATGAGTTCATTCTTTCTTTATTAGTCCATCTGGCACTTCAGCTTCCATTCATGTTGAACATATTTTCCAGATTCAACAAAGAATCCACAAAAGAGACATCTTAAGACAACGTCTTATGAATGCCTCAGCAAAGTTAAAGTTTTAACAGTTACATCTGTGGTTGTCCATGCTGTGGAACAGACTTTCCCATCACGGACTGCAAACACCAAGGCAGAGACAAACCTAAGCATGGCTGGTGGGATGAAATTCACATCACCACTGGCAGGGGATGAAATTCAGCTCGAGGGGGTAAAGGACTTATTTTCACAGCTCTTTCTGCTACTTTCCTGGCAATCTGGCTTATCCTGGTTTGAGAACAAGACCCAATCATAGAATCACAGAACAATTTGGGTTGCAAGGGACCTTGAAGATCATCTCATTCCACCTCCTGCCATGAGCAAGGACACCTTCCACTATCCCAGGTTGCTCCAAGCCCTGTCCAACCTGGCTTTGGATATTTCCAGGGATCCTGGGGCAGCCACAGCTTCTCTGGACACCCTGTGCCAGGGTTTTACCACCCTCACTTTCAAGAATTTCTTCCTGATATCTGATCGAAATCTATCCAGTGACAATGCATGCATATCCTGTGCAAAGCAACCTGGTGGCTTTGAGATTTTTACCATTTAGGTGGAATCAGGCATTTTTGCCTAATTTTTAAGAATTTAGGAAAAGACCAAGCTACAGTACACAAAGCAGTAAACTGCAATTTTAGTCAGCTAGTTAAAGCTTCATTAATGAAGTAATCAAATAAAGGTCACAATAAAGATTAAATCTATAAATCAATGTTTTTAAGCTTTTAATTAATCAGAATAATAAAGAAATTACTAAAAATAAATTTTTATTTAATACTAGACTAATTATTCAATTTTTAAGTTTTTCTTGGCATTATTTGGAGTGTTTGGCTTCTTTTTATCTGAGACTTAAGAGTTCATCCTGCCCTAGTTGGTGTCTTTGCAATTAGGGATCAGCTGCAAAAAGAAAAGAAAAAAAAAAAATTAGATATCTAATACAGTTTGGAAGTCTGAATAAAAGAACAATCAGGAAAAAAATGGTCTGCAGCCATGTAAAGTCACTAGATGCCTTGAAATTTTCCTTGTCTTGAGGAAGAAAGCAGGTTTGGCATGATTCCACTGAGAGATTTGGCTTTCTGGGTACCACGTTGCCTGTTGCTATAACATATCAATGTCACATATTCATTGCAACCTACATCCATGAAAATATTGCATGTGCTGAATAGGAATGCCCTGGCATCTGTACAAGGTCAGGCATAACAGCCTAAAATTTCCTGTCCTTTAACATTCACATCATCTAAAGGAATAGATAACTGGCTTTTATTTTTAAAGGAAGTTAATAGTGGTGTTGCTTCACTTTTCCACAACGGCTCTTGTTAAAATCTTCAGACTGAAAAAATACATATAAGGTTATGACACTTTTGGTTTAAACTCCACACCTTTCATATGAATTCAGTCCTGGTCAAACGAATTTGATATAAGTGAAGAGAAAATTATCTCTGTTAAAGGTAGGACAGGGGAGGAAAAGGATCGAGAAATTCACAGGATGGAAAAACAGGTGAAGGAAGAAACACCTTGTTAAAACCTTCTTTGCGACCCAGGCATCTCTCATAATATAGCAACCTATATTTGCCTCAAATTGTGAAAAGTGGGGAAAAGATGAGGGGATGGGATGAGCATGCCTCTGTTGTGTGAGTTCATCCATGTTTTTAACTTTGTGTATGCTTGTTGACTTTGATTTGCTTTTATTTCACGTTCTATTGAAATCAAGCTTATAGACCTGATATGTCTTTTTAAAAATGTTGAGAGTAGATTTCGGAAAAAAAGGAAACATTAAAAGGATGGACTTTCCCTCTTATTTTCAACCTTTTTTTTAATATAAAAACCAACCCTAACACCCAACAAAACACTTGAATATTGAATTAGCTAAAGAAGTCCTTTTATCTATTCAAACAGTCGCTTTGCACATTTGACTTGTTTTAGCAAGTCTTTGTTATTAGCTAAAGAATCCATTCATTTGCTTATAAAACTTTCAAAGGCCGAACAAATCTTATTTGGAGAATACATTTATTCATTTCAATTTTTTTTAATACAATGGAGAAATATCTGCAGCATTTAAGGAAACATCACAATTTCTGCAGTTTGGTGTTTGTGTATTGCTGGTCAAATTGCATGAGGCGGTTACTTAATGTTTTAATTTTTCTTAAACCCTGGTAATGTGCTTCATGGGTGGAAAACTCATTTGAATACAGGAAAGAATCCTTGCATAGAAATGAGTCGGTCAATCCCTTCCATGGCACCAGCTCACAAATACGTGTGGATAATAGAAAGATCCTGCTTAAATACTTAGTGCCAGCAGAAACAAAAAGCAGCCAGGCTAAGCCATTATTAAGATATAAATAGGCTTGTAAACAATTTAATTGCATAAAAAGAGTTGGTTTCCTTGGGACTACAGCAATTTGCATAATGAACTGCAGCAGTAGCCCTTCAATATTCTCTGCTGACATCAAGTGAGGTTGTCAGCTCTTGCAAAGCTAGGCAGAATTTTCTTTCAATCCCTCTTTCAGGGGAGGAGCCCTGAAAATAGGAAGTGTGTGTGTCTGGGGGGCAGGGCTTGTGGAATTTTTATACACATTTCGTTTTAGGATGGTAACTGGTAAACAACACATGCTCCTTTCAAATAATATCTTGATAAGAATGGTTCTCTCTCTTACTGAAACTCAGATATCATAAAGAACCTCTCAGTCTACCAGGTCTATTTTTTTTCCTAGCCATGCCTGAAACAGTTGCTTAGACCTGAAGGTTTCCCTTTTTATGAGCATCGTCTCCTAAAGAGCCTTTTCATTTACAGGCATAACTGTGGGTTTGTCCTCTTCAAGGGAATGGATATTTTTCCATTATTTAGTCACCTAAACATAAGTGTTTCGATCCATTTTGGATAGTCCAAGGAGTGGATACTCGAAGATAAAGAGTCACAAAATTAGAAGGATGTCTCTGATACCCTGGCTCAGAACAAGGTCATGAATCCAGATCAGGGTGTATAAAGCTTTATCCATCCTGATCTTAAAAATCTCTAAAGTGTTTTAATCCCACAACCTCCCAGGGCAACCTCTTACCCTGCTTCATTGTGCCTCAGATCTCTCGTTCTGAAGGAAAAACTGCAAGTCAGAAAATTACACCCTAGAGATATTATAAAACCATGAGATGCACTAAAATATCTGAAATTATTAATAAGGAAATAACCATGGTGTTGCTGATGGAGATTTCACCTAATGACAAAGAGGGACTAAAGTTGCAAGGTTGTTCAACAGATCTATCATCAGCAGACTAAGCTGCAAAACTTACATATCCCAGATGTCAGAATTTACAAAATTCTAGCCTAACTTTATGAAATCCTTCAGTAAATAGAAAAAAATACTGTTAAAAATTAAAAAAAACACCATCCAATCTTGATAATAGATAAGTAAAACCACATATATATTGCTATAACACATATATATTGTTATAATAACTTGTAAATTTAGTTCTCAAATAAAGTTCAAAACAAGGTTTAGAGTGTTCCGTAATATGGGAGAGTTTTGTTTGTTGTTATGTTTTGTTGGTTTGGTTCAAATTGATTTTCTTGGGGTTTTTTTAATCCCAGAATTTGTACTGGTTAAAAATAAAATAATAATACCTTATCAGGTTAGGATGTTTTACAAATAAACATGTTCCCAGCATTTAAAACCTTCTTTAGCTGTATGTCAGTGCACATCACTGTAGTGAAGACCCTATTTTGACTAACCGGGATTCTCTGGCCTGAGATGCAGCATCAGCAATATAATTACAGTAAATGAAAATATTTACCAAATACAATATTTTTCCTTTGGACATCAGTGTGAACCTTGGATTCCTATATTCCTATCTAAGTCTCTTGAATGGATTTTAGAAAGGGGATTTAGGGGAGGATTAAGGATAAATCCTCTTCAAATATATTTTTACATGCAGCCTTGGGAAACCCATCCATGAAATAACACACCCAAGAGTTATAGGAGACACCTTTAACTGCAGCCCTCATTTCCTTGGTACTTTTGTCTACCTCTTTTCCATCAGTTTTCCTATTGTTTAGAAGTATTCATTCTGTTTCCATTTTGTCTTTATAAACTTGAATAGGGAAAGATGAGCGATTATAGAGTTGGGGTTTTTTTTGGTCTTTAAATGGCCGTTAATGCTTAATCTGGAGAATGTTTAGGAAGTGTGACAAATGCTGAACTGATGTCACCTGGATGTCAAGGCCAGAATCTTTCCTAGGATATATAAAATATTCACAGCAGATGCACAGGCCGACAATTTGCTGATGCAGCACATACAATAGTTTTGGGAGCTTTGAGGCCATAGGACATTGGAAAGGGCTTAAGGGTGATGGTTGCATTAGAACTGCAGATTTCAATTTCACTGTTGTCCTGATACATTTCATTCAATTTCTTGGAATGAATAATGTCATTAACACTGAATTTCTTCCAAAGGAACAACACAAACATATCAACTAAGTTCATTTTGAATCCATTTCCCTTCCTACTGTCAGCCAGTGTTCTTGGTCAGACACTTTGGAAGATTATTTCCTGGATAGAAAAAGAATGAGAAATGCTATTCTGTCTAAAATTATGTTGCATATAATATTTCTGAAGGATTATAAAATTCATGTTCACAATAGCGGCTGATTGCTCCCTGTATTTTCATTACTTTTCCCTATTTTGATCTATTCATGGTGGCATCGGAGGGAGATTTAAGAATTTTATTTCTGTGTGGCTCTGAAAAGTTAGATAACGACTTTTTCAGCTTGCAGAAAACTATTATCTACTCCTGTAGTCTTCTTACATGGAAAATATCCATTTATTCACAACTGCTTTGCTCACAGAAAAGATATGAGCAATGTTCATGAGATTAAAGGTTCACGCTGCAGTCATGTGTCCCTCTCTGGCTGCAGCTGAATTACGTGAGGAAGTTGCTGCTTTATTCTGTCTCCAGCTGCTCCTCCCTGTGTCAGGAATTTCTGCACCTTCCAGTTTCCGGCACACCGACTTCTGTCCTGTCTCCCTAGGCAGGCTCAAGCCCTACAAACAAAATTATTTCTATGTTTTCAATGCAGGTGTTCTCTAAACCATCTTTCACCTGTCTGATAACAGAGTTACTACAGGTGTGGGTGTGCTGGAACACCTGGAGGAGCCTTTTGGAGGAATAAGGGAAAGAGGCTGAGGAGTCACATGAAGCAGAGTAGAGCAGAACACAGGCATGCAAAACTTCAACGTAAAACAGAAACATCCCAAATCTTGGTTCTAATTTTTCCAGCTTCCTCCACAAGAGGAAACTTAAACCCCAGAGGGGGAAAATCTCTTGCTGTGAGAGGACCTTGTGACAACCCCAGGAAAATCCTGAGCTCTGTATATGAGCTTGAGTGATGGAAGATAATGAGAACCTGTTTCTTTCATGTTCTAAGTTTCCCTTTATAGGTGGCAGGTTCCTTTTACTTATATTCCATTAAAGAATTTAAGCTGATTCATTGTTTTTCACTCAGAAAAACAATGCCCAGGATAATGACAGTGATGATGATGATGGAAGCCTTCTGTGAAAGAGACTAACAGCATTCCTCCTGGGCCTTTCAGAGGCAGAGGCTGGGCTTTTGTAAAGGGACAATATAATTTTGTGAGCAATTTTATCTTCTCAGTTCTCACTCTTGGTAGTGGAATCCGCCTTTGGTGTAAGCCTCCTGCTTTACATAAGCAGTAAATTAAGTCAACTTTTAGCAGGAATTTCTATTGATAATAAAATACTACATTCAATAGTAAAAATAAAATACTCTCCTCACTAAAATATAAAAGAGATAATTTTGAATAAAAAAGCATTTTCAGACTGGTTGAAAGCTAGTAAAGCTGATTTTGTTAAAGTTTAAATGATTCCTTTTCTGCTTGCCTCCATTTAAATAGTGCTTCTGTAATTACCATGTTGTAGCAATTGTTAAAAGAGGGGGAAATAAAATGGCTTAACTACTTCTTTTTTTTCATAATACTAAAACTATTTAATAGGAAAATTTATACATTTTCTTACCTGGGAGGAAAAAAAAAAGAAATACAGCTTATATAGGTATTGCAGAGATAACAACAGGATGCCTTTATTAAATGTGTCATTATACAAAAGCTGCATGCAGAACAAAATAAAATGAGATCAATATGACACCTTTTGACTTTTCTGTGTGGGATTAAGAATTTATGAGCAGGTTTTAACAGATGCCACATTCCACTGCTCACAGCCCTGTTGAGCACCTTGATAACCCATTGCCCTCTCTAGGACTGAGTGCAGCCTCAATCCAAGGAGAAATTGAATGGTGAGGAGTCTGGGAATCCATAGCAATAGCTCCCAAATCCATGCCTAAATTTCTGTTGGCTTTGCAGTCAGAGCTCACTGCTTCTGAAAGATTTTCTGGAAGTTTGTATTGATCTGACTCTTGTAAAATCTTGAGCAGTGTTACAAAAAACTGAATAGCATCTTTGACTATTGTGGGAAGATGTCACCTAAATTTTGCTCTGAAGGTTTTTTTCCTTAAAATCTTACCTTTATATAAACAGCCTCATCACAGTTGGAATTTTTCATAGGTACAAAACAACACAAAATTGACAGTTGTGTCATGAGTTACAAAGATAAAGGGATGAGAACTCATAGTAAGAAGTAATTTTCCCTTTGATATTTACCAAATAAGTTTGATTTTTGCCTTTGTTGGATTTATGGGAAAGACAGTTTACAAAAATTGGTTTTCCTAACACTTTCTTTAACTGTGGGTTTCATTTTCTAGGTGGGTTATTTGAGACATTTGGAGATTTTGGTGTCTGTGGAATATTCACAACATCCACTGAAGAAAAAGTACTGCAGAAGCTTAAAACCTCTGACAAGAGAGGCTGAAGGAACCCCAAATATTGATCAAAGTTACAAAAATTACTTTAGTTCCAGCTCCTGTGAGCTCCAGGTTTTGTCACTACAAATCTGCTACTGATGTCAACCTCCAGTTTTAGTGGATAATAATTGTGCTGCTACTAAAAATAGTGTGCAAAGAAATTTCAACTTAAAACTCTTCTGATGTAAAATTGCAGATATTTATGTGACAGTGTTAAGAGTGTTGGTACTAACGAAAGAATAGCAAATATTATTATTATTTGCGGTAATGGCAAAACATTTTCTTTTGTGAAGTTACAAGTCAAATGTTCCAAATTTGTAATCAAAATTTTGAAAAGAGCTAAGTATCACACAGTATCAAAAAGTTCAGAAAACAAGTAACTTAGAGAAACTAATATATTAGTAAGGGTTATTTAATTTAAATATTAAAGAAAATAGGAGGAAAAATTGAACTTTATGAGCAAGTTACCAAGGAAACCAGTTCAAACTGAAGTCCACAATTTTAGCCTTTAGCATTTGGAGACACAAAGGCAGACATACAGAGACATGCACCCCTAATTTTAGTGTCTGCAGTTATTTTTACATTCTGCCAAAAGCTGGAGTCTTCAAGAATTGATTTCATATGCAATAAGATCAATTTATATTGCTTGAAATGTACTTTTGACATTAAATTAAACCACATCAATGCAAATTCATTAGATTGGATAAATGGATCATTTAGCTGTTCCACTAAAGTTTGTAATCTTTTATTTCTTTATAATCAATGCAAACACTACAAGAAGCAATTTTCTTCATGGTTATATCTTCAATACACAAATGTACAAATAGCTAATGGAAATCCTCGTGTTTCTGCAACAAAGTAACATGACAGTCACTTCATCCATTCAGTTACCAAAACATTCAAGGAATTTTAGTCAGGAATTCTTTGACGGCATCCTGGTGGTGAGGGATAAAATCATGTCATAAGGTAAAACAAGAAAAAAAGGGGGAACATTTCTTAGGTCTCTGCCCTTGCACTTATTTTTGCAAATGTAGCCTTCTTTATAAGACCAGGCAGCATTTAAGTCTCATTTTAGTACAGTATTATTTGCCTACCAGTTTCTGGAGATCTTTGATGTAAAAAAATACCTTGGAAAGAGCCCCCAGACTTTATAGGATATTTTAAAATGCTAAACAACATCATGGAAAAAGCAGCCAGAAACCCCAGTGTCCCAAAGGTGAGAAGAAAAGCACTTCTGTGCCACTTTAAGTAAAAGAAAAATGAAATAAAAGGAAAGAAATCAGGCAGAGGGAGGAAGTGAAAGGAGGAATTTCATGTCCTTACTTCTAGAAGGGAACAAAACAAAAAAACCCTGAAACTGAGTTGTGGACAGATGGACTGAAGATGCTGTGGGAACAGAGAGACACAGTAACATTTTCCATGGAGTCACAAAATCACAGAATCACAGAGTGGTTTGGGCTGGAAGGGACCCTAAAGATCACAGAATCCAACCCACCTGCCACAGACAGGGACACCTTTCCTTTTCTTACATAGAAGAAGTAATCTCATTGTTACTTTTTAGCACATTTAAAACTCAATAAAACCTTAAAAAATCACCGCAGTCCTTGGGCTGAGGTCAGCAGCAGTCCCACCACCCTGGAGTGCCAATAAAGCCAAATCATACCTTTTTTACCACTGCCCATGGAGAAAGAAGCACTGAGTGTGCAGGCACACCCCTCTAATCCTGGACACAAGCCTGGGAGTGAGGGTAGAAATACGCTTTGCTAGGGCTTTATGACAGTTTTTACTCACAGAAGTGTTTCAGAAATCCTTACTTTGATATGAAGTCTGATTTTTTTCCCCATATTTTCTGTGCAGTATGTCATCAAGTTGTGTTCTGTCTATCACCTTTTCGCATCTTCCCTTCTAGTGCACTACTCTGTACTTGGCAAGAAGATGTACTTTTCACATATTTTTTTTTTATTGCCTTAGAAAACCGGCTAAGAAATTTTCACTGTCAGTTGCTTATTTGCAGTATTTCCCGCTTTGTAATGCAGACAGAACTCTTCAGGAGGAGAGACACAACGTGAAAATCTAAGTAACAAAAAGGCAAGATGGACCCTCAGAGGCACTGCTTGATATTTACGGCATAAAGAAGGATACATAAAGTTTCTAGTAGGATAAATGGGTAACTTTTCTTAAGTTCTGTGTGCTGCCCTGAAATTGTTTCAGTGTTTGGTTTAGATAATTAAATAGTATTGTCTCATTATTAAATTTTGAAATACAATCCATTAAAAATTAATTTACCAGCCTTTAGCAATGAAATCCTGTTACGGTGCTGCACTGAATAATAGAGACCCTGGCAATAACTAATTAATTAACAGTAAAACAACTTTCGCCAGTTACTGCTAAAATTTGATTAACATTTAAGGATTATCACATACAAGTCACTAATCCAAGATTTCCTCATTCAAGAAGTAACAGGTATGAATTTAGACAGACTTTTACTGTGGGAAGTCCAATATTTTATTCCTTGATAAATAAAACTAATCTTTTCTTTTGTTAGGTCAGAATATCAAGCTGACTGACCCATGGATTTAGAAGCTGCATTCAAGATAGATATTCTTTATTTTATATTTATATTTCTGAACACCATTTCAAGTGTCAGAAGAACATCCTGTAGATCTGTTTATGATCTTAGAGCAGAATTCACAAAAATAGTTTAAGTGTTCAGCTCCACACAATGACCACAAGGTGAAGGCTGTGGTTTTAATTCTTTTTCTACAGCAATCTGCTCTGATTTGTTAATGTGATTAGCTCAATAATTCGATACATCTGATTAATTAATTCATATTTAGCCACTATTAATTATTAGCAAATCACTAAGGGATTAAAATATATTTCTGTATGAATACAACTCAATCTCCTTCATTGTTGCTACACTTGCCTATTTTTCATTTTTTTCAGATTTGTTGTTCAGAATTAAAACTGTATGGATTTCCTAATTACTTGAAAAATACTCAGGAATTAATTACTTCCATATATGATCCATACATATTTATTTTCTTGGAATGCACTTTGTGCCTGTGAATCTACAGCAAAAAGATCCTTGAAAATTGTAGATTAAAGGATGACAAATAAGTAGTTACCATCTTATGCAGGACTGGAAGGAAAACGGAACAGCAGCTTTCCATAAGAAAAGGTAAAAATTTCAAGATGACAGATCGACAAATACTTTCTCTATTTAAAAGCTTTCTTTTTCTTTTTTCTTTTCTTTTTATCTAATTTAGTTTGCAAATAATAATTCCTAATCAAATACTCTTAATGTCTTTCTGGTGAGTCATGAGGTTGATGGCAGACAGCAGAAAAACATTCCTGCTCTTCTACAAGGAAGCTGTCACTAGACTCTAATCCCACCATGAAGACAAATCATACTGCAAAATTAAAATATAGGAGAAAATGTTTTGAGTGAAAAACTGGGCAGAAGCAGCAGTGAAGAGCTGCATCACCCAGGAATGTGAAATGCAATTCTGCTAGATCAAAGATGTGAGTCTTGCCTTCAGTCTACGGAAATACAAGACTTTACAAATTGGAATTCAAGCTTGGATTCAAAGCTCTTAATCCAAAATTAATAATGATATATGCATAAGAACAAGTAAAATGAAAAAGGATATTAAGTTTAAAAAATTAATTAATTCCGTTACAAAATATATTGCTGTGTACCCTTTACCTCTATAAATTCAATTTACTAGTAACCACACTATGCTATTAACTTTAAAATTATTTAAAATACTGTCCTGGCCTCGTCTTCTGATGGAGCGCCTTCCTGCTTGGGAGGAAAATTTGGTTTGTGTCAGTCTCCAGACAAACACACTTACAGGGGAACACAACATAATCTGTAGCAGTTGTCAAGTGGATGAAGGCTTGAGAAATCCTGTTGCTGACAGAAAGTCAACATCGTTAGATCACAGGAGACTGACACTTTTAAATCTCTCAGATTAGTCTGTCATTCATATTTCATTTGTCCTTTAATCTTTATAATACACAACAAAAACAAAAACAAACAAAAACAAATTTTGGAACTTTAGTTTCTGTATTTGTACCACAAAACCATGACATTTATTCCAGATTTGGATGTGATTTATTGAAGCCAGACATATGTAATACTCTCCTCCCCTAATAATAATAATTCTACAAAAAATACGTCTTCATTTTTTTTTTCTGATAATAGGGGAGTGCAAAGGTTCTGCTTTGGCCCATCAGAATTGTATTTTTATCCTGTGAAATTGAGAATTTACACTCTGTGCCCTGGGGAGGAAAGAAGACATGTTGGATATTTGCTTCAGACAGAAAATTCTGGAATAGTGGGGGAAGGTGCCTGGCCCATAAGCAGCAAAGGTGGCTGCATTCTGGACACTGATGTTTCATGGGAGGGGTCACTGGGGTGAATAATCTTCAAAACTACCAACATGATTTGTTTTGTACTTCACTGAAAGACAAACCAGGAGAGAATTGATGTATGTGCAGTGTGAATGGTGATAACAGCAGTATCCAGCACTGAGAAATTCTTCACCTGGGCATCTAAATTGATTTATTTTTACAGACCACACCACCCAGGCATGATTTGGTTTGCAGCAGAGACTCTCATCCTAAAGAAAATAATTGCAGAAGTCTGTGGCTTTTTTTAAGGTTGTATGGGCAAAACTTTCCCAGTGAAATCAAAGGGGAATGTGATGATGAGAGCTGTCAGGAACAGAGCCCCATCCCTGCACTTAATATCAGATGTCTTTGTCAAACCCTGTCACTGACTGGAGACACTGACACCAGGACAGGCCCATTCCACAATTATTTTCAAAGCTTCTTTTTTATGACATTGCTTTGGCTTGGAAAACAACAACCAGTGTCCATGTCATTGTTTCTACAGTCCTTACTGGACAGTAACAAAGCAAATATTAATCACATTAATGACATTGTACATCACTGAAATGTTAACCTTCAAGCCAATAACTCAGATTCAATGGGTTATTTTGGTCCAGGCTTCCGAATTTGAAATGACCTTTCCCTGTCTGAGAAAAATTGACACTGTCCCATTTAAGTCACAGTTTGTCAGTCTGGATGGTCACAGACAATCAGTCAATGCAATTTAGACTGGCATCTATGGAGGCAAAAAGAAAAATAAGTCCCACAGGGTTCAAAAGAAAGCACACAATATAGTCAGGGCGCTGTGGACTAAACCATAACATCTTAAAGAGGAGCATCAGCTGAAATGGAGATGACCCACACAAACAGCCATAATGTCTGCTGGTGAAATATTTATTGTTTTTAAAAGAGACAAAGATTAAAAAAATTACTCACATTTTTCACTGGGACTCAGTTCATTAGTCTGGAGATGGTGAATCTGGACAAGCACTAAGCCATCTCTGAAAAGAACTTTTAAACTCTCTTTTAAAAGGGGGGAAAAAACCAAACAATAGGAAGCTTGCTGTTTGATTTTTTTGTTTTGTGTTTTTTTTATGTTTGTTTGTTTGTTTTTGTGGGGTTTTTTTGTTTGTTTGTTTGTCACTTCTCTTAACAACTATGGGTTAGGGAGTCAGGGAAAGAGAGTTTTCACTATGTGCATTGATGAATTCCTAACTCGGTCAGTGTAAAAACATGTTTCCTAGAAACCACAAGGGAAATATACCTCTGAAATTATATAAGAAAACAAATTTGCACTTAGATACATTTGTGATTTTCCTAAAGTTCGTTTCCAGGATTTGAAGTTAGAATCACAAAATCAGAAAATCATAAACAGATTTTGTTGCATCTCTTAGCTTTCAAGATTTCAAGCTATATCATCTTGTTTTCTGCCTGTTCCTAGAAGCCAAATGATAAGCAAGACTAGTTTTGGTTTGTTTGGGCTTTTTTCCTTCGCATTAAGACATTTTTTTCTGTTAAAAATGGAGGGAAGTTTTTTTTTTAAATAAAAATTTTGTGATTTAACATTCTCATTAGATTAGGGGAAAAAGAAACAAAACCAAAGAAATGCAAAAATCCTACTCTCTACTGCCATTACCCTGGAACCATTAATTGTTTTGTTCTGCTTCTTATATTCTCAGTCATAATTTTAATAGTAGGGTTAAAAAAATAAAGAACCTGAAACTTTTTTGAAGAAGGTAATACTTTCTTCTAATGCTCATTTTGTCCAAAAACATTCATTTGAAAACAAAAAAGGCTTAACTAGAGCCTTAACTGGTTCTGTATCTCTGCAGACTCTGCTTTTCTTCAGGTTTCTCATTGTGATCTACCTCATGTGAATTTTAACCACATCTCACAGTTGGACTTGTAGAAAAGAAGACATCTGTAGTACCTGTTTTGGTAACAAACAGACATCAGGGTTGTAGAAAAGTGAAGGGTAAACTTAAAATATATCTTAGAACAGTTATCAAAGTCAACAATTTCTTCTTTAAGCTAAGCAACAATATCCCTGCACTTGGCAGAGGAGGGTGTGGAGCTCTGAGGCTGCTGTTGTGCAGAGCTCAAGGGTGTGCTCTACACCCTTAAAGCTGCATTTGGGCTGCATGAGGTCCTGGTTTCAGGGAGGAAAACTGATGACAGACAATACAATGTTCCATTAAATCCTGCAGAAAGCCACTCATCTTCTGATAATAAACTCCTAAAGAAAAGGGAGGAGTAGATTATAGCTTATATTAAAATAGATCAAAGGAGTTATTCTTCATTTACACTCTAGTAAGATGGAGCAGTCTCAGGACCTATTTTTAAAAAATGTTCACTAAATCAAAACACTGCTATTCATCACCTTACACAGAAATATAATCTGCTGGTGGAGTTTTGATCTTTGAATTCCAACACCTTTTTTCCCTACATTCTCCTGTGAAATTCAGTTGCTCTGCAGCAATAGCATTCATTGCAAAATAAATATGGAGCTAACCAGAAAGTCTGTATTGGGTTGTTTGTAACTTTTGTGGGGAGGTGATCACTATGGAAAATCTTAGATTAAACTCCAGCTATTAAGTACTCCAATAATCTATGTCTTTTGTTGGAATTTTAGGTTCATCTAGAAAGATGAGTACTGGTTGTAAAATTCAGACCCAATATATGAAGATATTGGGCTCTAAATTCAAATCCAAAACTTGACCTCAGTTTTATAATTGTCTATAGAAAGAAAACAGTTCCTTTGAAAATTCTGACATAAACTGAAATTTAGGGATGATCCATTCTGCTTTAGAGCACTCTCATCTTCTTGCTGGAGATAGCCTAGGGATACATGTACTGTAAAATCAAAGAGAATAGGGGAAAAGAATCAAGACCAAGGCAAGAAATAGTAAAATAAAGGTTGTGTTATTCAAAGGGCAAAACAGGTGTTCATTAGAAAAAAAAAGGTAATCCACTGGCTGTGTGTGGCAGTGGGAAGAAATTCACTGTGATCAACACACAAGCGTGTGCTCAGCCTTCACCTGGGAAAGGAGTGATGTGACAGACTGCACACCATGCCCAGGGTGAGTTCTTCTCTTGGGAGCCTGACTGAGGGACAGCCTGTGGGAGTTGTCCTCTTCTGTGCCCATCCTGTGACACTGCCTTCATCTATGCTGAAAATTATTCTCAGAGACGTCTTGTCAGGATGGTTTGTGAGGAGCAAAGCTCAGACCACAGCACACAGCAGGGTACAGAACCAATGAGACTTTTGAGATACAGTCAATCTGACCTTGAGGTCCTAATATCTGAAAAGTTTCCAGCGCTAATCTGCTGGGGTTTTTTACCATTGTGGCAGTCATCTTTTTGTCTGCACTCATTAGTACTGAGCCAGGATTACAACCCTCAAAGCAAGAGGAAAACATTTCAGCAAAAGTCTTTAGATATTGCAATCTACAACACAACAACGTCTAAAATCTCTGTTTGGAACTGTTTAATGGAGTTTGCAGACCTGGAGGGTCTCTAAAGTCAGTAATTTAATGAGATATGGAGTCTCAGAACCTGAAGTTGCCGGATGTATTTAAATACATCAGCTGAATAGATTTTAAATAATCATTCCCACAACCAGAGAGGCCTCCTCTAGTGATCATACTATGAACTCTTTCCAGATTTTTTCTCCCTCTGCTGTAGTAGAAGAAATTAAAAAAAAAAAAAAAAAAAAAAAAAAAAAAAAAAAAAAAAAAAAAAAAAAAAAAAAAATCACCACTAAAAAACCTTAGTAAAAGGGGATTAAAACGAACTCTGACCCGGACTGCAAGAATGAACTTTTCTGGAAATATGGATTCTAGATCCTATTCCCTCAGGTTTCTAAAAAAATTTATATTTAATGGTTATTAGCAAAAGAACCAGAATTTAAGAATCAGAATTGCAGTCCCTTTATCTGCAGCTAAATGCTGACACTGACACACCAGAAACTGAAATTCTTGTCTGCTTTTTTCCTAGATTCCTGAGTCTGAACACTGACAGTGATGACTCCTGCCTTGTCCCAGCATCAGCAGGAGGAAAATGGTTTCCATAAAGATTAACCCCCCAATTCCAGATGAAGGTACTTTGGATTTACACTATGCAACAAGGTGTTGGGCCAACATTATTGTCACTAGTTTTTCATAGGAGGAACTTCCAGTAGCATTTTTTTTAACTGAAGATTGTTTTGTGCAAGTGAATAAGGCATGGAGCAAACATTTATAGCAGATTAGACTTCCTTTGGATCAAAGGCAAACATTGAGCTTTTCCACCATTAACAGTCTTGGAAGGAGGAAGACACTTAGACACCCAGTTTAGGAAGAGTGGCAATTTAGGAGGTCTGAGAAGCACCAGCTGAAGCTGGAGGTGTTAATGGCTTCTTAGAACTTAGGTCAGATTGTCCTGAGTCATTCTTTTAGCTCAGGCTTCTGTTTTTTTGCCAAAAAGGACATGCCAGGAACTCAAGTGCCCTGCTTGACGTGAGCCAGACGCTGTTTCTTCAGATGAAGAGCCAGCACTCGCTGCCAGATGGTTCCCATGACTCTCAGCCCTCTCAGGCAGACACAGTGAGCAAGAGGGAGAACAGGGGAGCCACATTCATTACCTTCTACATCTTCTTTTAACAAATCAAGACTAACATAAAGGTGCTGCCACACTTTTCCAGTGGTAGGAGGCAGAAAACCACATGCATCACCTGGAGAAGTTCCTTGGCTTACAAGCTGAGTAACATGTCAACACTGAAATTGTGCAGGATGCTGTCTACATTCCAATAAGAAATTTATAGCAGAAGTTTAGTCATGATAAGGTGTAGGAGAAGGGAATACAGGTGACCTTGGCCCTGATAAGTAATAGCTGTGTTAATTACCCTGATGTATCACACCTATATCCAATAAAAGGCCATGGGTTAGGTGGCAAAAGGGTCATTATGAATGGGAGAGGATGAAGAAGAAGGAGCCTGGGGAGAGAATCACTGCTGTGAGGTCAGTCTGTGTCTGCAGTTAGAGCCTGTTGGTGGAACCTGCAGTCACAGTGTATCTGGGTAAAGCCTGCAGTCAGAGGCTGCAAACCAATCCCTGCAGTCAGACTTTAGCAGGAAATAACCAGCAGCCAGAGGCTGCAAGGGAAACCCACAGCAGGAGCTTGGTGCAGCCAGAGTCAGGGAATGGTTGGAGTCAGGATGGCTGAGCTGTAAAGAGGAATAAACCAGGACCCTTTTCATGCTGTGATCAACAAGAAGTCTGTGTCTGGGCTCATTTCTACCCTCCAACACAAGAGCTGCTGCAACAATAAGGCAGCCTCTTTATTCAAGTAGATACAGGAAGAATGACCAATGACTTCCAGACTGTGGATTAGGTTGTGCAAAGAAAAGGTAACGTGGTAGAAAGAATCTCATAGATACCTTTTAGGTGTGTGTGGATATTAATGCACTTTTCTAGGCAATGATTTTAAACAAGGGGTTTCAAATAGTCATTATTAGGCAAAAGAAAAGAAAAAGTGCAGGACAGAAACAGCAGTCAGAGCTGCTTTAAAAATACAGGGCACTTTTCAGTGTCACTGAGCTTTAGGTGTAAAGGCTCTGCTCACTTAAACATGGAAATGATGAATAAATGTAAACCAATGTTTAATTAAAGTGCAACAAGCCAAGCACATTACAGCTTTAGAGCAATGAAACTTCAGAGCCTTTCCAGATTGGAGGCCTGGTTTTGGAATCCCACCTTGGTCCCAAATTTAAGCCATCACCAACATTCCCTAGGGATTAGACAGAGTTCAAGGTGAAGGAAATATCAACAACAGCAGTGACAATTAAAAAACTAATTCATTAAGAGACATTCTGAACTGGACTGCAAAGGAAACTACAGTGAATTACAGTGAATAACTGTCTTTGATTCACCTTTACTCTCCAAATGTGCCATGGGGTCATGAGAGCTCATGGCAGAAAGATTAAATTACACTTTGTTATACACCAACAAGCTGAAGTCTGAGAGCATTTCAGAAGTGAGATTTAGATGTTCACATCACCTGAATCTAGACCTTTTCATCTACTGAGCTGCTTTAGTTCCAATCAAACATAGCTAATTACAAGGTGTTCTTGAGGATATTGATTTCATGTGAGAGAAAGTATCTTCATTATAAAATTGGTTAAACACAAGAAGAGGGATGACCAATGGGGATGGATCTCCATCCTTGCAGCTTTTCAGAACCTGTCTAGGCAAAATCCTGAACAACCTGATGTTCACATATGTAATCTCATACCTGTGCATTTATGCATAAACATACTAATGTAGGAAATAAATTTAAACATCTATAAAATTTTGAGTACATTTTGAAACTTTCTTACTTCATAGATGCCTGATATAAAGAATATAAGACACCAGCCTTAGAAAGGAATGACACTATAAATTTTTATTAGATGGATCAGAAATATTTTCATGCTGTGGGCAGTGTGGGTTCAATAAGAAGCACAGATTACTATCTGCTGTAACAAGGAGCATTAACTATGATTAATGAGCTGACTTTGAAAGTCAGACCATGTCTACAATATAATCTTTTCCTCTCTAAGGCAATTTTAAAAGAAACTTTTAAATATTTAAATATTTCAGCAGCCTTCTGAAGCTGGTGCTGTCTGAATGTCTTCAGAAATTTCTTTCTAGGCCTAAATTGAAAAAATAAAATCTAGTTGTCCCATTAAATTATGTGAACAGAAATAGAATGTGCATGTTAATATAATTACATATTGGGAAAACTCAGGTCTGGTAAAAACATTCATGATTTTGTTTGTTGGAACCCTGGAGGTTCGAACCCAGCTCTAACAGGAAGAAAAGAAGATAAGAAACCCACATTTGTTAGCTATATTTAAGCTGATCTATATCTGAAGAAGTTTTGCCTTCCCTTTTTTCCTGGTAAAAAAGGGGAGAGTGTCACTGACTCCTTTAAAACAGGATTACTGACCTGATTATTTGAGCACAGCCCAAAGATCAAACAAATCTGTAAGGAACTGCACTGCTCAGGAATGCAGAAAGAGCTGCTGCCCTACCAGAGCAGGTTAAAATGTCAGGTTTCTTATGTCCCACATGGGAGCATGAAGCCAGATGAACTCATAGAGACTAATTCCAAAATGCACTGATGAGAGGGGTCAATCACGTTGTTGGTGCAGGCCTCGTAATGCCATTCTCAAATACAACTTTTGAAACTTTGATGTAGCTCCTCAAAAGTATTCAAGCATTTAACTCTCCCTCAGAAATCTGAATTGAATGGCCAGAGTGTTAAGCAGTCTCTGGTTTATACTTTGCGTTAAACTGTGGCTGGATAAAACACAGGAGCTGTTCCCATAGGAGTGATTGGAGCAGGATTGTCCTCACCTGCAGTGTGGACATCCAAACAAATGCACCTCAGATCCCTCTCACTAAACATTCTTAGGGCAATAGAAGAAATTAACCCACGTGCACTGTCAGTGAACTCTCTAATGCTCTAATCACCCACTACATAAAAAATATAGACAGATATGCACATATATGAAACCTATTTTTTAGCTGCATTAGAGAAAAAGGAGATATGCATTGCCTTTGTAGATAGACATTACTCAAGCTGTAATAATTTGGATTAATTTCCTCAGGGGATCCAATGAAAACTGATCCGTGTTCTATCCTGACAGCACAGTGACAGCTTTATGAGTTCATCCACTATTTATTTCCTTGTCTGATGGTTGTCTGGAAATCCTGCATGGGTGGAATGGACTCGCTGACATGCAGCAAGTGTTGTGTATTTCAGCATCTTGATGAACTCTACTAAATTCTGCAATCTATGTCTTCCCAGGTAATCCCAAATATCTGAGTTACCACCTTGTTAGCAGCATAAACAGTGAATGTTTTTTGTGTGCAGCCACAGGAGCCATAACACACCAGAACCATCACAACAACCCCGCTCAGGTAAGTTCCAAGCAATATCTTGTAAAATTATGGCCTGCAAATTGTTTAAATAAGGTGTTTGCTCACACAGAAAAGTTATTACCCTGGATGCCATTGAGGAATTTAATTAAAAATTAGCTATTTAGGGCATGACCCCCAAAATCATCCATATTTGCAAAATGTTTGGGTTTTTGCTTTAAATCTGAGTGCTGATAAACTATTATTGCTGTTCACTCTCAGAGAGGCAGACATTTCAGGGGAGAGCCAAGGAACACAGCAGTATTAACAATTAAAAATTAAGAATATGGGCTACATAATTTTCAAAAAGTGCTCCCTTGTATTCATTCCTAACATTTGTGTTTTCTGCAGTGCCCTGGGACCTTTGCAAATGAAAGGTGGCAATGAAATGAGGGTGATAAAATAGTTACCATTTCACAGTTTCTGACATCTTTTACAGCTTCTCATGTCTGTTTAGTCAGCTTTGTCAACCCTTACTGAAATATCCAGACTGGTAAACTCTTGTTCAACATTTTGATTTTGCAAAGGGGAGTTAAACATAAGAAAAGACTATCAAACCTTTGTAATATTTCACACTGGTCACAGGAGCAGGAAAACAAGGGTGGCCACAACTGAAAATGTGCAAATCCCTGTGTTTTATTTCCTCGAACTTTTATTTAGTTTTTAAATGAAAACCAACACCAGAAGCCAAGTGCAATACACTCCATGACTTATGCTGTCCATAAAGCCTATGGGATTTACACTGCCATGGGAAGGAGGCTATTTACATGTTAAAAAGCCATTTATGATACTAATAAAAGTCCACAGGATTTACTTTACAATGTATGAGAAGCCATTTATGATGTTAAGAGTCAATTTACAATGTCAACAATTGTGTTAGCAGTAAAAATGTAAGGCGGATATACAGCATTGATTTTTTTAAGAAACTTGTATTGTTGATATTTCCCTGGCAGTGATTCATGTCTCCACCACAGAGATTTTCTGGTTTATGCTTTAAATGAGGAAGATACAGCATAAATTTTTGTTTTCCCTAAGTGAGGTAATCTTAAAGAAAAAGTATTTTTACAGATGTGTTTGGGATACCTCTGTAATGTGGCAGAGATTTCTGACTAGCTAGGCAACTTTTTCTGGCTGCATCAATTTGCTACAGCACCAAAGATGTTCTCAGTCTTCACACACGCATTCACTTGGACGTTGAGTAATTTCGAACTAACAGCAAACTTTATTTGTTCCAATTTTAATTTTCTTTTTAATATTTCTTGGATGAGATCAAATACCAAAGACTTCCAGAGTATATTTTGCTGCTGCTTTTATTATCACACTGGATAAAGAAAAACAACATTTCTTAAGTTCTACTTAAGGGCTCTGAAGATATCATTTAACCAAAATCTTTACTTATATAGGTTTTGATTACCCGACATCAAACCCACTGGGTAATCACAGTAATAATTTCACATAACTGAGCTGTCATCTATTAGTTCTTGCTGTGGTTCCAACTCACTTTCTGTTTGTTAATCTGCTCTGCTGGGGAAGAAGGATTCTCCTCTCCAGGCTGAACAGCCCCAGCTCTCTCTGCACATTTGAGGTGTTACAGCCCTCTGATCCTTTTTGTGGCCCTGCTCTAAAATGTTTTTTTTTTTGTTAGTAAAATGAAAATATTAACAGTCTAATTCAAGAATTTTTATTACTCTAAATCTAGTTTGAACAGAAGAAGAAAATAGATAGAAATGCAGGTAGGGTACTTATTAACAGAAAAAGTCGCAGGAATAGCAGTAACACAGTTAAAATCAGGACATGAATGCGTGGTTACTACTCCTACTTTGGGGATTATTCCCACCTTACTTCCTGCTATAATTTGTGTTTCTTATTTTGCCAAATGAGTTGTTTCAGCAAAAAGCACATCAGTGATATTCTGATTGCTGACATAAAGGACAAGTCTGAAATCTTAAATATTCTAAAAGACACGTTTACCCTTTCTCTGAAATACAGCTCTTCAGATTTTCTCCTTGGTTAAATGTTCTTAGGTCTCCTTTTTACAAACAACCTTCCTAAGTGTGTGAAGGAGAAAAAACAGCAGTTTTTTTTAATGGCTGTACTTAAAGACTCAAAGAATTAATTAAGATTTTAAAAGTGCACCAGGAGGCCTGAAAAGCTATAAAAAGGAAGGATTTTTGGATTTAATTGAAACAGAATCCCAAATGTAGTGTAACTCAACAGGTAATATATTCAATTAAACACTTTAAATTTTTAAAAACACAGAGATTTTTTCTGCCATAAGAACATCAGCAATTAAAGTCTGCTGAATGTGTTTGAAGCAGAATACATATCCATGAAATTAAGATGTTCTGTGGTTGTTTTGGCCAACTCCTTAAGTGCATCAAGCCAAGGAAACAAGAACTAAATATTATGAACTACACACATGGATAGACAAATCACATTTTTGTATACCAAAATAAGCTATGAAAAGCAAAGGTTGTGAAATACTTGGAAGTAAGTTGAGAAAAAAGTAATGTGTAAATATCTGAACTTATCTGTTGGGTTTTCAAGGACAGGTAGGGAGAAGTTGCCAGAGTCAAAAAAATAGAAAAATAATCATCACTCTTTCCCATGTCTTCCCATTTTCAGTTATACAGTGTGTGTCACTTCCCATTCTGTTCAATTCCTCAAAAAAGCAGGAAGCCAACAGTTGAGGGGAAAAAAAAAATCCCACAGTGACAGCATAGAACCTAAAAGAAAACAGCACTCTAGTTCAGGTGGCAGCATGACTGGGAATTTGGATATGTGTTGGGAAAATAAAGCTGGAAGTCATGGCAACTGATCAGATTTGAGGCTTTTATTATTGATTTTACCAGAATAAAATAACAGTTCTGAAATTCAAGTTCTACTCTCTTCTCCAATAAACCATTCAAATTCACTGACATCTTGAACTTACAACCAAAAGTGACGAGATATTTTTGGAAAGTACCTTTTTGATTATGTCATGCAAGATGCCTGTAGAGATCTGCATGTCTGCATGTCAGTCCTAGAAAACAATCAGAAACCCAGAAACCAGTAAACAGCAAGCCCCAGTTATGCAGTTCTGCCTCTAAACAAGAGTTAGGAGTGCAATAGATCCCTGTTGATGTGCCAAAAAAAAGCTTGGGGGATAACAAATCTATCCAGCCCTGAGAAAGGATGTAGAGGATGCCTGAAAGTCTGTGCCTGATGGAGTGCCGGAGTGTGTTTAGCAAACTGAAAAAGGCACATTTTTCTCCCTGGGTCCAACTTGGAAGAGCACCACTTACATCTTAACAGCTAAACTTGCTTATTTCCCCAAAACAGGGTGATGATGGAAGAACTGCCTTGTGGGAATATGTCCTGGCTTGTACTGGCCTCTGGGACATGTCTGGGAATGGTGGGGTTACACCAGTGAGAAATAAAACCACAGCAGTGACAAAGGGAAAGGGGTGGACATTTGTCAGCGATTGCAGAAGAGTTTCAATGCCTTCCTTCTTTGATCAGTGCACACCAAGTCCATGGGCCAAGGGATGCTTGGGGAGCACTGCACAGCACTGAGAGGAGTCTTCAAATATTAACAGTATCCTGGAGAATTTGCCCTGAAAACCTGCAGAATTTGATCTAGATAATTTCTTCTTCAAAGCTTCAAGGAATTAATAAAACTTCAGATGGCTGGAAGAGATCTGCTTTATATCTATAAGCTTCATGAGGACAAAACCTTTTCCAGCTTGAGGCAGCAGTGGTGGGGAACTCTGACCATAAATCAGCAGAAACAGCATCGTGGCCACAGCCTCCTTCCTGTTTTGCCTGTGCCACTGCTGTGCTGGCCACTTCTGCCACTCCAGGAGCAGGGAGTAATGCCTGATACTGGGATTAAAGGGAAAAATAAGACTTTCAATGTTGCTGCTCATTCACAATACTCCATTTTCTCTCCACAGCAAAGGGGGGGTGGGAGGCTCATCCCTCTCTTCACTTCCTCCACCTCAGTCCTTATCTCATCCTCATATCAGCAAAATTCATGTTTTCCTTTTCTGCTCAGAGACACAGAGTGCATTATGCTGTCTCACGTGCTCACCTCCCACAGAGCCCAACATGAGGTTTACACTGAAGTAGGTATTGACTGTTTTTTTTTCACATCTGTCAACATTTTCACATCTGTCACCCCATTAAGACTGTGGTAATTATTTCTCTAATCTGATAATGCAATTACTCTTTCTCATTTCTTGATTCTTTGGGTTTGATTCTGATTATGATTTTGCTAGTTACACTTGAAATGTCATAGGAAATTCAAAGTTCCAGAGAGAAATACCCACTTTTGTTCAAAGAAGCTAAGTGTGGCATAATCAGTCCTTCAAAGCCATTTTCTGAATTTGTAGTAGGCATCAAAGAAACTCCAGTGATGTTAGTGGGGTCATATCACCATCACTACAAATTAATGAAGCTTCACTGAAGAACTGTATCAGTTTACATCACTGTAGGTTTGCACAGACTCTCATAATTTATTGTGATATATGGGGTCATATGTGAAAGCTGAAGGAAGATAAAGAGGAGGGAAATATTAATTCAGAATTATGTCCTGTGATCCAATTTTAATTTTTCCTCTGCTGTATTTTGGCAAGTAAAATGGCACTGCATTTGAAGTCTCAGCCCCAGATGCTTTCTGAAACACTTGGAAAACAATCCTTTGAAGAAAGTTCCAGATATTTAGTACTGTCTGCCTCCCTTTCTCTGCTTTTCTCTGCTTTTCTCTGATCTCTAAATTTGTTACCTCAAATGCTTCAGGACAAGCATGCGGCTCTCTCCTGAACATCTCAGCTATTCCTGCTTCTCTCCCTCACCTGTGATCATAATTCTCTCCAGAGATATTCTTGTGAGTGAGATGTCACAAAGCTCAGTGTGGCTTCAGCTGAAGAGAAGCAGCATGAGTGGAGAGAGCTGCCAAATCAGACATGACTTTTTCGTGAACTAATGATGTTTGGGATGGGTGATGAGGTCACTGCAGGATACTGTGTGCACTGAAAACCTCAAAAGGCATCAAAATAATCATAGAATGTGGAAGGGCATTCAAAAATTTTATATTTTGTCACGTTGTTCCATTACTGTACATTCCTGTGATTGAAAAGATAATGGTCAAAATGCTTCCACGTGTTTTAAACTCAGTTGTGCAGCTTCCCCCACTGCGATGAATCTCCCTACACACTCCTTGACTCATTCTGAAAATACAAAAATGAAGTGCCAAGAATGGAAACCCGTGGCATTGAGATTTCCCAAAGAACAAAATCTCACATTTTATTTCAGTTCCTTTCTATTTTTCTGCATTGTCTTAGTGCCATTTTGCCTCACTTGAACTTATTTTCCCTCAGCAAGTTCCAAGTCAACGCCTGAACCCTCATCCAGAAAGATATTTGTTTATTTAGCCTTCATGCCTCCCTGTAGGGCATTGTGAAAAAAAAAAAAAAAACCCAACCCATGGGCAGCAGCTCCAAGTGTTTAGTGTGGCATTATCGTGTCAGACATCAGGGACTGCAGAGACATGGGGCTGTTCTCTTCAGAGTTTCAAAATTGTCACTTATGAAGTGACATCCGAGGCAAATGAAACATTACAGTCACAATTTCCAAGTAAATGAAGTGGCAAGGCAGTGAGATTCTACTGGACTGTGTCTTGTTCTAGAATATAAAGTTGCAAAAAATTAGGGAAGGAGTCAGAAAACGACAGAAAGGAGACAAAAGTGTACTTAAACCATGATCTTCTCCCCCTCTGGATTTTCCAGGAACAAAGAGGGGTGACCAGATAGAGCTGTGGATTGAACTTGAGGAGCATGAGTTCACTGCTTGGCTTCCTCCCAGCCTCTCTGTGTGGCTCTGGGAAAGCCTCTAAATCTATTACATGTGCCATTCTCAGGCTATCAAAGCTGTGAGAGCATTCTCCTGTCTCACAGGGATAAAAACCATTAACTACAGCAAAGTGCTCAGCTCTTATAATTAAGGGGATTGTGTGCAATGAGTACCAAGGCCAGGGGCTTTTGAAGCTGATATTGAAAGATATTTTGGTGTTTAAAAATGCTGAGCAATTTAATTGAAACCTGGGAATTAAGAACTTTTGAAAATCCCAATATATAAAAATCCCTAATTCTGCTGTTACAAGTTAATAAAACACAGCTGGAGTAGGAATCACACCAAGGAATTTGCTATGACAAGCTTTCCATGCCCACGTAGGCAATGTATAAATGGGAATCTAAAGTTCTTTGGGCTCTTGCTTTCTTCAACTGATTTAAAAATCTCTTTTAAATGCTTATGAGTGATAGTGAAAAATTTGAATTTAAAACTCTTACTGGAAAATAAGATTCAAGGTTTAGGGTTCATTTTCAGTGACAGACCTACAGTTTGCAAGATTAACACCAAACTCAATGCTGTTGAAAGAGCCTGGTCCATTTTTTACAGAATTAATCTATTTCCCATTTGAGGGGCACTATGTATATAGATTTTATTTCTTTGGAGAAAAAGATCTGCATTAACTTATTTAAAGAATCAAAGTATAGAACTCTGGGAAAGCACTTATTTTGATTTATTTGTAGTAGAGGCAGAGGCACACACAGTCTTTGAGAATGACTACAGAGAATGACACTGACCCAAAAAATCCCAGCCATGGACTTACTCTTCTTGCTTTATTATAATGCACCATATAATGCACTTCTAAAATTCACACGTTTGGATTAAATAATATTGTATTCTTTGTATGTATAACAGTCTTATTATAATGGATATTTTGTACTCTCGGTAATTTATTCCTTCATCTATCCATCCATTTCTATGACATCAAAGTAGATTTAATGATAAAAGGAAATAAGTAATGGGCATAAATGCTATTACTTCACCTTCTAGCAATATTCTAATCTTAAAGCTGTTTATACTGTTTTTCATAGCTTTTAAAATATTTTTTCTATATTTAATCATTAAATTATTTTGAGTATTTTTGGTAGGAGAGTTGTTTCAGAGTGGCAAACAATACATGATCCAAACATACACTGAACTGTTTTCCTATTGTTCTATTTTAAGATTTGGGACTTACAGACATTAAAAAGTGAGAAAACAATCAGCCTGTTCACCTCTAAAAAGTATTAACTCATTTCTCAGTCCTTGGCTGGTGCCTGTATCTCTGAATTAGCTCATATGATAGCAAATTTAGTGTATAAAGAAGCCCAAACTTTTTTATTTAATTCAGGTATGTATTGGTGAAATTAAGAACTTAATTTAATCCTAAATGTAATGAGAAGAAGCCCAATGTATTTGGCTAAATTATGCTGCTTATTATAAAGTCCAAAATCAGGTCTAATCTTTTTATATAATTGCTCCTTTTCCTAGGAATCATTCTTCAAACTGCTGAAGTGATAGTTCAATTATTTTGCATAGGAAATTTCTTTTGCTTTTGGCTAACTGAAAATACTCAAATATTTCATTTCTACCTATATTTTCAGTTTTCTCAGAAAACTATTAAGTTCATTCAGAAATGGATACAAATGAGAACATTATTTTAATATGAGGAAATTAAAAAAAAAATTATATGAAATTTTAAAAAAATTAAAGAATTTGCAATGCAAATATTTTCAGGCCTTAATTAAAATATATGGTTTTCCATGGAAGAAAACATTTTAAAAAAGAGAAGTATATTGGTTATTTGATGACTTCTTTAGGAAAAGCACAAAAACAATGAGTTCTAAACCAAAGGAAAATTAACAATTTTTTAAAGTGTTTAATGAGAATAATTATTCTCTTTTCTTGATAAATCCAAGCCTCTGGCATCCTTCAGAGTCCTATCTACAGTGTCAAATAGGTGTAAAAATTTTAATGACCTCAGAATCTAAATAAATCAGATTGTTCATTGCTCTTCAGAGTATGTAAATATTTCCCCGCACTCTTTTGAGTTCTCTGAAAAGTCTCATGTTGGTCATAGAGAAAACAATCGTGTTGGTGTTGGTGTTAATATTGTTGTTATTAGTAGCTGCAGTGGTAAAATAGGTTTATCATGAGGCTCAGCTTTCAGTTATCCTAAAATTTTACAAATCAGATAGCAGTTGCTCAAAAACTGTAATTGGAGATTTATTTAATTTCATGGAAATGAAACTTCAGGTGTTGATATCCTTGCCAGGAACACCATGTCAGTGGTTAAGACAAAATGGAGGAAGACTCAAATTTCTTTTCTGCACCCATCAGAAAGGAGCTGCCTTTCCATGCCACCTTTATTAGTTTGCTTTCTTTAAAAATAATCATCCTCATTTGAATGGAATATTTCCTGTAACACACACCCATACATCCAGGCTTTTCAGGTTCACCTAATCTATCTCCTTGTCACTGTTTGACCACACAGTTCAATTATTCATCCAATCTATCTGTGCACATTTCCCACAATGAAGGAGCAATTAATATCTGGATAGAGCTGCCATCCTTCTTTATTAGAGTGATCCACAGTCCTTTATGAAACACTGGAGAAAACAGAAACAGATCTCAAAAAACCCCCTGTGTATCCTGAAATATTTCCATCAGTGGAAAATATGACCCACTATATTTACTTTCCAAGCTTAGTATCAAAATTATATTTAAATGGAAGATTAGAAAACTAATCTTGGATGGTTTGGTTTGATTGGTTTGGTTTGGTTTGGCTTGGCTTGGCTTGGCTTGGTTTGGGATTTTTTTGATTCAATTTGTTTTGTTTTAAACTGCTTTAAATCTACTTATTTTCCCCATCCTATAAAAATCTTTAAAAAATTAAGTGCCCCAAATTCTTCAAGTCATTGAGAATCCAGATCTTTTAATGGCTACCTTATTTTTATTGCATTTCTACAAATATTCTCAGTGGGAATACCCCACAGTCAGTAGAGCAAGTTCTTCACGCATCCTGCCAATGCCTACAGCTCATTATTAATACAGCATAGATTGCTGAGGTTCACTGAACTAATCAAAATAATGTTAATAATTGGCAGTAGGGATTGCCTCTGGATAAAGAACATTGCACACAAACTAGTGTCTTACTTAACTTCTGAGGCCATCAACCAATGTAGATTTTCCCACCTTCTTGGTATCTCTCCTGTTTGGGTTTTTTGTTTGTTTGTTGTCAGACCACACTGGATAAAGTGATACTGAGAAAGGCCAGGAACAAATCCAGAGCTGGAAATAGCTTCAGAAACTCGAATACTGGTGAGTGGAAACACCTGAGCCTTAACTGCTGACTGCTGATTGATGTTTGGAGGTGTTCAGTGATACCTCACTACTCCAGATCATATCAGAATATGGGAATCTGAGATTTTGCCTCAGGCACTGCTGAACAACCTGTTCGAGTGGGAGGTGTCCCTGCCCACGGTAGGGGAGTTGGAACTGAAGGATCTTTAAGGTCTCTTCCAAAGCAAACCTTTCTGGCATTCTTTATTCTATGTTTTGTGAAAGAGGCAGGGAAGAAAAGTGTTTATGTCTACTAACCAAACCATGCATGCATTGCCTACATCTTCTCTTCACCTGAACACACTGATGTTTCAACAATTATTATACTCTATTCTTAAATCTTCTCCTCACCTGAACACACTAATACCACTAATCACTAATTATCACTAATATCACACCACTAATATCTCATTAATAGAGTAACTGTGCTCTATTCCGCCTTATACATGCTGCCTTCAAGACTATCCCAGCACCTTTTATTATGAGAAAAACTGCTGTGCAGAAAGTTTATTAACAGTTGCAGTCTCTGGGTGCCATGTCGTTCTCCTTTGTGTCTTGCAAATAAATGTGAATTTCTGGAATTCATAAAAGGGAATGGACTATAAAATGTGTGAAGCAAAAACCTTTAATGTGGTGCTTTTTGTTTAATGCTGTGGTGTTTTGTTCCCCTAAGTGCCTGCCGTCCTTGGTAAGAGGCACTGTGGCCATAAGTTAAAGAGCTGGCTGGGGACTGGAGAACCTGATTTCAATTCATGGCTTTTCTGGTGCTTTGTGGAGTGACCTTGAACAAATGAATTTCTGTCTTTACTCCCTGGTTTTACTGTCCATTAAAAAAAGCCTCAGGGATTATAAAAGTGACCTTTTTTATAAAATGCTGTAAGCTGTAAAGTTTTTAAGTGATAATATTGATGATGTCATAATAATATTTTCAGAAAATTGCTCTAACTGCTGTTGTTATTATTATTTTATATATTTTATAATGATAACCTGAAACTAAGGTTTCCTGAACTGGAAACTAAGATGCAAAACTAGAAGGATTGCCATTTATTTGAAAACAGCCAACAAAAATTATTTCATCTTTCCTTTTTCGCCACCATGCTCCTCTGTAGAGTTTCAAACAAAGAATTTCAGATTGATGAGCACAAAAAGAGCAGGGGTGAGAAAAGGATAACCACTTCTGCATCCAAGGAGAAATCCACAGGATCATAGAATCGTGTGGGTTGGAAGGGACCATAAAGTTCATTTAGTAAATTTTTCATATACTGCAAAATACAACAGTGACAAAAAATATAAATATACAGATATTATATTCTTTGTCAACAAATCCTCTGCACATCTCTGGCTGCTGAGAAGAAAGAGCCATAACCACTGCTTCAGTATTAATGGTCTTAAAGGCAAATTGATAAATATAATGCCTGGACTTGCTCTCTTCTACCAGCACAAAGGTTGACTGAATGAATAAGTAGTGAACAGGAGGTGTGTCTTGCATCTAAATTCAGAAAAAGCTGTTAAAGCAAGTCATACTTATGCATTTTTAAAAAAACAGCTTGAAAGTTTCTGAAGAAGGCCTTGCAGTCATTACAATCACCTATAAATATTTCAAAGCTGCAAGAGTAGAAAGCTTTAAAACTCTGTGAGAAATGCCTGCAACTGGTGAACAAGCACCACGTTTCTCTGGAGTGGTTTCCCAGCAGGTGTTGTAAAGACCCCCACAGGGTTTAAAGGGACTGACTGTGGCCAGGTTTAATAAAACTAAGCCCACTGAAACCCTTCTGAATCTGCTCTGGAGTTAGCATCCCAGAAAGCCTCAGTGTTCACCCACCATAAATTCAGACACCTGAATTGCCCAGATATATACGTCTAGTCTCCTATTGCTTCTACAGCAAAAAGAAATCCAGAAGTATGGGATTCCTGATTCAGTCATGGGATGGTCCAAAGATGTAAGAATCTAGAGGCAATTTTAGTAAAAATTCCAGGATAATTACCCAGCTGTTCCAGGGTTAAAGTGAGCTGGGAGGTTTCTGAACATCTTTCAGATCCTGTTCTAGTAAAGTGTCCTGTAGATGTTTAAATTATTGCAGGCCCAGATTACATTCCCATAGCCAGTTCTCCCCAATTTAATACCAGCCAATGGAAAAAAATCCAGCTGTTTCCAGTAGTAACACATGGGCCCAGATTTGCACACACCCCTCTGGGTCAGCCGTAGCATCACTGACATCTCTCCAGCCAGTGCTGGGTTTCAAAGGGATAAAAGAAGGTTTTACCATATATAAGTCGATGTAACCTAGTTTAAGTTTTGTATAATTCCATGAACTTTACTGGAGTTGCTCTGTGTTAGCTCAGGCAGGAACATGCTGCTCTCATCTTGACATAAAACTGCTTTGGGAGAAAGAATCTCTTTTGGTGACAGGCTGCATTTGCATCTGGCAGCTGTGATTGATATAGTGCTGGCCAGTACATAATATCACTGAGCTGCAAATGTCACATCTTTTAGAGTCACTAATCACCTGAGGTAAGACCACACAGATGAGTGCATCAAAAATACGAAATACCTCTGCTGGGAATACCTGTTGGAGCCAGGAACACCTGCTCATACTTTTTTTAGCTCTTTCTACTTTTAAAGCCACAGTCAATAAATTTTGCTGCTAGATAAGAACACTGTGAAAGATTTTTGGCTGTAAGGAGTGAGGTCTGTCATGAAAATAGGACAATGTGAAGTGGGGTCAAGTCACTGTCCATGGAGATATTTAAAAGATGTGAAGATAAGGTGCTTAGGGGCATGATTTAGTGTTGGTGCTGAGTTAGCTGTTGGACTTGACAACTTTAAAGTTCTTTTCCAGCCTAAATCATTCTATGATTCCATGATTCTATGAATGGCAGAAAAATGAAAAAGCAAATATTTTCATGTGATTCTGACTGGTTTATGTAAAAGTATTTTCTAATTTCTTGCTCCTTTTCCTGAATCACTGGGGAAACTGGACAAAGAGCATCTCTGCACCCCTATCTAAAAAAATTAGATAGCCTTCATCTGAAAAGCAGCGTGGATGATTAGTTTGGAGGAATTAGCACAAATAAGATCAATTAATGTTTTTGTGAACTGCAAAAAAACCCTGGAGACCTCAACTTCTGTATGAGATACCCGCAGATTGAAGACCATGAAGCAAGGCATGGCTCCTGTTACCAGACTCATGTATTTATTAAATCTGCCCAGATCATGCTCTGGGAGCTTTGACAGAAGTTTGGAAGGGAATGATGCCTTATGTTTAAATATAACCACAACTAAATCCAGGAGACTTTTTCCACTGCCTTGGTTCAGGCCTCTAAAGGGGCAGATGAAAGATTTTTGTGTGTGTGTGTGTGTGTGCACACGGAGTATTGCTTTGGTTTGCTTTTTCTTACTTTTTACCCTCCAGCAAATGTGAAGGATAAGCAGTGTTAGAAAAGACAACAGAAATTTTGGCTCAGCACTGGTCCAGATGTCTGCATCTTTGCTCAAAATGCTACCAATTGCATCTTTAAAAGACAAGAAACAATGCCCCATCCACTTTGGGGATACTCTAGATGAGAACAAAAAAGAAAAAAGAAAAATAAAGCATTTGCTGGCACAGAGTGATTCTATCATCAGGCCAAGTGTTTTTTAAAAGCCTCTGGGACTGTGAGTTTAATTTTGCTGTAAGACTCCAAATCCATTAAAGCTATCACTGGAATCACATTTGTGAGGGCAATTGTCTCAGGATGACTGGATAGACATTTTGCCTTTCAAGCATATGTCTCTGAAATGGTGGTTGCCACCTGGCAGACTGTTAAATTTCAGCAAGGGATGGAAAATTTATGATTATTTTTCTTAGCCTGAAGAGGAGAGTTTATGATTCACCCCTAACATGACTTTATTGCTAACATGTAGGTCTTATATCATTTGTGCAGGTCCCCTTTCAAAATCCACAAGAATGGGATAAAAAATCAGGCCCAAACAGACTTTTGCATCATAATCTTGCTGGTGGAAGAGATATACAACAAATCCCCTGAAGAGGCATCTGCATTAATTGTCAGATGGGCTTTCATCACACTTAGCTCCTGTAAGATGATGAGCTGCTACCAGATGGTGCAGCTGAAGATGATCTTGGTGTCATACAGGTTCTTTCAATAAAATGCATAGGAATCAGCTTTTTGAAAATTAAGCTGGCAGGTTGTGTTAAATTCTGGATGTTCAGCACAAAGTCAGTAGAATTCAATCTCACTTTTCTCCTCTCTGGCCATTCAGGGATGAGAACTCTCTCTACAGCCAGACTGGGCACATATAGGGTGTGGATTTAAACACAGGCTGACCACAAGGATGTCCTGATGCTGGAAACTACCACAGCATTCTTTATAAAAGTGTCTCTAGAGGAAGGTGGGGAACTGATTTTAACAAATTTCAGGTTAGTGCAACACTTCTTCACTGTTTTCAGGGTTATCTTCTTCCAGCTCTTTTCAGGAGTTCAGGAATACACCAAGTTTTCACAGATATTACTTATTTCGAACTGAATGTTTCTATTAATTTTGAATTTTGCAACTATAGTGGATATTTTCTTCATTTTTATTAGGTACAGTTTGGTTTGATTTGGAGCTTTTAGGCTGTAAAAGAAGCCTCAATGTCACTAGAAGATCCTTGAGCTTTTATAATTCAAGTATTTGCAGGATTTATACATATATATATATATACACACACATATATATATACATGCATACACAGCTACATGTACTTATGAACATATACAGATATATATGCACACACATATTTACCTCTATATGTATACTGCATGGAAACAGCAAAAAACATGAAAAAGAATCACATTAACCTGTCACGATACATGATAGAATATTTTCATGGGATTCATTCCTTACATCCTGAGGAATTAATTTCATTAGGTGATTTAATGAACTAATTTGGTTGTTTTTTTTTTACTATGCTTCTGCCATTTGTTCTCATATGAATGCCAAGGACTCCAATAAAATTTCTTATTATCTTTTTCTTTTAGAAGCTCTAGCCTAATCTGATCAAACCAGGAACTGATTTGACTACATCTGAAACATATGGGCTGTGAAAAAATCTCACCCACACTGAGGTCTCTACAGCTCCTGAGTAGAGTTGAGACTCTGTGGAAGTGGGAGGAAATAGAGGTGGTTAAGTAGAGATTCCTCCAGAATATTTTAGACTGTCGTAACACATATTATTTCAGTACCACATGTAGATATCCACATTTTATCAGAGGAATCTCTTTTCTTTTTCCGCCATATACAAATACGGTACATGGGCAGGTGATTCATCTGACCTGTGTTAAACACAACATCTTTTGGGGGTGAGGTGACTTTGTCTCTGAAGGTTCCTCTTCTCACAAATTGTAGGGGTATAATAAATTACTCCAATGGTTTATTATTGATCTAAATATTTTCCAATTTGTTCTGGTAGTCATGGTTGTCACCAGGTCAGTCCATTCCTAGAAAAACAGGAGGAAGAGTGTTTGGTTAACAGTTTACTGTTTTCACCATATTTTTGTTTTGCATTTTTATTGTAAAACATACTTCTCCTTCACTTAAAGAAGCAGCAATTTTATTATTCCCTTCCTGAAAATTGTTTCCTTTCAAAAGATTACTACCAAAACTACTAAAGATTGTAACACTGCTGACAACAAAGGTACAAGTGATCAGTCAAACACCTTCAAATTTGAAATGGCTTTAATTATACTTTGTTTGTGTACTGGTTTCAAAAGGCCAGGTTATTCCCCTCCTTTCATTCAAGGACATTTTAAGGAGTCAATCAATTTTAGTTAAGCATCAGACTTCCCACTTCTGTTCCCACCCCCAAGATTAACTGGCATAATTAAAGTGTGGTTGCTAAGCAAAATGCTGATTACCTTTTTGATGGATAGAAAGCTCCATCTGGATGTTTCATAGCTTTTATTCATTTTACACAACTGATTTATTTACCTCTAAATAGTACAGAAATATTTTATGGTTATACAGTGGAAAACAATGGCAAATTCCTGCAAAAATCCAGATTTTTTTAGTCCCTAGATCTAGGAGGAAGGGAAAGGGGTATGAACCAGAATAAAACCAGCAAGTACAGATCAGTGAAATACTATGATAAGAACTTTAAAATTTTCTGAGGGGATAAAGTAAAATCAAACTCAATGGTGGATTTTTAACAAGTATCAAACATTGTTCTATATCTACAAACAACGTCAAAGTTTAAGTTTGTAAAAAGCAAGACAGAAGATCCACAGAGTTATGAAAGAAAACAAAGCTAAAAAAATATAATTCTTGCATAAGAAAATATATTTTTATCTATATTTAACATTTGGAATTTTACTGCTGAATTAAATTAAGTGATTTGCTATTGAATTAAATTCAGTTGATATAAATCATCATATGCAGAGAGTCTATGGTTGGTTATTTAGTTAATGTCTACCAATACATAGACAGTGAGAAATTCTTCTGAGTTACATAAAAACATTGTAAAAATTAAATGTTTCCATAGCACTGAAGGAAATGTAAGAATTGAAATCACATTCCAAATGGCAGAAGCGCTAAAAATATAATGAAAATTACATTTTGATTTTTACACTGATTTTATGGAAGAAGATAGGAAAAAAAATTGCCAAGATGGTGGGAGTTCCTTGTTTTGGATTCCTTTTTCTATATTAAAAAGCATTGTTTTAAAGCACTTGTGAAACACTTCAGGCACAAAGGAAATTTCTCTTTGCTTTAGTAAACTCTTGATCTCAGCTACGACAAAGCAAATACATTTTGGCAGATGGAATAAGTGGCATCAGGTTTTCCCTTCCCTTTGATGATACACCACCAATCCCATCAACAATTAGAATAACAATATATTTACTTGCATTGCTCTGGTGCTCTTGGGGTCACACTGCTCCAGCAGCTGGACCAGCAGAACATCCCTGTGCCAGAAAGTCTTGCAGCCTGGAATCCTACTACTCTCTCTGCCAATAATTCCAATGGCAGCCTATTCAAGATGAAAGTTCAAGTCTGTCTGCCACCCCCTTAACACATAAACCCCAGTAGCCAGTAACTGCCCAGTCACCATTCAGCAAGAGTATCCTTCCTCTCCTGAGCTACCCATTGCTCTGCCACAAAGTCCTGTTGGAAAATCCCTCTGGAATTTAGCACGTTGTGTCTATTACAATATGTCTATTAAGCACAATATGTCTATTAGTATATGTTTATATGCTAATAGCTCCTCTCTTCCCATTTTAAATAAAGAAATAAATAAATTTCTTAATGAAACAAATGTGAAGTCCCACACATAAGGTGGTGCAGCCTCATGGGTCAGTAGAGGCTGGGGAACAACAGACCAGTGCCCCAGCACTGAAGGAAACCCCTTGGGGGTCAGGGTGGGCAGCAGCCTGCACCTGAGCTAACACTGTGCCCTCAGGAAAACAAAGGCAGGCTCTTCTCAGGTTGTGGAAAGATGCAATGGGTGCAAATTGCAAAAAGAAAAATTTTGGCTAGATTGAATGAACATTTATTCACTGTGTTGCTGCAAAAATGTGTGCATTGAGTGGTTAGCCCATCTCTGTCCTTAGGGGTTTTAAGAACTTGACTGGATAACATCCTCATAAACTTGTCCTAGTTTTGATGTCAGTCCTGACTGAAAAGAAAGTTGGAATAAAGACCTGGAGATTTTCCTCCTAACACTGCCCTTCACCACAGCTCCCACCTTGCCCAGTCACCTCTGGTTGTCTCACAGGTAATTTCTGCAGGCCAAGTTGGTTTCCTTCACATTCTCTAGGATTGTACCTGCCAGCCAAGGCTACCAAAATTTTCTGTGTTCAGACGTTGCTGCTTCTTTATGCAGCAGTCTCGCTGACTTCCTTGGATTTGCTCCCAATCCATAACTGCCTATGGATGACAGTTTATAATCAGATTGTAGAGATTACAGCCCAAAGGAAAGGCAAGGTAGTTGCCTAATGAAAAGGTATTCTACTGAGCACTGGAGAAATCTTTGAAGAGGGACTCCCTTCTCCAGAGCTGTGCTCACCTCTGTGCCTTAAAGCTCAGATTACTCAGGTATCATCAGGTCTCAAATATCTGGTTACTTACTGGGTATCAATAAAAAACAACTGAGCACACAAATAAATGGGGAAAAACACTATTTGCTTAGCCATATTTTTCTAGTTCATATTATCGTTTTTTCTAATATAAAATTGCTTTGTTTTCTTGGCCAATGTTTCCATACTACCTGGAAAGTTACTTACAAGGAAAACTAATTAACAGGCACAATGTATTGCACTGCAGGTTTCCTGTGTTGTGTAAATTAAAATGATGGTTAACTTCTCACTCCCATCATTGTTCTTACAGCTCTGTTACTAAACCTGCTGCCACTCTCCAAACAAAACATTAAACTTCTTCCCTTATGTTTCATTGGCCACATTCAAAAGGGCAGTGGTTTATTACACATGTAATTAAAACTTAACTTTCCCAGTAAAAATCTGATGTTTGTTTACCTGGACACACATTCCAGGAAAGGTATCTATCCTTACAAATATAAAAACTGGTAATGTGAAGTACTCTGTTTACAAAGAGATTTCTCAAAGCAAATAACAGGGATTGGATAGTACATTGTCCTTAAGTATAAATGGAAATTGGTGCTTGATTGTTCTTTAGTTTTTTAAAACTCCTCAGTGATATGAGAAAACTTGAAGAGACATCTTGTCTCCTGCTTTAGGAGCAACATGAGGCTGGATCCCAAGCTGGCATAAATCAGCATGGCTCTGACAGGTCTCTGTTGATTTACACCAGCTGAGAAATTGTGTCTCTGCACAGATATCTATTGCTGAGCTGTTGAATGGTTAAGATTCACACCCTTATTTAGCTTTCCACCTTTGTCTTGAGTTTGTTTTTCTTCACATCCATCAGATGATTCCTGAAAATGTATTTTGTACTAATTTATTTCTACCACGTGGACTAAGATTGTCTAAAACTGCTGTGAATGTCTCCTGAGAGTGTTAGAACTGAAAAGGTTTAGAAAGCAAAGCAAAAACATTTTCTTTTCTAAGCTGGTTTGGGTTTGTTTTTTTTTTCAATTTGTGCACACAATACTTATTCATTTGGGAGCAGGGGAAAATGTTGCCTGCCAACAGAGAAGGAAAACATTTATTGCTAATAGAACCTTAACGTGTCCATATCACTATATCTCTCTGATTTACATTAAAGGAACCATATTTGTACTCATTACAGAGAAAATTGTCCATTTTGCATGAAAAGAGATGGTGTAGTTATCGTCATATTGCCACAGAGCTGCAAAAAAGGGAACAGGATAGGACTGAAGGACATTATAGCATGTTTTAAATGCTGCCCTTTGCCCCAGACCTAATTTAATTTTTTTGTAGACCATTTATGAACCAAAAGACGCAGATGTCTCCTTGCTGTGAATTTGACTGCAAAGTGTTTTTCCTTAACCACATGTGTAGGCCTCTATACAGGGACCCCTCAAAACTGCAGCAAGGCTCCAAAAGAGCAAACTGTATCCCATAATTTTTGAAAGAATGCAAGGGATGCTTCCATTACAAATTATGAACTCTTCCTCAATTCAAAAAAAAAAAAAAAAACAGAAAATGAAAATAGAGACAGTGGCATTCAGAGCTCTGGTTTCTAAAGAGAAAAGAGGGGTGAAAGCAGGGATGAAATGGAGACAAACCCATAGGTCCACCCAGGCACATGGGGGAGCTGATACTTTACAATTAACACTCTAAAGCAGCTACTGTTCAATTAAGTTCCCTTCAATAAAACATCTGTCATTGTGGAATTTGCATAGACATCCTGCTACAAAGAAATAGGCTTGCTTAAATAGAAATTAGATCAATATAAGTATTTTATGTATTCCTTCCCAGATCACATGCAAGGTGCTGATGATTTTCTTGCTTAATTTTCTTCAGCCTGTCTCCTGTGAGTGATTTATAAAGAAAAGTCTCAGAGAAGCAATAATAATTCCTTAGGGTGTAAATACCACATCTGCACACCAACCTGACTGATAGCATGGTGGCAGAAATTTAATGTTTATTTATGTACATGGGAGATTCAATTTAATATTGGCTCAACTTTTTTATCACTATTTGTATTTGCTTGCATACTGAAATATAGGTAATTTCAGAACATGCATAAATTCTTCCAAATGAGCTAAAGAAGAAATCTGATAACTTTCATTGCCTACACATTTCCTGGAATTATTAAACTATTTCTAAATCCTACAATTCCATTTTTTTTTTTAATTTAATTGATTTGAATACAAATAAACTAAAAGTTTGCATGAGGTGAAACTCATCCCTGTGCCTATGTTTATTCACTCTTACAAGGCCTCTGTAGCTATTTTAACTATTTAACCCCCATTTCAGAATTTGTGTTCAGGCATTATTCCAGTCCCTTCCTCAGGGATTTTCAGGACAACTACTATGGTGGGTTTTTTTGGGTTTGTTGTTTTTTTTTTGTTGTTGTTTTTGTGGGTTTTTTTGGTTTTGTTTTTTTGGTTTTTTTTTGTTTGTTTGTTTGTTTGGTTTTTTGTTTTTGTTTTTTTTTGTTTTTGTTTTTTGTGTGTGTGTGTTTTTTGTTGTTTGTTTTTTTTTTTTTTTCTGCACAACAGGTGAGGAGCAGAACCAGGTGTATCAGGTCAAATAGAAGAGACATCTGTCTGGTTTTCCATCCCTGGAAGTGTCCAAGGCCAGGCCGGAATGGGGCTTGGAGCAACCTGGTCCAGTGGAAGGTGTCCTGTCCCCCAGGGAGAGATGGAGCTGGATGATCTTTAAGGTCCCTCCCAGCCTAAACCTTTCTATTCCTTTGTAATTTAATATTCTGAGATAAACACCTGATGTGATGTTCCTGACAGAATAGGTAGGGGAATAGAAAAAAAAAAAAAAAAAAATGGGGGGATCCCCCCTGCCCCCATATTATTTGAATCCTCCCATTGACTCTGAAAAATGAGAAATTATTTTGAAAGTTTTCAGCATTATCACATGTTCCAGTGGTTGACTGAATGTGTACTGCTGTGGTTCTGCCCTGTTCTCCTTTTTCTGCAGCTGTGAAAGATAAACCTGAAAAGTGTTCTTCTAGCCTTCACTGCTTTTTAAGCTAACCTAAGAGACTGAAGATTCTGTAATCCAAACAAAAACAAAAATCTGATTTTTACTCTTTTTTTTTCTTTTTTTTTTTTTTTTCTAATTTGGAGCTTCTCATTTATCTCAAATTTTGCCGCCTTTATTGTTGCAGTGCGTNAGTGGACTCTCCGAAGTTGGGAGGGAAACAAAGGTTTATTTGGGGGACATGGGGGAACTTCTTCAGGCCATGCCCCAGGAGAGACAACTCCCCTGGGCTAGGGTGGGGTTTTTATACTTTTTAAACAAAGAAAGGAGGGGAATCAAACTAAAAGCCAATGAAACAATTAATACAATAAATGCCTACTACATTACATAGTTAGTAGCAAATCACAGGTATACAGGGGAGTGGACCCAAGACTTCTGCCAATCCAGGACAGAGGCCTTGGAGGTTTCTGGACTCTATCAAATTCAGTGATGGACAGAGGAAGGAAAAAGGGAGGGGGGCATCTTCAGAAGATGGGTATACCTCATCCCAGAAAGGGGCCAATGAGAGTCTGTCTCTAGGCAAAGCCTAGAGATGGCATTGAGACTGTTATCTACTTGAGATAAGAAAGCATTCCAACACCAAGAGGCACATCTGGGGAAAACTAAAACTCACACTATTCTAATAATATGTTTTAAACTAAATTTTGCAACTCCACACTTTATCATTCTCCTGCATTTCCTAAATGTTTTTCTGTTAGAAGCTACCAAAACTTGCTGGTGTCTACATTAACCCAATCCATCATCCCTGGCACTCAATAACAGTAAGTGAAATCACAGATCACAGATCTTGTACCTCCAATGTCTCCCTAGAAAGAGCTACAAAGAACCATGTTTTCTTTTAGCACTTCTTAAATGGCCACAGTATATTTGGAGTTAAAACCTTTTCATTTAACTTTCAGTAACAAGAGGAAATTGTCCATTTACAATGCTGACTTGCTCAAACAGGACTTTTAACATCTCCCTTTAGTTCTCACCTATAATATAAAAAGGCAGATTAAAAAAANATCGCATATAATAAAAAAAAACAAAAAAAAAAAAAAAAAAAAAAAAAAAAAAGAAAACAGAAAGGAAAAAAAAAGGATTGAAGTTCCTTATAAATCATACTTTTTCAAATTTGAAAGTGTGTATAAATCCTACTCTATTATTTACAAAAACATACTTAAAGACCACTGATTAAATGCCCAAATATTGGCACTGTAACTTTGCTATTGGCTTAAAAACTTGGTATTACTTGGTCACATATTTTTGAGCCCATTATCTGGCGAGAGAGAACATTGAAAAACTGCCAAAATACAGTTTTCAAGGCAGGGGCGGGGGGGAAATGCACTTTCACTGAGGTAGAAAATTTCATGGGAAAGGATTGTACTAAAAAAAAAAGAAAATTCAAAGCTGAGGTTTCAGCTCTAAATTTGGAGCTTCTTTGTGGATTTCAAAGCACTTTAAATAACTGCTAAATATCACTCTCCCTGTGTTACAATTGTGGAAAGACCAAGTCGAGTCCCAGGTTACTCTAGCTGGGCTCTCAGGTACAATTTTCAGTTGCTGAGCAAAACCAGCTGGATTTGCAGAAAGGCAGAGGAACTCTCAACCAGACCAGAGCAGTAAACATCATGCAGACCTTCCCAGCCTAAATTTTGCTGCAACACTGATAACAGCTGTAGTCTATCCTGGGCCTGTTCTGAGGGATGAGTGAGGGAAGTGGCAGATGTGTTATGGATGAGGGAGGAAGGGACAGTGGTGCTTTCAGAAAGGGCCACAGCTGCCATCACATCACTTGTTCCCAGTGTCACAACACTGTCTCTTTTTCCTAGGGGTAAAGCACACAGAAAGATATCCCCATTCTTGTTTTGCTCCCACCTGCCTCCTGCAGTACTCAGCTGTCTCTTCTGCCTGCCTCAGGAGCTAATAACCCTCTCAGCAAGTCAATGAAAAAGACACAAATCACCTGCCAGTCAATCCTGTCTGTCACCGAGTGGTCCACTCTGCCACCCACAGATAAATCTACTGTGACCACACTTGTCACTGTCCTGGAGGTCAAAGCTGATATAAACCAAAGGGACCTGGTTTATGCCTCCTGAAAATAGGGCCCATTCCATCTGTCTATTTAAAAACTGCGAGACGTAAACAATTACAAACACTTCAAAGGTTTCACTGTCCTATCTTGTAACAAGCTCCAAAGCTTATCTGTGTTGATAACAGACTTTTCTCTCTCTCCTGGCGGATTTGCTTGCTTGACCCACTTTTTCAACACTTTCCCTAAAGGTAACACAAACCCTTTCTGAGTTGCTCATGCAACTTTTGATCATATTTAATAACCAGGGACCTCCTTTTGGAGGCTGCATGAGACTATTGGAGAAATCCCAATGGCTTTTCATTGTCCAAGGGATTATTTGCATATTGGGTCAGGCAACAGGTCTCAGCAGCTCTATCTCTCTCAGTCAAATATACAGAACTTGAACAAAAAGATGGGATTGGTTTCTTATGTGTGTGATCTTATTTTTCTCATTGTCAATAATTGCCAGTTCTGGAAACACCTGGGATTATGGATATCTGATAAACTTGCAATGTATCTAAAACATGCTGAAGGGGTTGGCAGACACAACAGGGGGCTTCTGGAAGCTGTACCTACTGTCCTCTTCATGTTTGCACTTTTACATAGGGTTCCCATATTTCTGTCTCCAAAACCCTGGAAATTACACAGTTGTCCTTTTGAGCTGTTAGGTCACACTGTTGACTCATATTCAACTTGCCATTAACCCAAACTCACAGAACTCCTTCTGTGGAGCTGCTCTCTAGCCTCCTGTCCCCCAATTTCAATGTAAAATCAGGATTGCCCCGGCTCAGGTGCAGAATCCAGCCCTCTGGAGGTACTTGTGCTCCTTCCAAACTGCTAAAGGGATTACCTCAAGTGACTAGTTCAAACTGGAATTCTATAGAATGATAGAAACAAAAATGGTTTGCATTGGAAAGGACCTTTAAAGGTAACCTAGTTCAACCCCCTGCAATGTCCAGGGAAATCTTTAACTAGATCAGGTTTGCTCAGAGATCTCTCATGGTTTTGAATGTTTCCAGAGATGAGGATCTACCACCTTTCTGGGCAACTTGTACCAGTCTTTCACCATACCTACTGCAACAAAATCCTTATATCTAGACTGGATCAGCAATCTTTTCATTTAAAATCACTACCCCTTGTCCTATTTATCTTTTACACACATAAGCTGAAGCGGTCTTTGTGTATGAAATTGCATTCAAAGCTCAGTGACACAAATGTTCTTTAATATGTAGTAAATATTGGTGGTATCCTGTTACATTTTTTAATGTTTATTTATTATGATTTTATCCTGTCAGCTAAATGCTGATCATTGTCAAGATTTAGTTATGAACTGGGGACTGATGTGGTAACGATGGCAAAGCAAAGTAGAAAGCAAGCAAACAGCATTTTTTTTTAGCAATTCTTTCTTTTTATTTGAGTTTGTGAGATGTTATTCGAAGTGTGGATTCAACACTAGTTGTTATATTAGTATAGATATACAAGTAGTTTTCTACACAGGAGGGAGTTTTCTAAGTTCTCATCTAATGCAGACCAAGTCAATGCATTTAATGGAGTTTAGGAGGATTTCAGCCGACCCCAAAGAACAAGAAGTTTTAGCCCCCAAGGTAAGACTCTAGACTGTAGGGTTAGCTGCTTGAAAGGAGTGACAGAATCTCACCTGTAGAAAAAATCATTTTTCTTTTCTGGAATAATTCCTTGTATTTCTGCACTTGGGAGGTATTAGAAATCCTCTCTTGAGGAGGGTCAGGAGGCCAAGAACTCGTGAGGGAGTAAGGGAGAAAGGGTTATAACATATTACCTACTCATCTGTTCTGATATTCTCAGCTGAGAGCATCAGGACGTATTTCTCTGTTGTCAGCAAACCACTGGCAATTTCTGTGGCTAATTATTGAAATTACTTTAAGCCATGGATGACTTTAAAAGTCAGTGGAGATATGTAGAGCAAAAAACCTCTCAACAATTCTGAGGCTAATGCAGAAGACAAACATCTTCTGAAGATTGTTCATCCTGGCTTAAATAAGTTCTAAAATTCCTTGTCTATACCTCCTCCTACTGTACACAGGGAATATTTGACTATGGCAGATCTACAAGCCTATATTTTTGGTTTTTGCAGTAAGGTGACATGGGGCTCAACTACACTGGTCAGGTGACCAGGATAAACCAGAGCTTTGAGGTTCAAAACTCAAATGAAACATTCTAATTAGGGGACTCAGAGAAGTCACATATTTTTCATTTAAAATATCTTAATTTTCAATCACTCTTTAATGAACTTGAGATGTATTATTTGTTGGAATTTTATCTCACTCATGCTTCTTCATCTGCTCCTCATTATGCTGAAAGGTATGAAACCAAAAAGATTTGACTTAAAATGAAACCCAATGTCATTTAAACCTGAATGAAGATAAAAGTGAGGAAAAAAAAAATTCCAAAGTGCCATGAAAAAAATTCCAAAAACTTGCACCAAAGTATTCCACACTACCGTTATCAACTCAGGAAATGTAAATTAAAAAGAAGCCAATGAAGGTTGAGAAAAGCCCATGTTCAGAACAGAGCCTAATAGTGCACTGCTGTCATTCATGCAAGTGGAAGTTAAATTTAACTATGCTGATGTAATTTTTAATTAGTGGAATCATTTCCTGAACAACAGCTCTGTTTCTTGGAGGGAACCTAAAGAATAGGTTTTGCCTGAAACAGCAACAGGAGGTTTTTCTTTCAAAAGGTAAAGCACAGTAAAGAATGCTGGAAGCCAGAGCTTTCACTAGGACTTGGTTGCAGGTGAAAAATGGAATACAGCTACTGCATTTTACAAGGAATCAGCTCCTCCTCTATCCAGTCGACTTTCAGTTTTAACAGCAGAGGTCAATTCATAGCAAAAAGGCATTCACTTCTTCTGCATTGTGAGTTAATAACAGATGAAGTTCTTGCCAGCCAGCTTCTTTCAATGCACTGAGTGAAGGATAGAATTGATTTAGCATACCCAGTAAAATTAAGTGGACATTTTGCAATGCCTGAATTAATTGCGGGATGTATTTTTGTTTATTACTTCCGAGGGAAACTTCAGTGGTTCTCATTAAATGCATGGATGGATGGATGGGTGGGGGGATGATTGATGATACAGGATCAAATATAGCCAATTATTTTTCCATTTCTTCTGGGCATATTGCTCTATTAAGAGCCAGAATGTAGCAATAACAATCAAACTTAGCAGAGCCATCCTTACTTGCTCTTTAAGGCTGAAATTCAGCCCTGTGAATATGCACAGCAAACACCCTTTTGCATTTCTCCTTCCTCCCCACAAACACTTGTATTCATTAACAAGATGCTGACATTTACAATAAGGACACAGATTTTCAGAAGTGTTTGCTTTTAGAACTGCAAAACAAGCAATCCCATTTTCCAGGGAGTTTGCTCATGCTGGTCATTCACAGCAAATGCCACCCTGCTCTGCAGAACTCAGCCCAGCTGCCCACTCAGGCCTGAGAGGAGCCTCCTGCAATCAACAACAGGAGGAAGTAGAAGAAGAATTTCATTATCCTGTTTCAAACCCTTCCCCTAAAAAAAACTTATAATTTGTGATGTGAAAAGGAATAGATAAAAATAGTGGATAAATGTGTCTGTTCAATAACCAGAAAAGGGCTCATTCTGTGTTTTTTTGTCCTGGTGGGATTCAGCAGTGACAAGGGGATGCAATTCACACAATGCATTCCAGCACTGAGTCAGGGCTTCTCCCTTGTGTTCACCACTGAGCACAGCACTGTTTGGAAAGTTGTTTACCATCTGAAAAAACAGAAGAATTCTTCAAAGTCGAGGAAATTGCTGTCTTGGGTCTGTGCCCCCATCCTGATTAATATCTGCGGCCTCACAGCCCCTCCTTTCCCACTCTGTCTATACCCAACCTTTACTGGAGACTTAAAATGTTATTTTCAAACACCAAAGCCCATTTTTGGCCCTGTCTTTGTATTATGGTAGAGTCATGATCCAAAAATTGATTCTCTCCAGCCCAATTAACAGCACCCAGAAATCTGTGACTGATCACACTTTGCTTTTCGGATCTTCATTCACCCAGACTAGAATTCAGCTCAAAACTTGGTAACTGGCGACTGCTGCAGCTGTCATTTGAAACTTCAGCTTACATTTTGTGTGGATTTTTTTTTTTTCATTTAACCTTACACCTCTTTCTAAAGTTTCTTTGTGTTCACCTCCTCAGCAAAGGTAAGCCTCCCTCTGAGTTCAGACATTCTTCTCCTGAAAAAAATTTTCCTTCCTCCCAGCAGGTTCCCACTTCCACCTTATAATCACATACTATCATGCCTCTCCAAGCATAGCAGTATATACATTCCCAGAAAGTGTCTTTATTCTGCCTGAATTTCTCACATTTATGGACTTGGTTTTATATAATTTTGGTACATAATCTTGGTTTTACATAATGTTAACTCTTTTGATTTTATATTTTTTTTTTAATATTCTCCAAGCCAAATCCAATTGGTCATGTCCTTTCCCCACATTCACCTTAAAATAGGTGTGTCAGAGCTTACAAATATGGTTGATTTGACTCTACCACCCCTAAATTATCTATAGGCTGCTTTGACCACATTTGAAATAGAGATTTCCAGGGCACAGCACATATGTGCAGTGTCAGCCCCAGCCATGGTCTTGGTTTTGGACCTCACTGTAAATAAGAAATAAATCTGTTTTATTTCTTAAATAAAGGGCAAAAATGAAGTAACAGAAGGTTTAGTAACACGAGAAACATCTGATTTTCTCAGAAGCTAGACCTAGTAAGCTGCAACCTCTAGACACTGAGCTGTTTAATCAATTCTGCATTGACTTCACTAGTCAAAACATTTCTTTTGAATGTCATTTATGTTTAAATTGATTCATTTTATTTGATCCCTTTTCGAACTGATCCCGAGTGTTTAAAGATATGGGTTGTTTATAAATATTTATAAATATTTGTTTAATAACTGAGATGATTAACTTGTAGAGTTTTTCATCCGTTGAGTCAGGAGGTTTTATATGTTTTCTTTTGATGTTCATTGATGACTTCTAAGTCTATTGTCACAGATTTTTGCTGTCCAAAAGCAAGTGGAAATGTTTTGGTTGGGAGTCTAGATGTTCTCATGGGAATCCTTTGAAGAACAGTGATCTTGAAGAAATGTTTAATCAAATGATGCTGAAAAATCTGTGAAATGTTTAGGAGGGGTGAGCACAAGGCAAGGCTTTCTGAGGAGCTCAGTGACCTTCATGCTCTGACTAATTGCCATGAAACAACCCCAGCACCAGGTCTGTACCCACTGCCAAGCAATGTGTGTTTCCCAGTACAAATAGCAGTGTTTGGATGGAAACACAGAGATAAAAATGCGCTGCAGCTCCTTCCCTGCCACAGAGCAGGTGAGGGGGAGGAGCACAGCCCTGTGATCCCATCTGCTAAATCCATCACTACCAGTGCTGAGAGGTGACAAAAGCCAGGTTTTAACTGCTTCTGCCTGGGACAGCTGAGTTGGGGGTCTGGTGCCAGGAATTGATTGGAACCAAAACAAATGATCATCCAACCTGTGTCTTGATGTAAGTACAGCCACACAAAAGTGTATTTGTGTTCCAGCTACTCCCATGTGCAGCATGAGCAGATGATGAGGCTGAAATCTGTCAGCACAAAACTAGAATGTGTTTGACACTTGATGGTAGTTTAGCCATAACAGAAGGCCTAGAAGCTGTTATGCTTTCTTCTGTTATGTACCCAGATAAAATACATCTAATATCCTTTTCAAATAAAACCAAAACCTTATTTTAACAAGTAATAAAGTTTCTTTGAGATTAAAAAGACTACCAGTCTTCTGAGAAATATGAAAACTGCAAGGGGAAAAAATTGTGACCTGTATGTAAGACAGTTGTAGTCATGATGTTGAGGTTGGAGTGAAAGCAGCTATAAAATAAGATTCTTGAGACTCACACACATCCTCCATCTCAGGCACTGTCTTTTGAACTAAGTCTGCTCTATGGAGTTTTCAGCCTGAATGTCACAATTCTGTGAGCCCCAGATGTGGTCTTCAGTTTCCAGTTAACAGATATTTTCTTGACAGCAGAAGGGAGTGATCTGGTCTCTACTTTAGAGCTTCCAGTCTTTAAAACTGGGAGACCTTTTGCTCCACTGAGGAGCTGCAGAGCTCCTGCTCTTTGTGCTGTCAGTGAAGGCAGGTAGTTGTAGAGAATCTGATTTGGGCTGTCATGCTCTGGTGCTGCCTGGATTTCTCTGTTGTCCATATGAGTGAGTCTAAAGCAGAGAGTTTAGGTTTGTGGCTCTCCAAAATTAGGAAAATAGGATAAATTTGGGGTTTTTTCCAAAAGTGAACAAACTGGGACAACCATAGAAATGTGGCCCAAAACTTCTGCACTTGTTTTTTAAAGACAGAAAAAACCCACCTAAAAACATTCATTATAACCAGATAGAAAGCAGCCTCTTTTCAGCTCTCTTCTAACTCTCACAAAAACATCAACAGAGTGTGAAAAGGTTGAAGTACATATTGACTTGATCTACTACGGTTTGTTTGCAAAAACCTCCTTCAGCAATCAATGTCTGTGCTCTCTGGAAGTGCAGTGTCAATTATGACCTTCTATCATGGACCAGTCTTGATTTCTATCAGGAAACAAAGAAACAAATGGATTCATTATTTATCTGGTAGAAATTTACTCTTTGACATGAGAATATATTAGGCTAACACAGGGTTTTGTAGCTGCAGCACTTCATCATTTTTTATTTGGGAAATAACAGAAGAAAAGGTGAAGTTGCATTATTACATGGCAGTCGTTTGGATGTGACAGACTCCAGCCTGTGCCAGCCTTTTTTCCCTTTCTCAAGCCAGATTTTGCTAATGTCTGCAGCCTATTTAATATATTAGTGATGAAGCAAATATTTCTGCCGAAGCAATCACCCAACCATAGGAGCATCTGCATGAAAAATTCATGTGCCTACACAAGTGCATGACAATCCCTAATAGGAATCCATATCCCCTAATGCTGGAATCAGGTGCATTTTTAACAAGCTGCAGGTGGAGACATGAAGAAATTAATTGCAAGGCCCTTGATAATTGTTCAGACTTCATCTTAAATACGCTGGTGAATCTGTCATTTCTTGGTAATTTGCTTTTTGTTGGCCTCACTGCTCACAAAAAAGAGCCTCATCTCTTATCTCCCTCCAAGGCATGTGATGGACACAAGAGCTGTCCATGAAGAGAAGGAAAATGAAACACTGAAATGGAAAATGCAGATTGAGGTTAGAAGATAAAAGCTGGGAGAAGAAAATAAAAAAGACAGAGAGCTGTGATAGGGAGGGAAGAAGCAGAAATCTAATTTTGGAGGAAGGAAATCTGCCAGCAGTGATATGGTGGGACACACATGTCACACTAGAGATGTTGCCTTGTGCAAAGACTCAGTGACACCGAGTTTAAGAAGGGGAGCAAGTAAACAAGGATTCAAGCTCCACCACACTGCAAAGCCCAGCAGATTTTCTGATAACCTAAAAGCAAATCCCAGCTCTGAATTTTTTTGGTGGTTTTTTTTTTTTTTTTTTTTTTTTTTTTTTTTTTTTTTTTTATTCTCATACCACAACAAAACATTGCTTTTACCTCCTGTGGGACAGATAAGAGGTGTGCTTCCAGATCCAACCAGTGAAATAGCTGCAGATCTTACATATTCTCCTTCTTGGTCCCAACCTGACGGTGGTATGCTTGATTGCCTCTCTGCAGGGAAGTCTGATGATCCTGTTCCCTTGAAGAATGTGAAAGTCTGGAGTGGCACAGAGCACACCCACCCTGCAGAGCACACTGTTGTGGAAAGGCGCCCTGCTGCTTTAAAGGAGGCACAAATGTTCCTAAAGTGTGTCTGCCACTGCTCCGTGTTCAGCCTGGTACAGCACGGCCTGAGAGGCAGCAAATCCTCCTCTGAGCTGCGTGTCCAAGCACAGCAATCAGAGGCAGCCTCTCCCTAAATGCCCTCTCGCCTTTAGCTGCTTTAAATTTGTGTGTCCCCTTTCCTGACACATCCCAGACCCTCCGCTGCTGTGCTCAGGTGCATCTGCTTTGGGATCCAGCTGCTGTGAAAGCACAAGTTCCCTGCACATCCCACAGTCTCAGGGATGCTGTTCCCTCTGTTTGCTTGGGATTAGCCAGGATTTGTCTCCTTCCAGAACTGAGATTCATCTCAGCAAGTTTCTGTGCCTAGAATCTCATTTTGGGTCTTGCCTGGGTTCCCTCTGTGTTTAACAGAGAGATATTCAGGACATGACTCATCTCACCTATCTTGTGCATTATTTGGGGTTTATGTGATTAATCAATCTCTGCTGGTGTTCATCTCAGTTAACTGGTGCTTGATTGTAACAGTTCTGGTTTCTTTTTCTCTGCCAAGGTCAGGATGAATAACACAGGAGACGTAGATGTCAAGCTCAGACTTGGATGTTTATTATTTCTTATCTATTTACAGTATTTACCAACTCACAAGCTATGAGCCTTTAGAAAACAAAGGTAAAATGGAGCTCTTCTAACTCCTTCCAAAATTATTTAAATGATAATCCCCCAACAACAAGATGACACCTATATTATTTATACTTTTGACCCAATAATGACCACCCAAGGCCCACAATGCAGGCCTTTTTCACCCAATTACAGAAAGCCACCCAAACCCATGAAGAAGGTGAAGAAGAAGGGCAAAGACAACACCCAAAATCTTCCATCTTGACTCATATGTATTACTGTACACCAAAACTCCAAATTCTAAATTTCTAGGACTCCAACACTTGATGGCTGGCATAATCTAAACACTCAGCCAGGAGACATCAAAATTTAGCTGGGGTATCTCATATATATGTGGCAAAATATTCCTGTTGTTCAGCTCCATGAAACCATGGTCAAGTCAATGAAATGAAGCTCAGAATTTCAAACAAGAGCAGCAGCTCGTGGGTTTTTTGAGCAATCACTCTGCTGAGGGGTTCCTCTACTGTCACATTCTCCTGCCAACAAGCTTTGACTGTATTGCACACTTGAAAAAAAAAAAAAAATCCCAACCAAACAAAACCCCTTCAGCATAATTTAACTGGACAAATGTAGACAGATGGAACTCTAAGTATAATTACCTTTCAGCCCCTGTCGATATGAAGAAAGAGGGAGTCCTCTTGTCCAGTCCAAAAGATGTTTGCCAATTGCTGCATTGAAGTAATTCATGATGACACAATTTCTTTGTTGTCTGATGAACCATTATATCCACCATTTGTCTGTAAACTGCCCTCAAATGTAGCCTCTCATTTGGTACAGACCCCTGAGGAGATGCAGAGCTGCTGACTACAGCCCTTTGCACCAGCCAGCAGGTTCACCTGGGAAGTTTTGCTCTTAAATGAACTGGAAATGCCCATGGAAGTCTTCCTAAATGCTGCTAAAACAACCTTGAAAGTTTCTGTCTATTTGAGTTACAGAAAACAGATTTAACATCTGCTATCTGATTTTGTTTGGTTTTGGTGTGTTTTTTTTCATGGTCATTTGGTTGTAGGGCCAATAAAAATATATTTCACCTCAAAAGGTGTGACTGTAAAAGCTGTTGCAGGTTCCTCTAAGTCAATATTCAATAAGGCTCTTTGTAAAATGGATTATGAACAATGACAGAAGAAAGTGGGCAACTGCTTTCTTCACTATTTATATATTAAATTTTACTACCTGATGACCATGTGAAGTCTTTGGGGATAACTGCAATAAAACACTTTTGTTGTTCCATATACACTTTGCTACGGTTAGTGTTGGATTCAGTTTATGAACTGGTGTTACCTGCTTAAGATACAAATCTGAGAGAATGCATACAGAGGGAAAATATGCTTTTGCAAGGAAAATATTAGATAAATATTGTATCTTTGTCTTTGTAGTCTGGTTTCCATAGCAACCTGAAGTTGCACTATCATTTGATCAGCTCTTGACTCGAAAGCAAAACATTACTTTGGTCCAGGAAAGAAAAAATATAACGAGTCATTACCATCTTCAGTAAAACATATCATGGTATCCTTGGTAACACCACCATCAAAACCAGAGAGCATGCACTTATGCTGAAAAATCAGCATGGATCCTGAAGTTTTGAAATATGGAAAAGTGGAGAGGGAAGGACTAGGAAAAAGGCCTTTTATAAAAAACTAATGCTGGATTAAGGTGCCAGGGCCACCTGGCAGAGGGACAGTGACATCTGTGTCCTAAGGAGTGGTGACACCACAAGATGAGAGGGGGAGGGATGGTGCAGAAATCAGATGTGCCCTGCACCAGGCACAGCTTCCATTTCTAGTTTTCAGCTGGAATAATTGATCCTCTTTTGAACTGAAAGCTTTTGGGTCAGGTTTACTGAAAATGAAGCTGCATATTTACATGTCTCAGTTTCCTATATACAGAAAGAATGGAGTTCTTTCATATGTAAATCTGATTTCAAGAAAGATGTTCAACCAAATGAATATAGAGTTAAAATACATTGGAAAATACTCTTTTCTCATCTTAGTGCTTATCCATTTTTGATCAAGTCATCAGAGTCAGATTAATAGATTAATTTGATACAAAGAACTGTGTCAGAAAAACCTTTTCCTTGGGAAGGAAACCTTTTCCTCTGCTGAGAGAGGTCCCAAAATGTTCCTTCAGAGTGGGGCTATTTGATAATGTGCAAACTTTTGCAGTGAAAAGGACACTTTAAATTCAGAAAGCAGTTCCCACTGCAATTGGGTAATTGTGTAGAACATTTTGTAAATGTGTTTCTAGTTTTCCAACCTACGTTACTTGAAGCAGACCAGTCCCACAACTCTTAGGAATATTTCAAATCAAACAAACTGGACAGAAGATGCCAATCTCCATCTTCCAGATATGCCAACCAATGAACTTTATTTTATAGAGTCACAAATTATCACTAGACATGATCATAACTTCATTTATACTTCACAGTCCTCTGCCAATGAAGGAAAATTCCTGGCAAATCAGTACTGCACTTGCTCATTCTCTTTCTCTTTTTTGTCCATCTCATTTTCTCCTAAATGCTGACATGGCCCAATTCATAAAACAAATAATGTTGAAGCTTTGCTAAATGCATGACAGTTGTAATGGTTATTTACAATGTTTTACTTATGAATTCAGATGAGCAGTTCTGGAGCTAATCTCTGATGTTTTGCATTCATCATGAGCTGATGTTTCCTAGGTATTTACTTGGGATGTGATTTACATTCACACTGATTTTCTATAAATGCTGAACTTCTGTGCCTGACACTGGAATACTTTCTCTGAACCTGAAAATAGACAAGTCGTGCTTAAAAACAGTGAATGGAAATTTAAAGTCAACAGAAATCATTAAAAATGATCATTTTCCCCATTTCCAGAGAAGAATATCTGCAAGTACATGAAATTTGGCTTGATTGTGCTATTACACACAGCACCAAGGAAGGGGCTTTTGAGTACTTACAGAGCAAGTATCAGATATTCAGACCTTAATTTACCTCCAAGGCAGGCCAGTTCAGTGTCTGAATTTATTTCCTCCTTTCCCTTCCCCATCTCCTCCCCACCCTGCTATGCAAACCTAGTGCATTATTCACTTGATACAAGGGAATTAATCCTGGACATGGAAGAAGACAAGAACATGCTGTATAAAAAAATCAGCCAATACCTACGATGTCTGTTTCACAGCAAATCTTTCTTCCTTTCTTTAGATGTGGCAAAAAAAGTATTCATTTAGCCAAAACATCTTTCTTTACTCTCCTTCCCCCCTCAGCTTCTGACAAACAAAACTGAAAATCTGCTTAATGCACCAAAAGCAACCCTTTAGAATATCAGCTCTAACACTGGCCATTTCTTATCAGAGAAGAAATATTTCTTAATCAAATGGATATCAAACTTAATGGCACTGCTTGCAGTCACCATGCAGGTCTTGTAGCCAGTGTTTAAGTAATAAAGGGCACCAGGAAGTCCACACAGCCAAAAATCCTCTGAGATTTTTGTGTGTACTGAGTAAACAAAGCTGATAACCATCATCGTCTTTAGCATTCTGGGGAGATAACACGTCACTCAGACTCTAATAAATGGATTAAAGCAATACTTTTTGTCAGTTTATAGGACCTGGAGTCATTAAGAATAAATTACTTTTTTAATTAAAGATTTTTTTTTTTATTACCTAATGAATGAATTTAAAATGTAAACTGCTGATTGAAAAAGGAAAATGGATGTCAGCCAAGACTGTGAATTCCAGGATATAGGAAAAAAATTGATGAGAGCCAGCCACACACTGCATTGACCTTCTCCAATTTGAACAGGTAGTTAGCATGTTTAAAGAGAATGGTACATTAACATAATCTGAATTATCATTATTAAAATGCTGCTTCAGGTGTAATTAGTATTTTATTATCATTACTGTAATGACTTAATTTCTGTCCTAGACAGATTTCATCTAGTGTTACTTCTCTCCTGTCTTCATGAACTGTGAGTTCAGTGGCAACTAACAATGAAAGCTGTCACAGTTGTCTCACAAATTAATAGATCTTTTGAGTCAGATGGAGCACTCCCAGGAATTTATTCCCCAATCCAATTTTCCTACACTGCCCCGTGATTTTGTAGCCCCGAACAAACGTGGCCTGATTGCTTCTCTATGGTTCCCTTTCCCCAGCGGTCACAAATATCTCAGGACTGTCTTACTCAAGTGCTCATGTCTTTGGAACCACAGAAATTATGAGGTGAAACTGCTCTGCTGGTGATCAGCCACACGAGCCTCCACCTTCCTGCAGGAACGAATATTTCCCTCATCTACAGTAAACCTGTTCTCACAGCTTGGCTTTGTTCATTGTTTTATTGCCATCACGTAATTGTTACACACCCCCCTCTCTGGTGATGTATTTTAATCACACCACCCTGCCTCAAGTTTTCGCCCTGGGAGACTCTCAAGGTCAGAGATGCTCACACCAAATTGTGTGAGGTGAGGGGGTCATCCTCACGCTCCTCATGTGCTGTACCACAGCCAGCCAGGCAGTGTTTAACACCATGAGCTTCTACCTTCACCTCTTGAGCGATAATTAAAGCCATCGCGTTCCTGGGGATTTATTCTTGGCTTTGTTTTTCTGCCAAGCCTCCCCAGAGCTCTGCTTACACCCTGCAGTGTCGTCACCACATCACCTGGTGTTGGTCTTGGCTCAGAGCCACTGAGACAAAGGGGTGTAAACCCTGAGGAGCCACCACTGGGCACTCACCCAGGGCACCTCTTGTCTTCGTAGATCCATTTTCCAGGATTTTCTTTGTCTTGCCTGAAAAAACCAACACATCCCTTCTAGAAAATCATCCTATTCTCACATTAAAAAATCACCGTGCTCAAAGGCAAACTGTTACCCCAGTGAATTATCTCCTCCATTTAACTTTTGACCATATTTTTAATATGTAACTGTTTAGCTTTTACTTCCCGTCACTTAATGTAATGATTGGCTTATTCTGTTTTGTGTGCTGGGTGTTTTTTCTAGACAAAAATATCATTTTGCCTGATGTAGCCAGTGATAGGCTGTGAATTGATCACCTCTTTATCTTCTCTTAAATAAATGACTTTTTTTTTTTATTTCATGAGCTACAAGGCAAAAAAAGAAAAAGTAGAGAGTGTGTGTATATATATATGTGCACACATTCAATTTCTACTGATTTTTTCAAATTTCTGTCCTTTTTTCCATTTCCAGGTAGGATTTTTTATTCATTAAATTATTTAACCAGTAGGATTTACCAGGACCAGTATGACAAAAGCTGAATGACACTTCTTGTTGTTCCAAATATCTCTTTATTTGCTTCTAATTTGCTAAGGCATTTCAAGCAAGATGTTACTTGAATGTCTTCTCTGAACTCCAGAGGATGTGTTCATCTTAGTGAGGTTATAGGTTGTGATGTGCAATCATTAAGAATTCATGAATGTTTCTAATAATAATTTTTAGGTTGGTATTACCAGGATCTTTCTGGAATTTCACTTTTCTAAATTTTTCCAAGTTCCTTCTCTGTCTCAGGTTTTGCTTCTTAAAATTTTTGAGCAAACAGAATTATTGCTTTCTCCTTAAGCAAGAAGAAGGGAAAGAAGGAAATCTCTCCTGTTGAAAAATGAAGTGCCTAGAAGTTGTTTAAAGAGCCCTGTATGCTTAATATTTGGGGATCAAAAAAGAGTTTGTCAGGGAGAATAGACTGAATGATATTTGAGGCACTAGAACTTATAAAACTCCAAAGTAAGATTTGCCACTGTCTATTCTGAGTTTCTCCCTTCTTTGGATATATATCTGGTTATGAGCACTTCTAAATCAATCTGAAATTTCTTTTTTTTTTTCTTTTTTTAAATCTCATTAAATCACATAGAGAAGCACCATATTTGAGCTGCTGAAAGTAAAAAGTCAGCTGTTGTGTTGAGTAGCTGACTGCTTCAAAAAGTCAGGATTTTAAAACCAGTGCTGGTCTCTCTGGTGTTGCCATGTGGTGAGACCAGATGAGAGTAACAGCATCCAATGCACCAGGAGACATTCACAGATACTCTTTTTAATGTGGTTTTTCATTCATTCAGCTTTTGGTGCCCAGGCTCTGGAAGCTCCTTCACAGGGTAATTCCTAATCCAGAGGAGCTCTGTGCTCTGCCTGGAGTGAACAACCTGATCTAGTGGAAGGTGTTCCTGCTCATGGCAGGGGCTGGGATCTGGGTGATCTTTAAGTTCCCTTCCAACCTAACCTGTGGTTCTGTGATTCTACAACTCCAGAGGAAGAACCAGAGATTGAAAAACACAGAAAAAAACACTGGATTAGAGCATGGTCTGCACACCCCAAAACCCTGTTTCCATCAGTGACCTGTAGTCAATTCCTGGAGAAAAACTAGGGGGCTAATTCCTGGAGAAAAACTAATTACTGGGGTGTGCCCAAAATTACATGGCCAAAACCCTCTTAGCTTCCAGCAGCCCTCTCCATAGAGACACCTTGAGTAACTTGTGTTGTTCTTTGTAACTGTTAACCACAAAATTACATTTTTTGTCATAAAAATATCCCTTAGGTATCTTCCTTCCATTAAACTGTCCCAGCATCTCTATAATCATGGGCACTCTCATTGTGCATAGCACTTTGTGACGGAGATTTCCACAGATTATGTGAGGAAGCAGCTTCCCTACACTTCAGCTGAGTGTTGTTAACTCTCCCCTTTCTCTTAGCATTCAGCCCAAGTTCCCAAATTCCTGCACAGGAGTTTCTGAAGTGGCTGCAGAAACCTGTGCTAACAGCCCGTGGCTTTCAGGCCACAGCAGCTACAGCTTATGCCTCTCTCTGGAGAAGCCAAAGTTAACCTTGAAAGACAGCAGACCAACCAAACTCTGATTAGCAGGACCTGCACCCACGCCAGGAGCTGGAGGTGTCAGCCAGAGATACAGAGGTGGCTATGGCCCTGTCCCTGTCCCCCACTGTCCCCCTGGGTTCAGCACAACCTTAAGTCCCTTCCTAGGCAAGACGTTCCAGAAAAGTCACACATCATTAAAATTTGCACTTTTCTCGTGACGCGCCGCAACCCCAATTTTGCAATAGTCAGAGCAACCTGCGGAATGTCTTGTCTATTTCTGCATAATTGTGGGAGATACTGAACATCCCAAGTGTATTTCATACAAACTAAGACACAGTAATCAATGTTTCATCCAATTTTTGGTGCCTTTTTTTTTTTTATTTTTTTTTTATTTTTTTTTTTATTTTTTATTTTTTCAGCTTTTCTGGGAGGAGCAATAACTTGTCTATTTTTATGTGGCTGTATTTCTAATTTATAGCAGAATCTCCTACAGCTTAGAAAATATACTTTCTTATATAAGTCTTATAAATCAAAACACTAATAAATAAATATTGCATATATCAGGCAAGCAGCAAGTCTGCAAATCATTTTTTTTTTGTAAGTGCACAGTAAACCTTACCTTGGCAAGGTTGTACAGGTGAAGTGTCACAAAGATTTGTAGGAAAAAAAGCATGCTGACATATGCAGAATTTTGGATTGACATATCCATGTCCCAGTGCTCTCAGCAGCCACTTTTGCAGGTAAATAAGGCAAACTGCACCCTCATCTTCCCAAGGAGGAGTGCAGGATCAGATCAGGGGTGTTTTTATCCTTATTAGGGCCAGTGAAGCTGCACCTGAAATACAGGTCTGGTTTTGGGCTCATCACTTCACAAAGGATGTGAAGGAGAGGTTTGGGCAGCTGGGGAGGGAGCTTGGGATTGTGACCTACCTGGAGAGGTCGGGGACCTGGGTCCTGTCCTCTGGTGAAGGAGATACCAAGGAGGTGATCTAAAGTCATCCTGAGCTACTGGAAGGGTATTGCAAAGAAAAAAATAAAAAAAACAATTTTTCCCATTACTAGCACTGGCAGAGGCCCCAGGCTGAATCTTGGGAGGTTCAGCCTGGATATTGGGCAAACCCTTCCTACCAGTGGGTGTTGCTGCACTGAACAGGATTTTTGATCTCACTCTTGGAGGTTTCTGGACTGACTCAGACAAAGGCAAGGCTGACCTGTATCTGCTGATGGTGCTGGTCCTGCTTCGAGCAGGAGGTTGGACTGAGAGGCCTCTGGAAGTCTCTTCCAACCAGCATCTCAGTGAATCCCTGAGGATATCCATCATTTCTTAGCTGAGGCTCTTGCACAGTCATGTATCCACAGTGAATTTAGCATGAAGTTTTTACTTGTTCAGTGTTTTGCTGTAATGCACAAAAACGGTAGTGAGATACCAGTGCAAAGATCCTTTTGTCACATTCTGCTTTTGTGGAAGTGTCAGCTGTAAAAACACCTTTTACTCTGTCTCCAGTTTCAGGCCAGTCCCACCTGCCACTACACAGCTTCTTTTAGTCCTTTGGAATTTGCCTCATAGGATGAAGACACTTCCACAAGCAAATAATATTCAGTGCTCTCCTTTGGGGCATATAATGGTTATTGCTCACACTTACTTTACAAACAGCTGAGTGGAGAGCCACATAAAATCCAAGCTATTTACAAGGCAGAATAAATAGGATTTGCGGGTGCAGTTTAATTTACTGGTGGAAAACAAAATATCACATTAGAATAATTTGTTTCTGAGCAGGAAAAGGAAATTTAGAAAACTAGAAAATTTAGAAATTTAGAAATGAGCCCTGGTGCCACTGCAACTTGGGTGTTTCTCTATTTCTCCAATCATGGAGCAGAGGGGCTGCAGTTTTTGTACTAATTTATGGGACAGGGCAGCAGCAACCTGATCTGTTCTGATGAGACAGTGGATAACTAATGCCTAATGAAACTAAAGATATGGGACAAAAAACTTTCAAAGAACAAAAATATACAACATCCTCTGAAAGTTTTTCGTTTTTCTCAGTCATAACTGCAATTTGGTGTCACTGAGACCCTGCCCCTTCCTAAAATCACAACTACAGTTGATGGAAAAGTTGCTTTGATGACTTTTCTTTAGCATTCCCCAGACCTGTTTCTCAGCAGCATTTAGGAGGCATCTGTGGGGCACAGTTTCAAACCTTAAAAAATTAATCAGAGAAGAGCCTCTGGATATGGCAGCTGTATTTTTCAAGCCAGAGGACTTGTAAAATCAATCCATAAACTCCTCTGGCCAGAAAAGCTGAACTGAATAGACAAATTCCAGGTGATATGGAACTGCCTAAGTTAATTCAAAGACTAAGATGTCCCATTTGCATCCTAGACTTTTTACTCTTCTATTAAAAATGATCTACCAGGACATCTGTTCATCTTTGTAACATACACTTAGGGCTATGAAACAGAGAATGCATATGAATTAAATGAAGTGGAGAAGAATATTTAATCTTATTAAATAAAAATACCTATGGGACTATTTTTCTGTGTTTCTCTCTCTTTTTTTTTCTTTTTTTTTTTTTTTTTTTTTTTTTTTTTTTTTTTAATTTCCTCTAGATCCACACTGTTTGAGTACTTCTAAGAAGAGGCACTGACAAATTGCTGGGATAAGAGTGCATTCATAAGTAAATTCAAGTCACTATTTGCTAAGAAAGAAAACTACCTAATTTACCTTAATTTATCTTTAAGTTGGGATAATATCCGTCAATTCCAACTGGATGAAAACAATGCAGACAATGTCTTCAGCAGATCTACATTTCTCTTCAGAGAGCTATATAAAATTACAAAGGTTTCCATCACTTTTTTTGAAAAGCCTATTTTTCCATCTTTCTTTCAGCTGAGAGGCAAAAAGAAAATAATGGAATGACCAGCACAAGACTATATTGCCCCAAAACCTGAACTGGTAGAGAGAACTAATTCTCATGAGGGAAGCTTACAGAGATACAACAATAAAGGCAGGGTGGACTCCCAGGTTAGCAGCAATTAGACCAATTCCTTAGTCACTAGACTGTCAATTTATTCACAGGAAGGAATGACTTCCTGCAGCCTTAGTGCAGCCTTCAGGTTGAGCTCAAATTAAGGTGCTTAGTGCAAAAAAATGGATGTTTAGTCCCCTAATCCAGAGAGGCAGAGCTGCTTGATCTTCATTTATTTCAGATGTGTGCAGATGTCTCCTGCTGACCCATTGGCCTGGACTAACACTGCACAAGGTCAGAGCCCACACTGTACACACTTAGGAGCAATGAGTTTAATCCCAGGTGCCTGAACTTGGTCCAGTCCCCAGATCTGGCAGGTGGTGGGCTCAGAAGTGAGAGACATGATTCTATATTATTTTATTTCTTCTCATGGAGACCAAGATAGAGGCATTTCATCAGCTTTTCCAACTGAAGAAAACTTTCCTCAGACAAAGGAGCTGCAAAATGTTCCTGCTTCCCATAAATTATAAGTAATTATGGATTGCAAACATTTTTAGAACAAAGATTGTTGTCTTTTTCCTGAACCACTTGATGCATCTCTCTGCTGCTGTGCTGTAATGGAGTGAAATGAGCACTTCTGGAAAAAACCAAACAAAGCTGCTGATGATCCTCAGGAGTAATTTCACAACCCAGTCTTCACTCGTTGAGGTTCTTCTGTTCCCTGATGAAAATCGACAAAATGACCTTTTTCTGCCAATCAACCAATCTAAATTTCTGCATTTCATTTTGCTCCAAATGTTTCTATCTCTCTGCATAGTGCTGGCATTGTTTGCTGAGGATAAGCTAGTTCTTTCTAGAGAGAAAAGTGGCTTGTATTAAAAAACTTATGAACTAAATAGGATCAGAATCTTATTATATTGCCTACTTGCAGTGCAATAAATACACTGAGATAAAACAGTGCTGAATGGCATAAACAATTTAAACTATTTTAATAAAACCATCTAAATATGTCAGTGTCCTAAAAATATGTACTTATATTTAAGAAGATGATAATCAGGAACAATTATTGAATGAGAAACAGAACTGGATTTATTTTGAACTGATCGTCTCCTTACAGTAGGTATGTAAAAGACTTAGAGATTTTTACAGGTCTGTGTTTCTTACCCACAAAACAAAAGGAAATTCCTTCTATTACCTTCAAAATAATCTTTTGAGTGGAGTTGCAATTCTCCCTCACCATCCATTAAGTTCTGCTCTCTGATTTAAACAGAGGACTTTGGTATATCAACAAACAATATAAAACTTGTGAAAGCCTTTTAAAAAACACTTATAAAGCTGATAAAAACTAATATCAATTTCTCTCCCACTTCCAGAGACAATCATGACACAGTTCTTCAGAATGGACTCAGATTTGCTGTGGAATAAAACTTGTACCATCTCTTCTTATTGTCTTTTTTTTTCAAGTCACTTTTCAAGATTCTTTCAAACTAAATGCCTGGAAAATTATCTGCAGAGGTCAAAAACCCTCAGTGCAACTTTCAATTTCAAATCGATCCTGTTTTTTGTTGTTGTTGTTTGTTTATTTTTTTCTTTTCATCTGTCCATGGTGGTTTTCTTAACAACTCTGGGGAAGTAGGGAAATGCTCAGCTTTAGGCTGCACCTGGAAAATGTTGGTTCCCCCAGGAAAAACTCAGAGCCCAGCTACCCCACAGCAGTGGTGTTACTGGAACTACAGAGAGGTGTTGCTGGAATTTTTCATGTCATGAAAAATACTCATGAGAGTGCCAAGAATTGCAGTGATGCTGATCTTTTCCTGCAAGATGTCAGTGAGGTTTCAGAGAGAGTTGGGTTTGGGGAAATATTCTCTGCTCTCACCATTTTCCAGCTACCCACCTGGTTTGGTCCTTCCAAGTGGATTTCACTGCCTTGATAAAAGCTGCATCAGAAGGCAGCACTGGGGTTACTTTTTCCTCTTACTGTCCCATTCAACAGCACATGTCCTGCCCTGATTTAATCTCGGGGGACTCATTCTGTCACACCTGCAGCAGGGTTTTTATGCCTCTGCGTGTGGCCGTGGATGGGGAGCAGCATTTCTGGCTGCAGGAAAGGGGAGGGTGCCTGACCCAATTCACCTGAGCTGGAGCTGAGCTGACAGGATTCCCCGTCCTGTCTGGCAGCCATGGAAAGATAGCAAAGAAATGGTGAAAATCAGTGCCCTGTGTTTCAGGTGCAGTGTCAGACCCAGTGCCCCAGTGCATCTCCTGTTTGTCACCTCGAGCTCTGTGTCACACTGAGCTGTTCCCAGAGCTGGCCCACAGGCTGAGCAAACTCTGGACAGCTCTGAAAACACCAACTTGGCTTGCCCTTGTTGAAATGAGCCTTGCCTCTGTTAGTTGTGATAGACTGCTGAGAACGGGGCTATCCAAGGCAAGCCTTTCCTGTCTGGGAGGAAATCATCCTGTGCCCAGATGAGTCACAGAAGTAACAGCAGTGTTCAGTAATACATCACATCCACACTGGCTCCTCTTGTTCCCTAGAGCAGATTTGGCTTCCACGTCTGCAAACTCTGATATGATTAAGTCAAAGAAAGGTTAGTAAACACAAGGGAGCAGTTCCACGTCATTCAGACTCAGCCACATCATGAGTCTCATGTTTTGCTCCTCCAGAGAAGTCAGACTACTCATTTCATCAGTCACTTATGTGCTACACTGGCTTGCTCTCACATTTTCTGTTTCAGCCATCTAAATAACCCTCTCCTACATCTAGTAATGAAAGACTGTTGAGGTTTTGTATTATCCAGTTGTTCAGCAGTCTTGTCACTCTCCTGATGTCTCCCTTGCCAGGATGAAGGTAGTCCCTGCTGAAAGAGATGGGATTGTTTACTGTGGTCTGCAGTTAATTGAGTGTCTCTGCCCTCCACTCTGCCTGAAAAAAACAACAGCATCTTACTTTGCTCTACCAGAATCCAATCACTGAGAATTTCAGGCAGGAGGGAGGTGGACAAGTAGGAAAATGTGACCCTGAACAAACAATTTCCAAGGGTAGAAATTCTTTCCTTCTGCCTCATTAAACCTCATCCATGATTTGCCTCCCTCCAACACAGGAATACAGAATTGCCATTTGGGAACAGAGCAATGGCCCATCCAACGCATCCTCATCATCGGGCCCACACGGAGTGCTCCAGGAAGGAATGTAAAACCCCATAACACACCTAATTGGACAATAACACACCACAGGGGGAGATTTCTGACTGACTTCAGCTGGTGATCAGGCCATTATCTGAAATATGACAGCGGACATCCCTTGTAATTTTTCATTGCAGCCACTGTGTTACTGCAGCTGCTGCTCCTCGCCGTGGAAATAACTGCTATTGCTTTCAGTTGGACAAAATAGGTTTCCTCTTTTGCACTCATGCTTTAAAGACAGCCACCTCGTGTCATATTAGGTTTCTCTCCTGGATCCTCTTATGCTGCTTTGCTGGTGTGCTTTGTTATTTAACATCTGAAATGTGGGGTAAAAAAATTTTACCGGTGATGCCCCAGGTCGTTTGTTGCCTTCTGAATTCTTACAAAAAGCAGATAAAAACCCACCCTTGATTAAATAAAGAGGAGAGTAAAAGCAAAAGAAACAGATAAATGCAAGCAAAAATAAAGAAATGCAAAACTAGTCACATATACTGCTAAAAGAAAAGATAAAATTAAATACTTATATAGTATGTGGTCAAACATGTGCGGGCTTTTGATGTGACTTCAGACTAAATTCTTGCAGCTACATTCTTCTTCAGGTATCAGACATCAGTGATGCTCCAGCAATTAATCAGAGGAATTTAATATGTGTCATATACAAATAAAGAACCTTTCTGGGACATCAGCTCATCCCCACCTTGAATCCATCAGCTCTGAAAATGAGCATTAGTTCTCACACAATGTTTGGAACTTTCAGTGCTTTCCCTCACAGACATTGTTTAAGCCTTCCAGTGTTGTAAAAAACTGTGGTGGTGGAAAAGCATGCAAACAGCTAAAGAAGATCGGGATGAGGTTACACCAATTGCACAGGTGCACAAAACCACACAATAAAGGACAGTGGCTGCAGTGCAGGGACCCTGATTTGTCTTGCCCTTACAAGTGCTAAAGATCTGCCAACCTGTCTCTCACCTGAAAACACAACCTCAGTATTTTGGCAATAACTGTGTCTACATCTATAATTGTATTTGAATGTACAGGCATGGAGAGAGCCTGCAATATCAGGTCTGTGAAAACATTCAGGGTATAAATTAAATTCCATCAGTTAAAACATTAATAATATTTTAAACCCATTTTTTTTCATGATCCATAACAGAAAAAGATCAAGAGATAAGCTAAGCCTAAGGCTTCAAAATTCTTTAGCAGACTTTACTAGCGTGCCTAGGTATCAGGCATCAACATTCTAAGATTATTTCCAAAAATCCAATGTTTAAACACCAAAACAAACTAGAATTTTGGGCAACAAATCTAATTGCATTCAGGAAAAGCATGAAGTTTTGCATTTATGTCTAGCAGATTCTCCTGTATCATCCTCTTTGCAGTCTGGGGTTCAAGAATGAAAACTCTTTCTAAAATGTGTCTGCTTAAAGGTTATACACTGGGTTTGAGGCTGAATTAAATGCCATGATGTTTTGGGAGCCTTTAAAATCAATTTTGCCCTTTGGGAAATGATTTTTTTTAACTACTTTTAAATTCTTTGCTGCTTTATTGGCAACTACTTATAATCTCTTGCCTTGCCTTAGTGTACTAAATTACAGGGAACCCACATACAAACATAATTTGGGATAACTTGCTAGATCCTTTCTCCTTGCTGTCTTTTCTTTTTTTCTTTTTTTTTTCTTTTTCTTTTTTTTTTTTTTTCATGGAACCTCACACATTTTTTCAGCTTTAAATTAGTCCAGATGGAGACTTGTCTCTCTGCAACACCCTCTGGCAGCTTGACCTGGCTGGAGCAGGCACAGCTCCCTTCCAGCTCCCTGATGATGGGACATGGTCCAGGTGGCACAGGAGGGAGAGCTGCCAGCTGACACATCCCAAAAAGGGAGACTTTTCCCCAATTCTGACAGAATATGAGGCAAAACATGGTGTCAATAATACCAGAACACGTGGCTCCCCCAGTGTTTCCTGCAGTGCTCAGTCCATCTCACCTCAGGACGTGCTGGCAGAGGGTGTGTGCAGAGCAGAGATCAATCAGCCCAGGAAACCTGTGCTCTGACAAACCCACTCTGCATTTTCTTCTCACTGCTGGGGTGCTGCTGCTGCTCAGACTCTAAACTAACCCAGGCTGTGAGTTTTCTGTGGCCTTGGGGACAAGTGGCATTGCAGCAGTGGCATTCAAGTACTTAACCAGTTTTATGTCCAGAATAGAGTCCAGGCTATTGGAAGCAGTGCCTAAATTGCCTTGTCCTCCAAATTAGGCAAGAGTTCGGGGCTAGAATGACATTGACCTCTTGTATTTTCAAGTGTACCTTCTAATCATGCCCTCAAATCAATTCACCAGGATTAAAAAATAATTGCAGCACTGGTATTTATGATTTCTTACACACCCTATCGCTTATCCATCAATATGTAGGATCCAAGCCACCTTGTGTCATTTTTTCCCTGCCCTAGAAGCTGTATCAGGATCAAAAAGGCACAAAAGAAAGCCATGGTGGGGTGCAGTTACCTCCTATCAGCACCAAACCCTCAGGAATGAGCATCACTTACACTCCTGCTCTCTGCCAGCTTCCCTGCTTATGCAACTGCTCAGCTGGAGCTGCATCAGTAACTTGATGCCCCCAGTGAGCAACAAAAAAAAAAACCAAACAGGGCACATGTCTCAGTGTCCAGTCAGGCAAGTGTGTCATTTCCGAGGTGTGAGAGCTGGAAGGGACAACAGCAATAATCTGCTCTGACATCCTTTATTACAGGGAAAGATCAGGCACACATCGCCCTTTACTTACACATTGTTGCCCTGAGCAACTTCTGCTTGAGCTAGAACAGACTGCCAGAAATTGCTTCTTTGTAAAGGCATGGCCAAAACCTTTAAAGCACAGTAGGAGTCTGTTGGTGGCAATTGGAGTTTGTTTCATGGTGGCTGAGATTAGCCAGAAGCATGTTAATGTTTGCATTTACATATGTGAGCATGCATTTGTATCTTTTTCTCCCAAATACTAGTCTTGAGGAGGATAGGAAATAATCCAAGCAGGCAAGTCTGCATTCCCTTATTGGAGCTCATAGAGGCTCCCAAGGGTTTGGTGAATCCAGCTCCCCACAGATTCCTTTGCTCTAAGTAACTTTTAAATAAAAGTGTTCTTTTGCAATTACTGCTCCATTTCCCATCACAACAGTACAGGAAAACATTTAAAAAACTGCTGTTCCTCAGAGAGATTTCTGTCATGGAAGGCATTCCTATCTCAGTATAGTTGTTCAAATAAACATGATATGATTTTTTTTTCTTCTCTCAAATACTATTTTACACATTTTTCCCACAATTTTTACATTTTAAAATAAATAACAACAGCAAAAATAATCACATTTTCATTTTGGAAGACTGGCTGGAGACTAACTTTACAAATCAGTGTGAACATGATGATGGTGAGTTTATATTCAATATTATTACAAAATGAAATATTTAGCTTGCAGGCAGAATTTTGTAAACAAAAGCTCCTCACAGCTATGAAGGTTCTGCATCCCTCTTGATTTCAATGAGATTTGTCGTCAAACTAATTTTTTGGGCACTGAACACGAGCAACCCAAGAGATCCCTTTACTTCTAGTAGGATTTGTTCCTCTCAATTAGGCATATTTAAAATAATTCCATCTCTCATCCTCCAGAAATGTGGCACATGTGACCTACCTCAATGCTGAGGAGCAAAGGAATGTTTCAATTTTTGAGGTACCAGATTTGAGACACCAGACCCACAGCAGGGCTGTGGTGTTGCCTTGCAGATAATCCAGTATTCACCCTCCTGCCACTGAATTTACCTGAAAGGCCATTTCTAATCCGGGGCCATTTGTCAGTGGGAAAAGGGAAGAAAATTTTGGCCTGCAACACCCTAATTACATCCTGGCTGCTTTCACTCCCACCCTCAGCTGCTTTTCATAGAATAGGAAAATTCTGAATACCTGTGACAATCTACTGACTCTTCACTTTTCGTGTTTCTTTATGAACTTTAAAATATTTTTGAAAAATTTTGATGGCCTTACAGCAAGTTCTTGTGAACTTCCCGGCTCCCTGTTGTGCTGTATCTCAGCAAAAATGCCCCAGATCACTGTGGCTCTCACTGATGTTTCTGTAGCTGTATTCTCTCAGTTCTCTTTCACTTGTCCTCAGGCTCCTACCCTGCACTTACATAGCAAAATTCCCATTTTACAGGGAAGGATCTGAGACACAGAACAGCATAAGGATATTCTGAAAATCTGCACAAGGCAAGGGATTCAGCTCCCTACTTCTGAGATCTAAGCAATGGGGCTGAATTAATCCCAAAAGATGAGGAGCAGATCTGGGCACTGAAAGAAAGCCAAAGCTTTTCTGGCTGATGGGGAGACACACGAGGATTTGTCTGGCTTGGCATCAGAGACTGTCAGGGAGCCATTAATCTCCTGGAGATCCCATTAAAGGACATCCCACCCCACAGCAGCAACAGCAGATGGTTTTGAAAATACATTCCTGAGCTGCATAAAAGCAAGAAAGCAGGCAGAGGATCCTGGTCTCATTAATACCATATTTAGTAGAAGAAGATCCTACTGTACCCTTAGAACTGTTTTCATTAACTTCACAATGTGTGAAGCTACAAATTGGAATGGAGAATGCTTATTTGTTTGGCTGACAAAAGGTCTGTTAATGGAAAAAAAAATACAAAATATTCTTAATACCTGAAAACATTTGATCATGGTCACTTCACAGGATGAAATCCTGCTCAAACATTTAGGCAATTACACCAATCTGTATTTTTTATATGTAAAAGAAGTATATGACAAGGCCATATAACTCTGTGTAATAGAGACTGAGAATTGATGCTCCCAGCATCATAGTTTCAAGTTAGTATCTTGAATTCTTAGTTTCCTCTATGGATATCTATTTATCAGAACCAAAATTAACCTGAAATACCACCAATGCTGCAGTATGTCTTACGGTTATTTGCATTTCAGCACACCATAATAACTCAGTTATTGCTTGCTGGATAAAAGCAGAGATTCACTCTGGTATTTGTGCATTCACTGCTGCAGCAAATCTATTACAGCCATGCCTTATTTATTTAATTAGCTGCTCTTCATGGCCCTATGGCACTGAAAATTGCATACATGGACAGCAAACCAAAAAAAAAGAGGGCTTTCTAAAATAAACTCAATTATAAAATCTCACCCCTACCCTTTGTTTCTTCCTATCTATTTTTTTTTTTTAATGAAGCATGTCTTGGATTTCACAAAAACTGCTGAATATATACATTGTGATGAACATTTTTTTAATGCTTCATCTGATATCTTCAACAAAATATCAGAAGATACCTGGTCAGCTTTTCTTGACGCAATCTGTTGGGTGGGTGAGGCAGACTGAAGTGCAGGCTTAATAGAAAAGTTGGATTCTTAGTTTGATTTTCATATCCTTGTGTCCATAATTAAAGGCTCTGGATTTGACTAGGTATTGTCACTTGTCTGAAATGGGTTCATCTCTACACCACAGCATCTCAGCCTAGAGAGAAATCTGCAGCTCACTGGAGGCAACATGCAATATGCTGTCAAGAAACACATAAGAAATAAAAACCTTGGTATTTAATAATTAAAATATATTCATATGTTCAGAGAAAAATATGAAAATAGAATTGATTCATAATGGCTATATGAGATACATATGTATTTTTGGAATTTTTCTCAAGGGACTATCTTTAGCTCAACTTGGTCAAGTTGAGTACAGTATTTATACTGCTGGTTGGCGTAATAGAGTACAAAGAATTTTAAGATTTATAGTGGAGTAGGAGGAAGTAGATCCTATGGAAAACAGCCTGTGCTTCCATTTCTAAATGGCTTTTTTTTTTTAATATGTGAAAAAGACAGGGATATCAAATCCGTGAAGAGTAGAAGAAACCAGCATGGCACCTACATGAGGATTTTATTCACACATACCTGGAAACATTCCATGGGAAGAGACCCAAGTGATATCTGAAAGAAGCATGGGCCACCTGTGGCAGCTGTGCTGTTGCCAGGGGGGAGAGCAGGCAGCTTTATGACAACAGAAACCTGCCTCGATTGATGAGAGCGTAGATAACACCGGCTGAGGAATCTGTATTCCATTACCAGCTGTTAAAATCAGGTGGGGCAGTGTTCTTTGTCTCTTCCACCACCCATCCTCCCTCTAGGGGATATTGAGGCTCACTGCATGACTGATACAATTACATCATCCCATTGGGAGATGCTCCACCCAGTGGGAGGAGCCAAGCATTCCTACCTGGATAAAACCTGATATTCAGAAGGCCAGGATAGCCTATTTCCACTTGATTCCCAGAGGAATGCCAGATCCATCTTGCCACCACTGGAGCCTTCTACAGGATCATCTCTACTCTAACAGAACCACATCTGTGACTCCAGGAGGACTTGATTGGACTGCTCCCAACACCCTGACCAACAGGGTGTCAGGTTGTATTCTGACTGTCAGTGTTTTCTTTTTTCATTTCTTTGCCTTTTTTGTACTACTACATTTTTATTTTAATTTGCCTGGTAAAGAACTGTTATTCCTATTCCTGTATCTTTGCCTGAGAGCCCCTTAATTTCAAAATTATAATAATTTGTAGGGGGGGGATTTACATTTCCCATTCCAAGGGAGGCTCCTGCCTTCCTTAGCAGACACCCATCTTTCCAAACCAAGACAATATGTGTGTAATAAATACACATACATGCAATAACTGCTAGATCAACTGTCCAATGCTTCTGATAGCATAGGGTTAAAATGCTTCTAAAAATCATGGGAATTGTATACAATAGATTCAGGGGAGGTGGAAAGAAAGGTTGGTCCTGGATAGGCCTGGGAAAGGGAACCAAAACTACGTAGGCCCTAGGAACGAAATGTTAGGCTTTACTAGATCATGTGAAACTGCACCTGCATAATCATCATACGATAAATGATATGATTGTTAAATGTAATGATTGTTTGGTAATTGAATATGATTATTGTTTAAGAATCATGAGAAATGATGTTTGGGGGCCCTGATGAAAACTGCAAGAATTCATACAATAGAACAATATGGGTTTAATAATTAATATGTAGTTATATAATGAAAGGATATAAAAACATGTCCATTTCGAATCTATGTCGGAGTCAGATTTGGGTCCCTACCTTGTACCCCTGATTCCCAGAGCTCTCCAATAAAAGCACCTGCATATAATCATTCTGTGATTATGTGTTTCAACGCTAACACTTCCTACATTCAAAACCCTTGGCCTCCTGATTATTAGTAGTAGAAATCTCTTGAACAGGAAATAGTTACTGAATCTATCCAGAAAAATCCTCATTGCAGCCAAACCTATTAACTACTTACACAAATGGTGATAGAAAAGAGGTAGGGATACACCTTGACTCCTTGAATGTCTGTTTATACTTAAAGACACTAATTATAAAATACTGAAATATTTCATTGATAAAGAGAGTATTTGTACTTGTTTGAACTTGAATGTCGGTTTCTATTAAGACCTGAAAAAAAAATAACTATCTAGCACAAAAATAATCTGACTTAATGGAGGAATAAGAGGGGCAACTCTTCAAGAGATTTCAGGACTTCTTATCACAAGGCCCACAAATGGCAGGGTAAACCCTGGAAGGGGGAAAAACTCAATAATGCCAAGGCAAAGCACATTCTGATCTGGGAAGATCTAATATTGAAGAAAGTGATTTTTATTTTTTCTGCTCATCCATTGAGGACAATACACCCACATGCAAAAAACCCAAAAATTAAAGAAAAATAAAAGAAGAAAAAAATTCAAAGGGTTTGTTTTATTTTGCACAGCATGGTAGTATTGAGAATCAGGGAAACCTCACACTGACTACATATTTAGATTTAGCTAACGTAAAAATGAACCTTGCTGATTTCAAATCCACCTGAATATGCAAGATTTGTGTTGTTCTCTGCTGGGGACAGGTCTCAAAGCAGCTCCTGCTCTCGCAGTTTTTCACCTTCACATCTCCCAGCAAAGTTCATCCTCTTCACTTCAACAAACAAAGGGAGGAAAGCAAAGGAGGAAAGGCCAAAAGGCAACAGAAAACAGCATGAACAAGAAATGATTCTTCAGTTCAGGACTCATTCAACACTCAACATGACAAGATCACTGAGACCAACTCAGTTTGGTCTCAACAGAGATAATATTAAAAAGCACAGGAAATTATTAAATTATTGGTTTTATTTTCTTCAATAGGTTTCTCAAATCCTTTTGTAGTTTGAGACATCAACAGCTTTTTCTACTAAATATGATATTAATGAGACCAAGAATTCTTCATGAGAATTCCAAAGTAAATGTTGAGATATTCTACGGTTTAAATTAGATTTCTAATTCATCCTATTCACTAACTTGCCTGCTTTGAGACAAATCCATTTAAGGGAATGCTGCCTAGGCTTTTACAGTTCTTGGAGCTCCATTTCATAATCAGGCAACGTCATCTTATCAGGCATTTTCTCACTCTTAAGTACAGTTCTAATGCTTATTTGTAAGCTGAGTGATTTTCCTATAGCAAAACAAAACTGGGTTTAATGTTTTTGGTGTCAGATGCAGCACAGCCAATAGTGGGGGTGTTCCAGGACAGGCTGGGGACATTCCCTACCCCAGGAAAAAACTTCCAGGGAGAGAAAATTTCCATCTCACTAAATGGAACAAAAACATCTTTGCCTACAGGGTAGCAGTCTGATGAGAACTTTGGACTAGCAATGACTAAGGAAGGAGACGATGACCTGAAGGATTAGATATTAGGGAGACATTCTTCCCTGTGAGGGTGGGGAGGCCCTGGCACAGGGTGCCCAGAGAAGCTGTGGCTGCCCCTGGATCCCTGGAAGCATCCAAGGCCAGGCTGGATGGGGCTTGGGGCAACTGGGGCAGTGGAAAGTGTCCCTGCACAAGGCAGGGGATTGGAACAAAATGGTGTTTAAGGTCCCTTCCAACCCAAACTATTCCATGATTCTTTGATTTCTGTGTTTGAGGAAAGGCAAAATAGTGCCTGGTGTTCCTTTCCTGTTAAAGTGAGGTGGAACAGGAGAGCTTTGAGAACTCTGCAAAACCAGACCCTCTTTTGCAGAGTGTCACCAAAGGTTTTGTTGTGACCATTCCTCACAGGTTTCCAGTGCTCTGGATTGTTTTGTGATAGGCTTAACTACAGGCAGCGCACTTTTGGGCTCAGATCAAAGCCTAGCTTGAGGCAGGCACAGCAGCGAGGTGCCATGGGCAGTGAGACAGCCAAGGTTCTGCAGATCACTTTTCTTATCCCAGAGCCTGGAGAATCTGCCTGGCAGCTGCTGTTGCTGCCCCTGAGACAGGAGCTACAACAAGCTGGAAAGTGTTTTCCAAAAGACATGCCCTATGGAGATGTCTCTGCCTTCTCCCCTCTGCTTCTCTGACAGCAGTAGGAGAACAAGCCTCACTCCCTGAGGTTTTTTCTCTTCTGCTTCTCTGTTTTTCTGCTGTTTTCTCCCACTTGTCCCTTCTTGCATCAAGCCCAGACCATCAGGGTGCGTTCTCTTCTGCTATACATCAATATCTCTCTGCCTGAAATATCTAGACACTCTCTTAAGTCCAATTCTGGTTTTTTTCGGAAGGAGGGTTGGGGTTTTTGTTTTTTGGGATTTTTTGTGGTTTTTTTTGGTTGGTTGTTTGGGGGGGTTTTGTGGGGTTTGTTTGTTTGTTTTTAATTTCACCTGGCCTTTAATTCCAGTCCTTCATAAATTTTGATTTTTGGAAGAAATACTGACTTTCAGGTTCTGGAATGAGGAAGACTTTGAGGTTTTCCAGAAAACCTGCACACCATTTTTTGACATTTCCAGCAGTAATTACACTATCTATGGCACATCTTTTTACCATGTGACTCTAACACAGTGTGAATGTGTATATTTTACATTCTAAAAGACACCCAAACCCTTTCTTTCCTGTTTCCTAGGAAACAGCCACCCAATCCATTTCAGTTTAGCAGTGAGCAGTTTAGTTTCCATTATGCTAAAATGATCACCATAATTCAGAAAGTCCTCCCTGGAAGAATTACATCACTTCCAGAAAACAATGCATTGAAAAGCATAATGTATAATTACCTTTTTCAGAAAGAAAATGGCTTTTTTCTCTCTCTCTTTTGCCAACTCAGAAGTAGAACTTCCAGAACATTTTCAGCAAAAATATGTTGGTCTGTCAAAACTGACACATTTCACTGGGTTCTGTCAGCTTTTATGGCATTTTTAGGCAAAGAGGAGAGTTCCAAACCTTTCTGATCTTTTCATGACCACAGTTATTGTGCTGGATACAAAGCCATCAGGGATGTTTATTTACCCATTTTTTTCCATTGCAAGATCCAGCCTTAGCCTCAAATCACAGTCTGCACTTCCACGGACAAAAGAAAGTCAGAAGAAAAAATCCCCAACCAAACCCATAGGTTTCAGTCAGAAAACAAATTTTCCAAAACCATTGAAGGCAGGGTGGAAATAAATCAAAATCCTTCATTTCTTGCTAAAGAAGACATTTGTACTCCAACACACTTTGCCCAGGAATATTGCAATGATTAGGGCAATACAAAACAGCAATTAATAGAAGCTCTTTTCTATTGGACCATCATGAAAGGCAGACAGTGCTAAATCTAAGAGAACCATAATTTTCCAGAAAGAAAGAGTAATAGACAGTATTGAGGGAAAGAACTCAGGTTTCCCCCTCCCCCAAAGCTTCTCTTTGCCTGATGATGTCTCCATGGTCTTGGAGCATCCTCTGCTGTCTCACAACTCTAAACCCCACTCATGGCACCAAGACTATGTCTCTCTAATAAAGAACACAGACTTTTTTGTGGTGCTCTCAAGTACCTGCTTCCCACTCCACCTACAAAGCTACAAAGGTTATATCAGCCCAGTTTCAGAGTAGCCACAAACCCGCTCTTCTTCATCCTGGAAACAATTCCCTCATCTTCTAAAACAGTCCAGTTTTCCATCTCTACAATCCAGCCAAGAAAAGGACTAACAGGATTTCACGTGAGGGTATTGAAAAGGGGCTTCTGAACTAATCAAAGTTAACTGTTTTTTCTCTGCTTCTTCTTTTCTTTTTTTTTTTTTTCCTTCCCCCAGATTTCCCCTCCAGCTCAGCACTTTTCCTTTTGCCTCTGACAAAAGTGCTCATCCTGTTCTAGCATGACTTGACAATCATAAGTACCATCAAAAAAGGAAGATTCGCAGTGCACATTTCCTCACCTGATTCATGTCTGGCCTCCTGCTTTTTTTAAGTTTCCAGGTGAGCTTTAAACCTCTGATGAGCCATCATCTCTTTGAAGAGGAGAGCCTAAATCAGAATTGCCACTATTCCCAAGTACAGCAGACATAAAATTGTCAGTGCTCCATGATTACCTTTAACATGAAGGTAACACCCTGTATTTTACAGTGACCCAGCCTCCTCCCACTTCCAGTTCAGATTTGCCAAATATTCAGGAAAAATATTTTTGCACCAAGTTAATGATAATTGATATATTTATCATGCATGTATGAGAAAAAAAAATGTAATTAGCTTTTCATTGTCTTTTCCATGTCAACTCTGAAAGAACTGGAAGTTGAATATTCTTTTTCTCCATGATTTTGATATCAGTCCTGGTTTGGTTTTTTATTTCTGTGTTCTTAGTCCAACAAATTGGTTTATCTTGACTTTATTTACCTACACTTCACTTTTTGTCGGGCTGTCTCCTACCCACAAAAAGCTACCGTGTCTAGCTACCTTCTTTTCTTTTAGGGTCCTTATCAAGTCTGACTTTTACCAAAAAAATAATTAGCCTGAAGATAGCTGATTCTTTCAGAAGGAGGCGTGTCATCCCACACCCTTTATTGTTGTTAATTTCATTTGCATAGTGATCAGGGAATTGCCAAGGCTGTCAGAGAACAGCTGGATATCAAAACATCCTGGCAAATACCAGTCTGCATAAATTGCTAGTGATAATTTAGGTGTTCTGGGTGGGGTTTCTGAATGAATAAAAGGGCTGTCCCCAACTGCTTCTGATGAGCTCTTCCCCTGGCTCCAAATGCTTAGGAAAATTCACAAAGTGGAAATCATGGCTAAGAGCTCTCAGAGAACCATTCCTATGCTCAGAACTGATGCAGTGTGGAGGATTAGGATTTAAGATTTTAGAAACAGAGATAGCTTAAGAAATTCCTTCTAAATTCACCCACATTTGGAAACATTCAACAGTTTGCTCATTAAACCTGTTGAAACAAAACAAAACAACAAAAAAAGGGAAAAATAGCATTATGTCTTTGCCTCATCATGTCTGATTTATTCACTAGACCATGTCATCTTTTCCATGTTAAATCATTCCCTTTTCTTTCAAGACAATAATTCAAGACCATTAATAATGATTAGACATCACTCTGGAAAGGTTAGAAACCCAGCCTCACTAGGAATGCAAAAGAGGAGAGGGGAGGCAAGAGGAGAGGAGGCTGTAAACTCCAAGAGTTTTTTAATTTATATTAAGTGAAACTACTTACATGAGCACTGTTTGTTGTGTTCCAGCTAAGGGTGGGAACCCCTCTAGAGCAAAGTCCATCCTGAGGCTTCATGCATGGACCAAACCACCATGAGATGCTGAATCATACTTCATTGCAAGAAGTGAGAAGAAGAATAGAAAGGGGAAAAAAAATCACATTTTTCCATCCAACTATTTATTCATTCTCTCACTGTGCAGAGGCCAGGGGCTCTCAGAACACAGTCCCCCAATAACAAAGGTGAGAAATGATCCACAGGCTGAGTGGACTGTGAATTGGCCAACATTGACAGGCTGTGTCTGCCAGCAATGCTTTTAGGAATGGTGTTAAAAATGATCAGGAGGAGAAGTGACTTTCTCACTGATTTTCTTCCTCATGAATATAAATCACCACAACTTCAGAATTTAGAAGTGTCAACCCAAGATCTTCCTTGCTCAACAAAGCCACAGGAATCAATAGGAGCCCTCACAAAGTAGAGATGCAACCATTTGGAGGGAGGAAATTCAAGGAGTGGTTAATCCAAAAGTAATTTATCCTGGAAACCAGCCATGTGAATTTGGGTGATATGAAAGGGTATTTTAGGCTCTAACCCACTTTTTGAGGCCCTCAAGGGCTGCTTGAACACTGAGCCATTTTGCAGACATCACAGATGACTGTTCTATCTTTTCTCAAATTTTCTCTCCTCCTGAGGATTTTTTTTTTTTTTTACAGATCATTATTCCCAATTGCAGTTTTTGTAGTATTCTCTTTTCATCTGAAATTTGTAAACTTTCTTCTATTCACCAGCTTAAAGCTCTTCCTTGTACCCATTTTGCAAAATTTCAGTGTTATCCATTAATTTAAATAAGCTGTACTTTGCTTTTCTTTATGACCTGATGTTCATTCACATCAAATGAAAAAAAAAAAAGTCTGGTCCACTTGACTGCTGCTGTACTTCCCTCTCTCTCTGACCAAAATTCAGGGTAGTAAAGATTAGAACTTACCTAAAGCTGGGCTGATGATTAAAAGCTTTCAAAAATAAAGGCCTTTCTTAAAACAAATGAAAAATTCACCAGAATTGCTACTGACTGCTGTGTCTACCATGTTCTTTTGTATTAAGATAATTTCTGTGTTTTATTTCAGTGGCACAAGGGAAATGGCTTTGTAAGCAATCTGGCCCTTTCAAAAACAAACAAAAACATCCCAAACCAATTAAAATAAATGTCATGAGTTTCCTGCTGCAATTATTTCAGGTGCTTTGTTTCCATATGCGAACTCAACTACTAATCAGCTACTCATTAATCTTAACTATCTTTGTATGTCATCTCCATGCATCTTAAACAGATGAATAAACAAACCAAATTGAAATGTAATGGGTTTAGGTTATCTACTTCTTGGAAAAATTAAATGAAATTAAATTCAGTGCGCCAGTTTGCACATGTGGATATAAATGAGTGTGGAGGGCAAGAAGTTCACATGAAACTGTTGCAGCTAAACCCATTCAATATCAGCCCAAATTTACAAATATAAATTTTGTTACTCAACTCCAATAAATGTATAATTATAGATGTTGGTGTAGCCTTGAAAGATGAAATCTTCCTCTGAGCAGAAGGATATGAATGTATGAGGATTTCCATTATCTCCTGCAGCTCAAGAATTGCTGCTCTATTTACTGCTCGACTTCTGCACCAGCCAAGTCCATCCACAGAAGTGACTTTGCCTCCTGAGGTCTTTTTTCAAGTCCGGAGATCAGACCTGCAGAGGAAGGGAAAATCATAAAGCAAAGTGGGAAATGTCCCTGTCTCTGCTCCCTCTTGTGGTATCAGTTTTTCAGTTCACAAGAGAAAAAAAAAAGCAAAGTACAACAGAGGAACTACAGCAGCAATTTAAGGATTTTTGTCTGACAGGCCGTGATGTGCATTTCCCTGATCCTTTGCCTCTCTGCTGTCTTAGGGTGGAACTGATGGGTTTTTTTTTTTCCTTCTCTACTTTCCTTTCTATTCACTTTCATGTGCCACAGGGTTAAAAGCTATGCACCTCTGTTTTTGTAAAATTAGTTGTGAGTTATGGGGGCATGGCAGCCTTGGCAATCAAAGAGTGCACTCAGGACAAAAAGCAAATACAGCTGCAAAGGACAGCCAGTGGGAGAAAATCAAGAAGGAGAAATTATACTGCTTTAAAATGAGTAAAAATAAAGTGCATTTAAAATTAGGAATGTGAATTAGAACATCCATCTGGACTTAAATCTCTGCAAGTTTAGGTACAGGTGTTTCTTTTTACAGAAAAACTTCACAAAACTGTTGTAAGGTCTCCACAGAAACTGCACCCATGGAGAGCTTGTGTCTCCTCCCTTATGATGTGGGATCCCAGCCTATCATCCATAGAACCATGGGATCACAGAATCATTAAAGTTGGAAAAGCCCTCTAAGATCATGGAGTTCAACCATTAACCCAGCACTGCCAGGCCCAGCACTAAAAAATGTCACTTTGTGCCACATCTGCATGATTTTCAGACACTTCCAGTCACAGTGATTCTACCACTTCCTTGGCCAGCATGTTCCCCCCTTCCCATGTAAAATTCTTTTCCCGATATCCAAATTAAACCTCTCCTGGCATAACTTGAGGCTGCGTGTGTAAGCACAGAGGAAAGGTTTCCCCTCCACCACAGCCAGCTACTGTCCTTACACATTCCCTCTTCATGTGCACTGCAGGACAAACTGGCTCTGCACTTTATCCAGATTAAATCAGCAAAGAGATATTGGTGCCAGCTGGGGATCCAGAGGAACCAGCCCTTCCTTTCACAGAGCCAGCAGGGCTTTGATGATCCTCTCACCCCACCTCCTAATTGTCGCTGTCCATCTTCCACGTGCCTCACTTTAGCAACAAACCACCTGGAAACTCCCTTGGAGAGCAAACCCAGACATTAAAATTCAGCTGCAATGCGCTTGAGTGGGGATATCAAAAGGATTTAGACTACATCCAGTTTAGATTGTAACTTTTGATACAGTGCCTTTGGGAAATATATGTAAAGCTGTTAATATTTTAAAAGTTAAATAAGGTACATTGTATTGCTTGAAAGTATTGAAAGAAAAAAACCCAACCAAACCCAAATTGCCGGTGGCTGGAGTCTGTATGTTTTATCAGTTACTTATTCCTTCCATAATGTGCCAAAGGAATTGTTGAAAGCAGCTGACACAGCCGACCTCATGCTAATTAAAAGAGCTTTTAGAAATGAAATTGCAGGATTGTGACTTGGTGAGTAAAGTGGTTTGCAGTTTGAAAAAAAAAAAAATTGCAAAAAAACCAGAAGAATTGAGTAAAAGGAGGTAAAAGAGTTTATCTTCCTAGAGGATAGGAGCAGAAAAAGTCACCATCAATAATCTGATTAGCTCGACCAGTCTGGCACGGGCTGCTCTGACCTGTCCTCTGCAGAAGTGCTGCAGCACCGAGCTTAAAAGATTAAGGCAGCATTTGGTGATTGAATTAAAGAAAATTGCATCACTATTATAGTGGCAAACCACTTAAGGCAAATGATTTTACAGTTTCCTAATGCATTTTATTTTCTCTGACAGTCAGGATCAGATTGCTTTTTCCATGATATATGGCACATGAAAATGTTGTTAGCTACAGCATTTACACATTTTGGGCAGCTTTTCTCTTTGTCATTTGAGCAGGGATGTTGTCACAGACTCTGATTATCCCAGGCCATATTCGGAAGGAAATGGTCTGCAGGACAGAAAGTGTTTGAAGTGCTTTAGTCCATAAATCCAAGGCAGGAAACCTGGACTCTTGGATGTCAAGGGAAGGATTTTCTAAATAAAATCCTTTAATTTTTAGAGCCTCAGATTAATGCTGCTGTCCTGGAGCCAGGAAGAGTCCCACTGTTCACTTCAATGACAGCAAAGAGCAGCTTTAGATATGACTGAAGTTTCTGTTCACTCCAGATGATGCTGGATGAGCAGCAAAGCTGCTGAGTGCCAGACCCATGGGCACAGGAGATTCCACTGTGCCTACATCCCGATGCTCAGCCCCTGTGCAAAGACAGGACACAACACAGGGCACAGCCAGCTCCACACCTGGCAGTTTGGTTTCCAAACTGTCATAGGAGGCCTGGTGGGGCAGAATGGCAAGAAAACTGCAGAGCACACCCAGGGCACATCCCCAAGACTGCTTGTGTTATTTTAATGAGCTGAAAATGAGCTCAAACAAACATCATGTGGATCTGTGTCTTGATTAGCAGGTTGTTCTTCACCTGGGAATACAGTGGGGTTTGCCTGGCAATTTCTTCTTCTAAAAATGTACTTATATGTTCTCTTTTTGGCACTGGGAAAACTGATTGCTTTATGGATATTTTTAATGTATTAAATTTGACCTGAAAAAAAAAATCCATTTCCCCTTTTTATTCCCTTCCCCTTCTGATATCTGTGTTCCATAAATACTGGTGAAAACCCTAAACTGTTCAACCAAATACACTCTCATTTGAGAAAAAGAGATTTACCATTGTCAAAATGTATTATTTGTATTATAATTTATTTCTAGTGATTATGTATTAATGTAGTAACAACAATAATAATGCCAGAAGACTTTCAGCCAAACTTAAAACACCCTTGATTACTCAAGTTTAACAGTTGCACTTCAGCATTTCTGGTTTTATATGTGTTTAATATGATTCTGTGTCCTTTCTTTTCAGCTAAAGGAGGAGATTCTTAATGATTGTACGGTGATTCTTGGTGAATCAAGAAGAACAAAAACCAAACAAAACAAACCAAGAGTTGGCAGCCAGACTGTTGAATGAGTTGAATTCCCAATTAAGTTTTTTGGTTTTTAAAGTGAAGAAATATTAAGGACTTGGGCATTATTATGGCCATCTGGATTTGAGCTTCCATGTTTTGCTGTGCCCAGTTCACGGATCCATCACGTGCACAACATAAGAGCCTTCATCTCTAGTGTGGTAAGTGTGGTCAGGATAAGGGGGTAGAAGCCACCAAGGTGAGGTATGAAGAAATAAAGACATGAAAAGGCAGTGAAACCTTACCTGTGTAATAAGAGAATTTAACAGAGAAGCATTTATAATTCTTTCCACATGATCTTACATCATTTCCATGTCCAGAACCCTGTTTAAAACTATTTAGGAGTCCTGAAACAACCTATTCTCCACATCAAGGACCATGGGAAGTCAAGAGGACAATTCAGAGTCAATCCCAAACCAAGCCAGAGCCACTTGCTAAGTTCAATGGAAATGGCATAAGAAAAAGAAAAGAGTTAGAGAGGAGGGGAAAAAAAAAAAAGTACAAATTTAGCTCCAGACCAATTTAAAAGGAATTCAGGCTCATACATCCTTAAACACCTGGAGAATAATGGACAGTTTCACACTGAATTGGAGATGTCACTGCAAGTGCAAATCACAAGTTGGAAGCAAAGATTTCCACAGTATTATGTTAACTTGGATAATATTAAGAAAAAAAGTTGACTGAACTACAAGAAATTGTCAGGAATTGTCATAGCCTTCACCCCAGGTAAAGGATAAGTACAAATTCTCCTCTGTGGCACTTGGTAAGTAATTAGAGACATTCTGGAGGTACTAAAGAAGTGACATTTGCACAGACCGTTGGGATCGTGCACCTTTTCTGTTTAGCATGAGGAAACTTTATCTCTAAAAGCTCATTATTGCAGAGCATTCAGACCTATAGGGCAGGACTTAACAGATAACAGATTTCTTACCTGGCCTGTACTCTGCAAAGCAAAGTCCCAAAATCTGTGTCAGTATTTGGTCTAGCAGTAAATACAGGGAATGCAAGTTAGAAAAGCTGCTGAAAATAACCAAAGGAACTGCATTACAGATTAGTTTTTGCTTTATTTCTGGGGAAAAAGAAACACTTCATAATAACATTGAAAATTCCCTAGAGTTTGTAGAATTCTAATTGACTTTTAAAGCTGTGTTGTTAGCTAAAAAAAAAAAGGCCTTGTGGGGGGAATTTTATCTATGTTAACATCAAAATAAAATTGTGCAATTAGATAATTCTTTAAAAAAATAGAATATATTCTTGAAAAAAAGTAAAAATGAAAAGTGTGAAAGGAAAAATAAATAATTCAAGCTCTTTGTTTTTTCTTTGGAATATTTCAAAGTCAGTTAAATATGTCTCTGAATTTCCTCTAGTCACCACAAGTTACTCTCACAAGGCCTCAGAATTTACTTTTATTAAAATCCTTTTTATATCACCATTTTCTATTGGTAACAGTTCTAGGCAAAGTTTCAAAATGCAGGGGCTTTTTAATAGAAAATTTTAAATTTATTTTTAGAACTGTTTTTTTTGTAAAAAATATATGAAAACTAAGACAAATATTGGTGCTTTGTGACCCAGAGAATCATTGCATTTTGTTATGTGGTTCTGCTTTAAGTATGCTCACTAGACAGAATCAATAGCGCTTGACTGTTAGCCTGTTTCAAGTGAATAAAAAGACCTTTCATTCAAACAATAGCAAATAGTTCCCTGGTGATAGCACTGTTCCTCATCTTCTGTTCAATCCAGATCTATTTGCCTGAAATGCAAAGTTTTCCTAATATTTAATTACAGTTTAATGGAATTCAGCCTTTTATTCTAATATTCTCAAAAAGAATATTAGAATAAAATAATAATATTCTAATATTCTCTTACTTTTAGGAATACGATTATTTAGAATTATTAATAGATTTATTGTCTATCCTGTAGAATGGGAAAATATTATGGCAATGATAGCAATGATAGGAGTTATGACATTTCTCTAACAGTTTATTTTTGAGAGCTCTTACTGTAGGAGTTAAGGTTTTTCTATATTTCCCCCTTCCATGTTGGAATTTCTCTGGTGTATTTTGGGTGGCTTTCTCTGACACACATGCACACAAAAAAAAAAAAAAAAAAAAAAAAAAAAGCCACTTAAAAAAAANTTCTGTTCAATCCAGATCTATTTGCCTGAAATGCAAAGTTTTCCTAATATTTAATTACAGTTTAATGGAATTCAGCCTTTTATTCTAATATTCTCAAAAAGAATATTAGAATAAAATAATAATATTCTAATATTCTCTTACTTTTAGGAATACGATTATTTAGAATTATTAATAGATTTATTGTCTATCCTGTAGAATGTGAAATTATTATGGCAATGATAGCAATGATAGGAGTTATGACATTTCTCTAACAGTTTATTTTTGAGAGCTCTTACTGTAGGAGTTAAGGTTTTTCTATATTTCCCCCTTCCATGTTGGAATTTCTCTGGTGTATTTTGGGTGGCTTTCTCTGACACACATGCACACAAAAAAAAAAAAAAAAAAGAAAAAAAAAGCCACTTAAAAAAAAACAAGAAAACCTTTCTGTTGCTCCCCTAAATAACAACAACCAAAAATTTCATCGCTAATTTTGATTTTACAAGCTGGTTATATTTTTAATTACTGCTATTTAACCATTTCACTTACTTCCCCTGCATTTTCAGTCATGGTAAGCTTCACAAAAGGAATCTTTCACTGGAAAACATAAATTTGAAAATGCAGCTTTATAGACTCCATATCAGGACTCTGTCACTCCATCCTGAATAAAAGACAGTCCCTGCTCCCAGCCCCTGATAGTTCTCACAAAGGCTGGAGGATTGATTCTCTGACAGGGTGGGTGATACGGACTGCTGTTATTAAATCCTATTTGATGGGATGTTTCAGAGTGTCATTTCATGACAGGGCAGAGTCCATCAGCTCCTTTGGTGCCCCTGTTTGCTCTGTTGTATGCAGCAGCAGAGACCTTACAGGGGTGACAGAAATGCTCCTGATGGCACTGCCAGCTGTCTGGGGTACAGCAGTGCTGCAGCAGCCCTCTTGTTAGAGGGTAGAAATGAGCCCAGACACAGACTTCTTGTTCATCACAGCATGAAAAGGGTCCTGGTTTATTCCTCTTTACAGCTCAGCCATCCTGACTCCAACCATTCACTGGCTCTGGCTGCACCAAACTCCTGCTGTAGGTTTCCCTTGCAGCCTCTGACTGTTGGTTATTTCCTGCTAAACTCTGACTGCAGGCTTTTCCCCAACGAGACTGTGACTGCAGGTTCCACCAACAGGCTCTAACTGCAGAGCCAGACTGACCTCACAGCAGTGATTCTCTCTCCACAGGAACCACCCCCAGCTAACCCACTCCCTTTTATCACACCTATCTTTATTGGCTATAGCTGTGACTCATGGGGGCAAGGCTGTATTGGGTAATGAACACAGCTGTTACTTATCAGGATTGAGGTCACCTGCATTCCCTTTTCCTACAGGGAAGGATGGCAAGGCTCAGATCCCAGCAGTCCCTTTAGTTTAGGTTGTGGTAAAAAGCAGTAAACCAAGAGGGAGCAGGGCATTCCCAGGGCAAACCCCTCTCCCCAAAACAAACAAACAAATAACCAAAACCAATCAAACAAATAAAAATCCAAAACAAATAAAAAACAAAACTAAAACAAACAAACAAATTACCTCTTGAAAGGTATTTTTCCCTGAACTTGGAGTTTTAAGGCTCAGGAGTTAACAGCTTTGAGAACAAAAGTTCAACAGGTCAAAATAGGCAGAGTATCACTGAAAGAATCTGTGTTAGAACCAGGGTTCAAACTTGTTTGCCTTCTCCTAAAGCCAAGGCTATCTTCTCCTAAAGAGAATGGTATCACTAAAATTAAAACAAAAAAAAGTTCAAGTAAAAAAAATGCTTAAAAAAATCTTATTTTTTAAATTATCCAATTCCCTCCTCTCATCCTCCCACCAAAAGCCCTTTCTCAAATTCTTTGCAGAGATGATGCCCCTTAATGAACCTCCTTTTCCTCTGGATGTACCTGGCCAGGTGAAGACCCATTTACTCAGTTACAAGTTGCATCCCATAAGTGAAATCTGTGGGCAAACTGCTGTGTTACTTTGTGCCCTGGGCAGGTAATTTTGTGCGTTTCTGAATCATACAGAGGAATGTTGTACAAGTTCTGCAGACTGACCCTTGATGCAGGTTTTGCTGCAGTTTTTCCTGCACAGAGGTGCATAATTAAATCCCTGTAAGAACGGTAATTCATAGCCCCAGCTGTCACCACAGCCCCATTTATCACCAATGCTGTTGCTTTCAGGCTTCTTTTTTAATACCAGAAGTTGATGGCTTCCATATTTCTTAAACATGTTTAAAACAGAATAAATTCACCTGAAAGAAGAGAGGAGGAAAAAAAAGCACAAATTTAAAGGAAAATAAAAGAAGGCAGCAAACCTGACAAAGCTGTAAGTGTGCAATGGTAATTATCAGCTTAATATTAGCCTCAAGGCTATAATTCTCTGGAAAGATCCATAGAAATCCATAGGAAATAGGACTGTAGCTGTTAATAGGTTAAAGAATACTGGGATGAGAAATGCAAATGCAGTTTGGATGGAAATCAACATCTCACCTTGCCTGACACTTTCAATTCTTTCCAAAGTTCCAAAGACCTATGGAAAGAAGCTTTAGTCAAGGAACTACTCAGCTGGAAACAAGAATGGTTCCTTAACACTTCACTACTCATTACTGCCTGCTGAGATGTTGCTACTGAAGGAGGCCTGGATCAGCTGAAGTGCCCTTAGCCTTTGGATATTAGCAGTTTCCTGAATTGTTTCTAGCATCTGCTAGAATTTAAAGTATTCCCAAACCGATTCTTTATTGCCCTGGTGTGCGGGCTACCCAGAAGCCAAAAGTGCAGCTATTGTATCTTAAACAAGTACCAGTCATCTTTGATCCTGAACATTTCTGAAGTATCATGGCTGCAAAACAGCTGTTTCCCCAGTATTTGCCTTTCTAAAAAAAAAATAGCAATAATGTATCCCTTTCAAAAATAATTAGCCATTTGGGGAATTGATGGTTTCTATATTTAAGTTTGTGAATCAAATCCATTGTGATTTGCAGAGAGCAGAACATTACACGTTCTGGTAGCTGGATAATAGGATCAGTACACTGGGGACTTTTCTGTCTGTCCCCATGCACAGATGTTCTTGTGGTAGGAACCACAGGGGGGATAAAAATCATCTGTTTCACAGGAACACCAAGAAATTAATGGGCACAAAGACCTCAAAAACAATTCTCCTAGCTCAAGATAACAACCCATTGACAAAACCACATTTTGGGAGAAAAAAAAAGTGATAACTTGTAGTATTTCTGTCCAGGGATTAGAATGTCCTTGGTTCTGTTCCCAGGGTTGACACTGGCCTTCTGAATGACTGTCAGTCACTTTGCAGCTATATGTCCCAGTTCCCAATTCTACAAATTATTCTAGTTCTTTGTAACACACTCATTGAGATCTGCTGATAAAGCCCTTTTATTCTTGGAAATAACTGCAGAGCTTGCATTATCATCTTGTGCATGCATGAATTTGCACACACCTCACTGAATGACAAGTTTTTATCCAGCACTGAGTGTAGCAGCTTCCCCTGAATGTATGGCCATGTCTTCCTGTTGATCTGCCTCTGTCATTATCTCACTTTTTAATTCACGAGGACCCAGTTCTGAAAACTGTTATTTCAGTTTATAAGAAGTGTTGCTATTTTGGATAATGGACACCCTAAATTTTGGCTTTAGTTTTAATTTCAGTGTTAGGGATTGCAGTATCAATTGGGGAGAGACTAAGAGAGCTGGGACTGCTTGACCTGGAGGAATTAAGGCTCAGAGGTGTCTCCTCAATGCATGTAATTACCAGTGGTGCTCAGAGATGAGGTGAGAGGCACTGGTCATGCTGGTCACTGGGGCGAAACTGCTCTAGAAACAGTGGCAGCAAGAGATGTGAGGGGAAGGGTGAGATCTTGTGAAATGCAGCCCCTGACACGAGCAGAATAACACAAGTTCTGACTGCCTGGCTCCCACTGAAGTTTATTAAGTGGCTGAAAAGTGATAAATTGCTTTAGTGTTGTGCGGAGAGGATCAGCATGGATCCAGCCCTTTTTTATTACACAGGAAGTAATTATAAAATCCTCTCATTTTCTTAAATCCAATGCCAGTTTTGGTGTGTGTTTGTGTGGAGTTGTGTTGAATCAATATGTACATTGAGAGTGCAATTCATTGCACCTCATGGAGTTGAGAACTGAGAAAATTAAAGAATATTGATGTGTGCTTCTAATACACACATGTAGGGGGTTTTCACATTCGTATAATTACGTAATTTTTATCTTCTACACTCTCAAAAGAAGCAGTTGAAGCAGTATAAACATTTTTTTCTTTCCTATATTCTCTTTTAAATGAATAATTTTTTTTATGGAAAATGAGCTGCATGTACAGAAAGTTAAGCTAAATATTTGCTGTATATAATGTGATTAAGGGGCACACGATTCTACTTTTTATAGGGAAACATAGTTCTGCTATTTTTATATGTAGTCACATGAAATGGGAAGAAAAGCCTCTGGATTCTGTAGTAATCTTCCACAATGAACTAAACCAGTCAGCAACCTGTAGATCTGTCCTCAAAGACAGATTTGCTCTCCTAAAATCTCCCTGTTTAATGCATTATAGTCAGAAATATGGCACAGACAATTTAGCATCAACAACACCCACACGCAAACCTTCCAAGAATGATTTTTTTTCCTTTCTCTTGTTTTGCCTAAGATTTTCCTGCCACACTGCAAGGCTGACTTTTTCAGCCTGTCCTGTCAGGAATAATTGCACAGCTTTAAAGGATTTGCAGAACACTTGCTCAAGATTTGACACCACTATATTAGATCTGATGATAAACATCACACCCAGGCCTTACTTCCATATAGCCAAATAAACAAGATCATAAAGACCATTTGCATTCTTCCCACCTGGCTCACTTCCCCGTGTTTGAAGTATTGCTGTGCTGTGTTTGCTTTAGTTTAGGCACTCAGGCAAGGATTATATGCCTCAGTGCAAGACATTTGAATTTCTTTATATTTACCCTGGGTGGGTATCAAAGCTACAAATCAGAGTTTTTCTGTCTGGAGAAAACTGATCCCAGCTCCTAATGGAAAGGAAGGGAAAACCTGTGCAAGGATGATTATCAGTGTGTCCTCTCATGCTCCTTCTCCTCTTTCTACCAGGCAGTTTTCACTTATAAAACTTTAATTAATAAATTTTATTCACAAATAAAGTTTTGGATTTCTAGGAAGAGGATTAATTTATCCATCTTGGAAGAGAAGTTTTCCGGCCTCTGTCCATAGCTGGTGGACACACAGGATCAGCAAGAGAGACCCTCACACCCATCTGAATCATCAGATTTGTTTTTAATGTCTTGGATTAATATATGAATATGTCCCAATCTGAGATGAGGGGATCTAGGCAGGGGGGGTCTGATGACCATGTCCAACTCTTTGATTGCCCAAGACAGCACATTTAAGGTGATTCTTTTCTGTCTGAGTTGTGGAGGTGCTCATTAGTCAGAGCTGGAGGCAGTGAGCATGGAATTCAGGAGGAGAACCCAAATCAGCCAGGCAAGATTTGTAAGAAAAGGCAATAAACTTCTCCTCTATAAATGCTCATGACTGGGCAAAACAGGTGAGGAAAAAAGGCAAACCCTGCTGGGGATGTGTGTGGGGAAGCCCGGTTTGTTTTGCAGGTGTATCAATTAATTTCTGTGTTACAGCCTGAAAATGAGCTTTAATTTACACCTTAGACCACCAGACTGCAAATCATCAGATTTCTGGAAAGTTGGAATCATTTTCAGCTGAGTTGCTCTATCTGGAAAGTTGAAATCATTTTCAGATGAGTTGCTCTATGAGCTAAGATCTGACAAGGCCTCCTGGCCTTGTAAAGATGAAGTGCTGGGGAAAGTGATTAAACAAGTATTCAGTGAAGAGGTGTGACCAAGTGTCTAGTTGAAATCATGGCATAACTTGATTTCTGTGTTTGTCTTTGTGGCCTTAGGTCACTGTGTTCCTACTGAATCTTTAAAAAAAAAACAAACCAAAAAAAAAAAAAAAAAAATTAAGAGGGAAAGTCTTTCACGAGTGCTATACTACAAAAAACATGTAACAAGGGGAAGAAGCTTAAGCACTTAAGCATCTGTTTTGGAAGCTGGTTTAAAACTCAACCAACTAAATTTACCTTTTATTTCTATTGACATAACTATCAAACACACTGTGCTTCTGATAGAAATGCTCTAAACTTCCTTTAAAATTTTTTTCCAGAGTGCTGATTATTTTATTTTTGCACGAATAGTTATAGCAGCATAAATCCTAAATAACAGGAGATGCTCAAAGCTACCATCTACCAAACTTAACAACCCATGCTAATTGTTACTTTGAAGCCACCTTCTTGACTTTCTGAAAAATGGCACATAAAATGGGCAGGAAATTACTTTTATTGTCTTTCACACAGCTGTAAAACATGCACGTGTGATGGAGACCAGCAATTAGATTAAGTTCTTAAGAGGAGAGTAGTGTCACTCTTTGCTCTTGTGAAAATCTTCCAGACATAACTTAACTTTGATCCATCACTGACAAAGAAAATTGCACATTCGTGGCGGGATTTGGGTGCCTGGGTGTTGCTGCAGTGAGAAGTAGCACAACTGTGCTCAAGGTATGGAATTTTAGGAGCTGCAGTTCTAGTGTTGGCATCACATTATACCAGCCAGCCCTATGGCAGCCCCTCTTCCTTCCCTGCACTCAGGGATTAGCATCAGGGATTCAGCATCAATGCCTTTGCAAAAAAAGGATATAAATGGATAAATATTTTGCTTATTGGGATCTTAACTGGTTGCTCTTGTTGATTTCTGCCTGGTTTTATCTGATTTATCTTAAATATAAACTGTGAAACGGATCAAAAAAAAAGGTTAAAAAATGACCTCCCCAAAAGCTGGCTTCATTACATTATTTTAAGACTGATTATTGAAGGATAAGAAAATTTTTATAGTTTTTATTCTGATTTTTTTGTCTGATTTCATATATCTTACAGCCCATACAATCACAGTACTTTTTTCTTTTCCCAATGCTTTATGATTTTCTGAAACAAATGGTTGAGAAATAAACTCCCCTATCATCTGAAGTAATCACAAGATGTAAATGGAAAAGTTTGTTGATTTTTAATTGACATCACTCTTACAGAATTGTTCCTTGGTTATGCCATACTTATTATTTCAATATATAAGCTCTAACTTGTGGCTGCTTATTTCTGTTATTTCTCTGGTTGATACAGTTGAAATACTTAAATGGAAAAAAAGGTAGGGGAAAGCCCTAGAAGAGTTAATTTGCTCTTTATTATGATATTTAATTATACGCCATAATCAACTTACTTCTTGATCTTAAATTAGAAGTGTTAGAACTCAACCCATTTAGCTTTATGTTTAAATTTTTCCTCAGCTACACAAATTGAAGTCTAAGTACTTCCAACTGAAGAGCTTTTATAGTTGAAATATTGCTATTAGAATAATAGTGATTAGGATAATAATAATTAGAATATTAATTATTCTATTGTTTTTTCTAAACCTGTATGGATTTTTATCAGAACTATGACAGAAGTCCTTGTTCATGTCGATGTTACCAGCAGGAGAAACCACTTTGTAGTTATTGATTACTTTGGGTATAGAGTGTAGTCCCCAAAGGAAACAGCAAAAAAAAACCTAAATACATCCTAAACAGAGCATAAAAGCTTCTGGAGTTGTACTGGAAATGATAAAAAGTGGTTTTCACAGGCAAAGTGGGATGTGTCCCAGGGTCTGTACCTGATTATGGTTTATTAATTTAACAATTAATAATGGATGTCCACTTCACCTTGCTAAATGTCTTGTAAATATCTCCATTATTAACTGTGAATACATTCATAAAGGTGCAATGCCAGGAGCAGAGATGTGTGTGTAGGTAAGCTTAACTTTTCTCTTTATCCTTTTAAATTCACTGCTTCAAAAGATTTTCTCAGCACAGAGATAGATCTTTTTAGATTGAAAGGAACAGTTTTGTGCCTTTTTACGCCAAAAGGAACAGTTGTGTTTCTCTGGAAACAGGAAAGCCTCTGAAGTGGTTTGGTTCAGAGGCCAGCACAGGGTTTTTGGGAATGTTGTCCACTGGAATAATCCTGTCCTGAGTCAAGTCAGTTCAGCACCACTAGCAGAGTAACTGGGCAAATCCTGAGTCCTCCTGGGAGAACAGTTATGGGACACAGAAGCAAAGAGAGCCTTCAAAAGCCAGCAAAGATGAGGGATCAGCCCAGCCCAGGGTGCTGTTTGTAGAAGCACTTAGCAGCAGATGTCTGCAGGATAATTTTAGATCCAGGCGAGCATCTGGTGATGCTTTCCAACAATATTCTTCCATCTCTGAAACTACTTGCTTCCCAGAGCTTCCCAAATTAAAATGTTTAAAGGCTCTAATTCTACTACTTGGAGGAGAAGAAATAGTCAGCGGGGAACGTGTCAAAAATAGGATTGCACTGAGGTTAGAGTTGTCTTCTGAAGCAGCCCTGGAATTCTGCCCTCGGGACCTGTCTGGCAATTCCTGACACAAGCCTGGAAGTTGTTTCATGCCAGGTACAGCAATTGTCCAGGGCAGTAGGGAGGGGAAATGCACCTATTCCCAATCCAGCAGGTGACTTTTGGGTGGTGAGAGCAAACATTTATTCATGCAGCGCATTCCTGCTGTCCTGATCACACCCCACCAAACTGAGAGAGCAGCCACTGTGCTGGCAGCCAGGGGGAAAAGAAAGCGGGACAAGTGAATTCACAGGGATCTCATGAGGATCAAAAGGTTCAATTTAAAGGCCTGATTCTGGAACAGAATAACTTCGTGCAATACTTCAGAGATCAGAAGAATATCTGAACAAAGGTGAGGAGTGTGACCCTCCAGCAAAGGCCAACTGCACCCTGTTTGGGTCACAGCACAGAATCACTCCAGGAAGGAATAGATCCTTCTCTTCTGTATGGCTTTTGTGAGACCACCACTGGAGTTTTGGGGTGGAAGAGTACAGTTTGGGAGCTCACACTGCAGAGAAATTCATTGGCATATGGGACAGAGGGCAGCAAAGGGCTACTAAGTTTCTTGCTGAGGGTGGCTTGAGGTGTATGTCCAAAGACCCTGGACATGGAGCTGCTAGGCAAGAGCAGACTGGCTTTGGAAGACAATTAGGATTGTGCCACGGCTTGGAATTGATGCCATGAGACTGGTAAGGCTTGCACACAGATAGGCAGATTCTACCCAGAAATGTGGAGGAACTGGCTCAGTGAATCCCAGGATGGTTTGAGATGGAAGGGACCTTAAGGTCCATCCAGTTCCAACCCCCTGCCAGCCCACAGAGGAGAATACACAGATGGTGGCTCAAGGGTCACTGTCCAGCACTGCATTCTAACAGCAGACTTTTGAAGGGAAAATGCTTTCACCTCACAGCAGTATTTGAAATATTCTTTGCTTCATTCCAGGCCTTCACACAAGAGTCCATCAATTGCTGCTTGTGCAGATGATTCCATGGATCCCTTCTAACCCTCATGATTAAGGTTTGATAACGCTGAACCTGTTCAGCACACGTTTCCTTATCCTACCATTGTCACTGAATGGTCCTGGTTAGATGTAAAGTTCTTTAAGAGCTGGAATAGCAGCTTTGTATGCAACACTGTTGCCTAAAGGTTTACTTGCCTCGGGAAGTCAAAGCATTAACATGTTTGAAGTTTTAATTTTTCTTTTTTGACCTTTTTTTTTTTAAGTGTTTTCTGATTTATTTAATGATTTGCAGCTGCTTAGGTGGATTTGACCTAAGGTTTTTGAAGGGGAAAAAGAACTACATGAAACACAGTAACAAAGTTTATGTTTAAGTGATTTAATTACCTAGACATTGCCCTGCATGAAAATATCAACAAGAAAAGGCAAGAGTGAAGTGTCAGCAGCCCCTGAGACAGCGAGAGGTCAGAAACTATCCTTGTTGTCCTTTTAATAAATGATATGACATTTTGATGGATCATTAACTTCCCTATAGACTGAAAAGGAGATCCTAGTGAAGGGATTTGGTTTCCACATATCTAGAAGGCTGATTGTGTAGAAATGGTGACAGATTTTATAAAAACAGTAGGAAATGTGATCAATGTGTCAAAGCCAAACCACAAAGGGCATGAAGTGTTTTTTTGGCTGTCAGACCCTTTCAATATCTGATGGCAAGTGCTTGGGTTTTTTGCTGGTGTTGATAAACATCCCTCCTGCTAAAATAAAACTGCTGTTAAAAAAAAATATGCAAGTTCTCTCTTTGAACTGGAAATATTCATCAACTTCAGTTTCAATGAAGCACCTTTTTACAAACATGCATTTTTTTTCTAAAAGAATAAGAGATGAATCTTAATAAAATTGAATACTCCTCACAGCCAACGTAAAATAAAGATAATTGACAGCTGCCACAGTGAGTTTGCTCTTGCATCAGCCTCCAACATATTTGTGCAGGAGTGGAGTGTTGGTGGGAACCACTCTGAGACCAAACAAACTGAGAATTTTTGTGAATCCTGCCAATCTCCATGGGCTGGGACTCAGTGGATGCACAAACCAAGAGCAGATTTCAGCTGATGGCTGTGATAAAATGCACATTGGAAGAGTGTGCAAAACAGGCAATTCCCTGCAGAAACTGCTAATCCCTCTGGATGGAATGCCACTCTTTTAGCATTAGGCCTCATACATTGTTAATGAAGAAGAGAAACAATTAAATGGGAAAAGGGGACTATTAAAACAACACTTAATTGTGACAAGGTGATAAAGTGTCCCACCAGCTAATCAATACAGCCTCTGGGAGTCTAACAGCCTTATCAATTTTAGTGATGTCTGCATATCTGCTAGTTTTAAGGTCTTGGACTACATTTACAGGGTACCAGGGGAGAACTTTTTATATTGCAAATGAGCTGGCACTAAGAAGAACCCAGCAGACAAGAAGCTTTTCTTGGTATTTTAGAAAACGATTTGTATCATCCTGGTTCTTCCCCCAGAGGGTGGCTGGGCACTGAACAGGCTCCCCAGGGCAGTGGTCACAGCACCAGCCTGGCAGAGCTCAAGGAGCATTTGGACAACACTCTCAGGCTCGTGGCAGGGGGGGTTTGGTGTTTTCCTGTGCAGGGCCAAGATTGGACTCAATCCTTGACTCAATTCCCTTCCAGCTTGGACTATTCAATGACACTTCTTCTGTTCCTGATAAGGTTTCACCCTCCTTTTTTTGTTTCTTGTGGGGAAAAAAAAAAAAATCTAGATCAAAGCTGAGTGGGAGATTTGATCTGTAATTTACTCTTTTAAAAAATAATGTGGTACTATTAGGCAAATAGTACAAACAAAGCTGCATGTTGGCCACATTGATTATCAGAAGAAAAATAAGAAGCTGGAGATATACAATGAAAAATTGTGCTGGTGCTCAGTTTTCTTCAACACCACCTGTATTCATGAAAAATCCTCTTCCAGTCCTACCTCTTGTTTCCACATTATCAAAGACTCCAGAGGTGCCATTTGGTAAAATTGCAAAGTGTTTCATGAAGCTACATTTAGTTGTATTACTAGATTTGGGTCTTCGTCATTCTGGACAATTGAAATTCTGCTGTAGCTTCTGGCTACAGCAATGGACTGAAGTTTAATGGTAAAATTGTTGTTTGGTGTAGGTGAGCAGCAGACACAGTTAATAAAAATGTGATTGTTGCAGGATCCATTTAAGCCAGTAAAAGATGCAAGTGAACATTACCTGAGAATTCATATTTGTTTGCCTGTGAGATGTTAGAGCAGGACAGGCATAATAAACAACTTTTATCCTTTAGTCTTATTTTGCCAAAGCTCTGTGAAAAACAAAGCAGCAGCTACCTCAGTGTATTAGTGGTAATTATTTGTAGATTATTTTTGGAAAAGCATAGGAATAATTATGAAACATGTTAGGCCAGATTTAACTACCCTGCAAGTGGCAGACACCCAGCTTTAGTGTTAACTTCACATGGTATTTGGAAATTCTGTGATGAGACCACAAAAATCAACTTCTTCATGTATTCTGAAAACTTTTCATAAGAAATCTTAAATTTACTTCAAGATCACATTTTTCTATTTTTACAGGTTTCCAACGTTTTCTGTTGTGTCTCTAAATGCACAAAATGTTCAGCTTGACAGTAGAGTTAAGAGAAGGAAATAATCTTAGTCTGGTCTAAGAATGACATAAGTCATTCTTCAGTTTTCATTAAAAATGGTGTTAAGGCAAAGTAATTTTCATTAAACAACCTCTCCAAACTGTGCTTTTATTGTATATTGATTACAAATGTAGATTTTCTTACCCTGACATCTGTGTAGGTGTTTCTGTGAGTTGAGGTTTGTTCCCCTCTCTGTTCTGTGGGTACTAAAAATTTCTGTCCTGTGGGAACTAACAGCATGAGCATCCATCACACTGGGAATATTTTCCTTGCTCCTCAATAGGGAAATTTTCTCAAATTGCCTATGTTAATTAAAGCAAATCGGGGACTGAAAAAGTTGTTTCTGACCTGTGCTTAGCTTGACCTTTGCCTCTGTCCCAGAGCAGAAAAGAGGCTGATGTGCTCAAAGCACCTTTTTTTTTTTCCCAGTTTTATGAAAAAACATGACTTCTCTTTACATATCTACACATTCTTGGGTTTAATTTAATTCAATGCAAGTCTTGTTGGAACAAATGGTGACAGAAAAAATATTGTAGGTATAGTCAAATAAAAATGTTCAAGAATATAGCAGTTCACCAAAAGTGGTTTCTGGATTAAAGTGAGCTGTGTCTTGCTAAGGACTGATAGGTGAAATTGTTTAACTTTTGCTTGTGCAAGGATTTAAACATGGAATTTGATACAATTGTCTAACAGTGTGAAGAAAAAAAAAAAAAAAAAAAAAAGGGAAAGGGGNAAGTTTGTTAATTTATTCCAGTGCAGACCTCTAATAAACCCCTGGACTGATTTTTGTACACACCAAGCAGAATAGGAGTAGAGATGGAGAGACACTGTGAAAATAGGAGAAATCCTGGTGATGCTTGAAGTGGAAGGAGGAAAATACATTTATGTAATCCACAAGAGAACTTGTTTTCATGATCATCACCAAAATTACATTCTTAAATTAGTTCTTTTACAGGAGGAACAATGAAATAATTTAATAAATGGGAGAAGTCTGAGGGGAAAATAGTTTCCTAGGATTTAAAATACTCAGTATTTCTACAACTTTGTAACTTGACATGTAACCCTGGCCAAATGAATGCCAGGGGTGATCTAAGAGATCCCTGCTGTGGTCCCATTTCCTGCCCCTTTTCCCATTTCCTCCTTTTGACTTAATTCTCTTTCAGGTTCCTCTGCAGCAGCTCTGGTACTCATCTGACCTTCAGTGAGCCTTTTCTGTTCACTTGCTGGGCAGAAAACTAGGCCACCAAGGAAAAAACGAGATAAAAAGAAAAAGAAAAAAAAATAGGAAAAAAAAACCCAACCCAAAAGAAACCCAGAAATATTTTTCCGTTGGTTTAGTATATTCACATTCTGAAGTTTTTAGGAGTTCAAGTCTTTGATATCCTGCCCCAAACCCTCCAGAACAGAAGTAAGCCATGGTGTAGGGCCTGGAAGATATTTTGCAATATATAATATTGGTATTTTTGACCCTTGAGCATTATGATGCCTGTTTTTTCTCATGTGTCTTTTGGAGTCACCATAAAATTCTCAGCATACATTTGGAGAACACACAAATGGAAACACGTGCAAGCTAAAAAGGAAAAGTGGATAAAGTTTAAGAAGAAAAGGAGTGAAAATGAGGTGGGGGCAAGTGCACTTGAAGACAAATCCAGGGAGGGAAATGGAAATTATTTCTGAACATTCATTTTGTTTGGAAATATCAGAAAAGACATATGACATCTGTGAGCTTTTGGCCTTTAAGCTTGGAAAGATGCCTGGGTTCACCTGGGGAGCAGCCTGAACAAATGCCATTTGCAGCTGGGGGAGGTGAAAGAAGGAAAAACTGATGTTATTGAGTCTGGAACTGGTACCTGCACTAAGGTGTTAGAAATGCATGGGATTTTGAAGGGAAGGCAAGGACTGATTTGAAGCATTCACAATGAAATACAAATAAAGAAAAACAGATATTTTGGTAGTAGTCTGGCAGCTCATTCCATCAGTGGTTATGTACTCTGTGAATTCCCTACATATATGCAGGAAATAAATCATAGCCTGGTATTGGGAAGAACAGGTTTTTTCTTAACTGGCTGGTTAAATGTCTACATTACCAAACAATGAAAACCTGTGTGACAATACCTATTTTTCATGATGGCACACTGACAAGCACTACATATAAATCCCATTTTCTGACTCTGAAATTCATTCGTTTTCCTTTGGACTGACCTTTCTCGTTTCCTGATCTCCCTCCTTCCCAACACACCAGGTTTTCAGGGTAATGTACTTTTTAGGTGAGTGATTAAATTGAACCTGTTTTCTACAGGGCCTGTGGGTTCACGTTCCCTCAAACAATTGACTCAGGAAATTTGAAGTTTTATTCTCTACCGACTTACAGCTTCTTCCATTTGAACAGCGAAATGTGTATTTGATTAATTTCATTGATTATTCATTTTCATTTCATATTATTAATTGCAACCTGCATTCAATTTCAGTGTGTTCAGTGCCTTGCTTTTCCTTTAACACTCCTTTCTGAGTCCTCTAACAAAGTATATAACTCATATTCTTTGGTCATACATGGCCAAATGTTTCTTTCAAGTTTCCTCACTGATCATGAGTAAGGTTGCAATATATACTCACTTTTATCAAATTCCTCTTTTCTTTCTACATCAAATTCCATATAGAAATGTATGAATGAATTCTAGATGTTGGATCCATAATTTTTGTTATTTCCTTCCTATCTTTATCAGCTTAGGTGAGATTTTTGCCTGGATTTTTTGGGGGGAGGGGATTTCCTCTGAGGATTCACCTGACTGAAGGGCTTGGAGCACTTTCCCTCCTAACCTGTCAGTCTGGCACTTATTTTTGAGCTTTGGGAATGGCCTTTCTTTCAAATTCCTAGCGCACAAAAGTCTCTCAGGGATGCCAGAGCTTATTTACAATGACAAAACAGGTAGCACTATCTAGACAGATAAACAAAGTCTTTTTTTTTTTTTTTTTTTTTTTTTTTTTTTTNTTTTTTTTTTTTTTTTTTTATGCTAGGAACTCAAATCAGGTGCTTTCTCTCAAGAAATTCTCCCCCAAAGGTAAAATAGACTTTTATTGCCAATTATGAAGGGAACTGTATCAATTCTCTGCAGTTAACCACTTGCTCCAGACCATCTGTCCTTTTTGCAAAGGTTCCTTGGCAAAACATTTCCCTTTGTTTGGTTTTCAAGGCACTCAGCTGTGCCCTTGTGCCACAGCAGCTCCCAGCAACGAAACATCAAGTCACATACCAGTACCCCACGGGGCATTGAAGCCTTTTTGATAGTTTCTCTTCCAGAGTCCTGAGTCTGTATGGCTACATCAAAACTTTTTGTGGCCAAAGACAGGGGTTTAATTTACCATTTAATTACTACTCTTAGGAAATGCCTGATAAGGAGAGGTGAAAGGGCCAGAGCAGTAAGAGCAAAGCTACCTCCTCCTGGGAGAAGAGGAATGAGCAGATGGGCCATGTCACTTGTCCTTAAGAAAGGAGAGAAAGTCCTGGTCTGTTTTACTGACAAATACAGAAATAAAATGTCTCTAAAAGAAACAGAAGTTCTGCAGCCATGGCTTTTTTCCCTTCTTCCAATTTTCATTTTCCCAAACAGAAGTTCCTGTGGCAGTGCTACCCATGATGTCGTAAACAGCACACAGGTTGGTCTACGCAATTTTCAGCCTTGCTTTCAAAGCTGTCACCCATGTCTGAGCTGAACCCTGACAGAGCTTCCCAAGAACATTTCTAATAAAATCGCTCACAGATCAGTTAGAAGTCTGTGATAAGGTGGGAGTCCCTGTAGTTTTGTTCATTTCCCCCCATGGATGCTTTTTGTAAGCCCACATCAGGCATTTTGATGGAAAAATCAGTTCTCCATAAATAAAATAAAGGACTGTATTAAGTCAAGTAGCTCCCCTGATGCTACTTGCTTCATTAACACTCTTCCCTGGTCTCCAGTGGATGTTCAAGTTCTCCTTGGGGAAAATAAACACCTCTCCAATCTGTTTTTCACCTCTCATTTTTTTATTTATTTACTGACTTCTGGTGAGCCTAAAACATACTATCAAGCTTCACGAGCTTTTTTATGTTGCATTTGATTTCCTTCCAAGGTGTTTTTCTCTGTTGGATCCTTTGCAGCACCGTCAGGGTTTTGTTTTGAGATTAGTACTTTCTTATCTGAACTGATTCCTTCTGGGGTAGAATAAACTGCACCACAAGCCTTTTTAGAAATGAGTAATGAAACATCTGTTGTGTTAGTCAAGCCCTACCTCTCCCCTCTCCAAGAGCTGGAAGTCAGGGGTTATTTCCTGGTTTTGACTGACCTTTTTTAAGGGAGAGGTTTCTATTTCTGTTTTGTTGGCAGCCCGAGGTAGGCAAGGGTCACAGACAGGGTAGAGACTGGTTCTGGTGAAAGCTTAGCAAAGAGATGAAGCATGATAGCAGCTCCAACCATGAACTCACAGGTAAAAATCATTAAATAAATAAATAAATAAATAAATAAATAAATAAATAAATAACAGGTGCATCTGACAGAATCCTGCAAAGGTGCTGAGCTATTTTAGCAAAGCTTGGGTGTGTTGGCAATTCAGAAGCAGCAATAACCACAGCCCCTGTCCTGCTCTGTGGGTTTCAGATGACAGTTTTCTTTGGGCATCATGGCAGGAGTGATTTAAAGGATGTGGAAGAGTTCTCTACAGAGAGGGTTTAAATGTTAAACTTTTGCAGTCTGGCCTTAAGAGGCACATACAAATCAAATTCCAATTAGAGTCAAAGACAATGTGATCAAGTGGAGAAGTGGACGGCACTCTGCTTGACTCAAAATTTTAAAAGTGTATCAGAAATAGGATTAGGGATGAGTCATTGTACATGTTTTTCACAGTAATTACCAAACAGCCCAGCTAAACCCTGTCATTCCCATTGTACTTCCCTATTCTTTATAGCATCCATTATTCTGGCATTGTAGGTGGATGATTTTCACAACTGAGTTGCTAAATGCATATTAGAATGGCATTACAAACTTCATTTGCAATTTCTTTCATTGGTCTCTATGTGTTTAATAAATGTTTAGAGAGCAAAACCCTTCTGTGGTAGCAAACCTGTGGGACTTAGCGTAAATGTAAATAGTTTTCAGTGCTTGTGAATGCAAATTTCCACACCATGCATCTATTTCCATAGGTGAAAGTGGTTTAGCTGTGTAGTGCTTTGCCTCTTTTCTGAATTTGGGGACCACCAGAGCTCTGCTTTCCTTGTGCTACAAGGACACAGAGGATGTGACACCTAAATATCCACAATCAAGGTTAGCTCAGTTAGTTCTAGCTCAGTTGGTGACCCAGACTGGGGTTCAGTTGCCTAAAGCTGGATATCTAAAGCTCTCTGAGTTGCCCTCAGGACCTACAGAAGATGCCCTTAAGGTCACTTGAAAGTTTAAAAGGATGCCCAAAGCATAAAAAAGGGGCAGTAGGTGTGGACAGCTAAACCATGCACTAAGGAACTCAATGGAAATCTAATAGATGTTGGCAAATTGGATAAAGAGAGTCTGATCAATTGCTGAAATTCAGTTCTTTTCTGATCAATTGCTGAAATTCAGGTCTTTTCTTTAGAGAAGCCTGAATAACCTTCTGGCTGCATTGATTACAGTTTGTGAATCCCCGTCCCCATGAGAGAGGCAGACATGAAACAGAAGGTACAGGACACCTGAACTCTCCTGGAAAATAGAGGGAATATTCTGGGGAATAAAGTGCCACCCAACACCACTAATTGGTACAGCTGGGAAAATAAACCTGTGCTTCCTTGGTTTGCTTAAAAAAAAATCTTCACTGCAACTTCAATTAGCACTTCAACACTCTTGAAAACTAGTGTACATGAAGTGTCCTGATTTTTTCATTATAGAATCAACAATACCTTCTTTCAGATCATTCCTTTCATCAAGGACTTCAAAGCCCTTAATGAAAGCATATTTTGTTTGTTTACATTGCATAATGGATCACGGCACAGTAATGCCTGAGTTGACTGATATGCAGCCACAAAATTCAACTTCTTGCTTTGGCCTTAGCAGCCCAAATATATCACATCTGGTTCCAGGTTAGCCTCAGTCAAAGGCTGCCTGTACCCACTTTTGGAAGAAAAAAGATGAAGAGATGGCAAAATGCTGCAAATATGAAAAAAAATCTTGCTAAATAGTTAATGAAAGACTATACATTTATTTATAGTAGAGAATAGCAGAGAAGCAAACAGAAAGAATCCTGATATCTGTATCATTTTGACTCATTTGCTACCATTTCACTGCAAGTCTTTCCCTTAGGAACATTTATTCCAGATAGTTCATGATTAATTCATCTACATTGGTTGCAGATAGCATATTTCTGGAGGAAGATCCCATATTGCATTTAATTAATATAATTTTTTTTCTCAAGTCTTTTAGTCAGTTTGGTTGAATTCAGCTCACTGGCTGAAGACATACAAATATAGTTGTGCAGAGACAATCAGCTGGGATGTCCCTCATGAAGATATAAAACACAATGGAGATTTTTGGGAGTGATTTCCTTGTGTCTAACCATATTCCCTGGAATATCTGGTGTATCCACAAGGGCCTCAACCACCAGCAATATTTTACCTACACATATTTAAAAAGTCATTTTGCATTTTTAGTTCCCATGTTTTCAAATCCTCTCTCCATTGGGAAATTCAGTCCCATTGCCCCAGTTCTGTAGCTACAAAAATGAAGATGAAAAAGAGCCAGGTCTTTTCCTTGTGGTTATTCCCAGCCCTGCCACTGCCAGGTTCCTCAACGTCCCCTCTCCTAAAAGAATACAGACCTGGGGGGTGCCGTGTCTGTGCCTGTTGTGGTGAGGGGTAAAAAATCATGCCATGGATGAAAATACCCTTTTCATTTTCAACTTATCTAAAACCCGAGTCTATTTGGGTTCAAAGAACACAACCCTCTACTTAGGATTTGGGCTGAAATGTCACATTCACTGCTGGAGACAACAGCACTCCTTACAGGAGTGTAAATACCCAGTTGTGCTTCTGACTCGGAAATTAGACCTCAACACTCTGCTGGAATCATTTTAAGTAACTCAGGTCTCCAAAAAACCTCTGTACAATATATTGCTCTGCTAAAGAAATTTCTCTTTCAAGCTTGCTCACTCATATTCCTAAGCCAATAGGAAAACTGATTATTTTCCCTTTGAATCACATGTGCTCTGCTCATTTTCTGCAATAATATAATTCAGAATAAAATAAGAGGAGGGATATAAATTTTCATTGACCATATTAAATTGAACAATGTACATACTTCTGTGGTGTTAGTTTTCATTACAAAGGAAATTGAACTGCAGAAGATGGTCATTTGAAGCTCTATAGATTTTTCTGCCCCATAAGCTGCAAAGAATGTTTGAATGTGTTCATCCTGTCTTTATATGTTTATACGGTTATATTTTTTTATATATATCCACGTGTACAGACATAGACACACAAATAAATGTGCTGCATTAATGAGAAAAACAGACTCCTAATATTTCCTAGCTGGGAAGATGCAAATGTTTAGTTTTTGTGTATTTCCCCTCATGCTTTTAACTTTTACGATTTTTCACTATATTCTAGTCAGATCCTTGGGTGTGGAAAGAGGCAGAAAAGAGAGGAAGGAAGGCAATAAATGAAAATATACACTGAGCGTCCTAATTAAGATTTATTTAATCCAGCTACAAAACAGTATTTAGCATCCTGATGGGAGCAGATTGCTTTCACATTTGATGTGATTTCCCATTTTTAAATGAGGAAAGAGGCACTGTATTAGACCTGAATCATTGCTGCAGTGCTGGGATATTTGGGATTTCAGAGCTTGTAGTTTCTTCAGGGGTGGGTTTGTTCCAAAGCCATGACAAAGAGCCCAGCAAAGCCTGGCTGTGCTGCAGAGCTCCCTGTGCCAGCCCCAGGGCAAGGACCTGCAGCAGGCAGAGAGGGGCTACCAAAGGCAGCTTTCACCTGCTGCGTGGATCTTTCTTACAGCATGACCTTGAACTATCGTGGCAGGCAATCAAATGTCAAATGGGACCTGCTGCTCTGGGTCAGATCTTTGGAAAAGTCAGCCCACAGAAATAAGAGGCAGATGGCACATCTCCATCTGTTACAAGTCAGAGACCTTTTACCACTAGTAGAGGTTTGGGACTCAGTTTCTTACTGATTACACTTAGCATTCCCTAGAGAATGCTGGGAGTAAATTGGGAAGATATTGGGAAGAAATAGATATTGGGGAGAATATCCCAATGTTTACTTAGATATTGGGAAGAAAATCTTTCCTGTGGGGGTGGTGAGGCACTGGCAGAGGTTGACCAGAGAAGCTGTGGATGCCCCATCCCTGAGTTCCAGGCAAGGCTGGGTGGGGCTCTGAGGAATTTGGTGTGACGGAAACTGACCCTGCCCATGTTTGGGAATGAAGGATTTTTATCTTCCTTTCCAACCCATTCAGTTACCATCCAGGCCATTCAGTTGCCCTTTTACGACATCATATTAAATCCATCTGTGCTAATACCTTTGACAGTGATTCTTTAAGTGATCTAAATCACCCACTCGCAGCACCACTAAGCACTTTTTTATTTCTAAAATCTGCACCAAGAAACCCCAGAAACTTGCTGTATAGGTCAAGAAGGTTATCCCTTCAAACACAGGGAAGAAAAATTTTCTGCAAATTCATAATCTCAAGGCAATCTCAATTAATGATTTCTGAAGCCTTTCAGTGTAAAGAACTACATTACCAGACTTAGTGTTTTCCAAGGAAAGACTACATGTGACCAGGCAGCACTGAAGCAGAGGTGTATCAGCTGGGAGGTTTGATACATTTTTGACAAAGCTCAGCAGAAATAACTCCACCAGTATCAAGGAATGAAATGAGGAACATAATGATGCTGTTTAAAATGCCAAAGAGCTCTAGGTTAAAAATATGGACATAAGACCTGATTCAAAGTCATGAATTTAATAGAAAGAGTCATGATGAATGCAGTGATTCTGGAACAAGGTCCCAGAAGAGCAAAACACCATCATGTATTAAGCTACAGGCCAGCCCTCTTCACATTTCTAGCACATGAACCAATTCCCACCAAGGCTGCCTGGGTCAGTACCAGGCTGTGCATTGCCCTGAGAGCAGCACAGGTCACTTGGTGCATCTGTCTCTGTATGACCTTTGGGATAAAAAAAAAACATCTGGAGGGGCTCCACAGAGCCCAAGAGTTGTGGGCTGGAAAGGGCTTGGTGAGACTCAGTGAGGCAAAGTCTGTCAGTTTGGTTGTGTCCTGCAGGCACCAGGGCATGGGAAGAGCATCCTGCACATGGGCCCCAGGCTGTGCCAAGCTGTGCCACAGGATTCCACAATGTCTTTTTGTGCCAACTCAGTGTATTCCCAGTTCAGACCCAGGCACATCTCCTGAAATGTGAATCAAGTCCACTACCAAACCCTGTGAAAAATTAGGGAATCCCTTGTTCTGAAACTTGCCATTAAAATAGGCTCACAATTAAAAAGTGAAGTATTGAACTGTTTCATGGATAGGGAGCAACCTATAGCTGGTAGCTTATCCACAGAATTATCATAGCCATGGATCACATCTAAAATATTTAGAAATTGCTTTAGCTTTTCTAGACCACCATTTCTAAAATAGCCTCCCATTTCGATTAATAGAATATGTGGGTTTATTGGAATAATGTAACCAGCAGAAATAGAAAGTAGCTTTCTGATCATATAATGGGTATTTCAAAAAGATCTGTACCAACTTCCAAACTCTCTACTTCCTCTACCTCTTCCTCCAAGCAAAAAAAAACCAAAAAACAAGCAAGCAAAAAAACCCACCCAACAATGAATAAAAGGATTCTATTTCCCTAACTACTATTAATTTCAGTGAATTTGGTCTTCAGCTTCTGCTTTTTCAGTCAGTGAGCTTTCATGGGCCTGAGTTTGATTGTCCAGCTGTCTTTTAAGCAACGTGTGTTTAATCCCAGCTCTGGCTGGTGCCACTCACTCAGTGTCACTCAGCAGAGCTGCTCCCTTTCCACATGCCCTGAAAACTCAATTCTGTGCATGAGGGCCACCATAGATTCCTATCTGGTTATGTGGAATGTGCTGAATTTTACCTGTTTGTTTTACTGTTTTACCTTTCTTCCAATTTTTACTGGTTTTTACTTCCTCCAGGACTTTTAGGGGCTCAGACAGTCCTATTTCTGCCTGAAGAAAATACTAGATTTTATTTGTTTATTTCGACCTCCTCTCCTTCCCCCAAAATTGTGAAAAACATCTGTCATGACCTAAAGGATTACCGAATATACAGGTGTGTGGAAATCATGACCATGAGTACACAGGATTCCATAACAGACAAGGACACAGAGGATTCAATCCTCTCAATTTCTCTATTTTAGTATTGATTACTGAAACTTTATAGCCGAGAGAGGGATGTAACCATCCCAGAAGCAAACCAAACCCAACAATGGGTCCAGAAGGAAATGAATCAGTGGCAGATTTCCTCCAAAGATAATCCATGGCACGATCTGGAGTCACACAGGTGTCCCCAGTGATGATGCCTAAGATCTTAAAGAAAGGTCATGTGGAGAATGCAACCTGTTTATGTACAGAGTACATGCAGCACGAGAATTCCTCACAGAGAGAAATTTCATTTTGATAAAAATTAACCCCTTTTTTGTACCATAGAGACATCAGAGGGTTCAGGACAGCATCACTTCAAGGAACCAATATGCTCTGTAATTTCATATTTCACCTGTAATAGCCAACAGATTTCCAGTCTTTTCTTTCAGACCCACTTGATTTTCTCCATTTCCACTTTTTCAGACGATAAGTTGTCACTACAGTTTCTTGGGTTTGTGTTTGCTGGTAATACCTCAAGGTGTCCAGTTTCCAGATAGCCCAGCTGGACTTCAAAGAAGCCCAGCAGCACTTTCCAAGGATGTTTCTGGTTCCCAAGCTGGGTTTCCAGACTCCCAGCTCCTAGGCTGCCAGTCCTTTCTCTGTTCAGGAGTTTTCCCTTCTAACCAGTCTGCTCACATCAACATCCTGCATTTGTATTTCACTGTTGCAGTGGCTGAGTTCTTTCTCTTAAGAGTTGACTGCAAGAGGAAAAAAACAAAAAAGAAAAAAGAAAATATTGATCTGTTTTTTTCTCTCTCTTACTTTCCAAGTTTTTGAAAAATGTTTTTGACAACAACAGTTTTGTACTGCCTGAAATGTCCTGTGAGATCCAGGAAGACCTTTCTCCTCCAAGGATTTACCAGTCTCAAACATGTTTTTTGTGAGTGATAAGAGTTGAAGATAGAGAAAAGAGAAGCACAGGAGAAATGCCAGTACCCCAGGGAGAGAGGACAAGAGGATCCCCTTTGTATGGTCTACGTAAACCCTCACAAAACTTAGCACATTTTAAGATTTCTGGGTAAACTGGGGTCTATATTCCTTAAAGTCTCCCTGCTCTGCTGTTTGAGGATTACCTGAAGGCTGTCCCACACTTATCCAGAGTATGCAGCAGCACATCCTTCCTAATGCAAATCATTTGAGAGCCTGTACCTTTATTTCAGTATAAATTTGGCGTCTGCCAAGCTCACTTGTGCCATGCACGGCAAAACCCTCTGGGAATCAGATGATGGATTTTCTTTTCCCTTCTGGCAAATGGAGTTACAAAAGATGGGAGGAATAAATTTGGGGCTTTCTCTTAACTGATTCAACGTTTCCATCATCTGTGGGCTTTCTTTCCAAACCTGACACTGCAGAGCATGGCTGAATCTGGGAACCAGGCAGGGATAACATGGATTTCATGTCCATGGAACATCTGCATTTGCAAAGCAAGGATGAAATTGAATTCCAAGAAATAGAATTTCCAATCAGGTGTAAAAAGCACCTTTTAAAAGCTGAATAGTTTGTGATTAATAGCAATCCAATCTAATCCTATTAACATTATAATTCAGGATTGTTAAGAATAGTGTATCTTGTTAGAAAGATGTTATTTTTTAGATGCTGTGTGTAAATTTGCAGATAATCAATTTAACAGCTGTCTTCAGGAACTTAAAGTACTTAAATAACTTTAAGAACTAAAAATAAAAATCCTAATGACAGAGATATTTGTTTTATTATCCCTAAGTAAAGATGCACTCATGTAACACAACTTTATAGCTTGTTAGCAAATGTTAATGTATTTTTAAAATCTTGTACTTTTATGTCTAAGTTTTTTATAAATTGATTATTTTCAGTGTACCACAGGTAATGGATGATCACTCACAGTCATCTGCTTTCCTGCTTTCCAGTGCTAATAACTGAGAATTACTGAAGCAAAACCATAACTTCCTATTAGCAGTCTGTGTTAATGAAGAAGGTCTAAAGCACACATACCACTTAGCTTTTAAATAAATTACAAGCCCTGGGTGTTAAGTGGCTAAATGAGTATTTTTAAACAATATTTGAATAGCACCTCATTTCTACAGCTGCAGGTGTTTACAAAATGCCTGTATTTTACCTGCATTTCTGCACTTACCTCTAAAATAACATTTTTAAACAGCTGTTAGTTTTTCTGTCGATAGCTCTTGCTTTGTAATTGCCAGTAAAAGATTCAGTGAGATTCCCACTGCATTCCCTCAAGCTATACTATGCAAGGAGGCAGTTTTCCAACTTATTTTTATTTAAGCAGCATTTCCAGCACAAAACTTGAGAAGATTTTTCAATGGCATTTAAGTGTAGAAAAAGGAAGTTGTTGTTTGAAAAAGATGAGAATTTGTTCATCCCTCACCTACCAATGAAATGAAACAATCCCTGCAGGTGGGCTGAGATTCCCTTCTTTGTACCCAGAGATAAAATATTAACAAGCTGTTAAAGAATTTGGTAATAGGAAAGAAGGAATAAACCCTTTTTATGTATGACTGGGGATGTTTAACCTCATCACAATTTATTTACATGTTTCAATGCAATGTTTGCATTGAAAACATGCCATGGAAAATTCAAGGATCTTGCACTTTTGTTCCAGAACTGTGGCATTTCTCATGTAGCTCCTCGGAAATTAACAATAGTGTTAAAGATGCACGTTTATTTTCAATGTAAAATTAAATATCAAATGAGTTAGCTGTGGTACTGCAGATTTGTAGGGAGATTTGACAGATCTGCTCACACTGAGAACCCTGAGACCTCTGAGCTAAGAGCATCAGAAAAGGCACAGAAATGTGACCCCAAGTGAGTGATACAAAGCACTTAAAAGTCCAGAAGAGAGAATAGGTCTGGAGAGTTGAAAGGTATTTTTGCATGTGCTATTTTTGGTTCAGTGTTCCTGACAGTACAAAAATAAATGTGACTTAAAAATCAACCTCAGTACAAAACTTTTCTCCTCCAAGGGATCAAGCTGGGGGAGTGATGGACAAACCTCAAACAGAGAGTTTGGAGCTTAAACTCAGACCTCCAAAAATTAGAAGTGTAAGCAAACCCTCCAAATGTCTTTGGAGGTGTAAGAGTATTTACTTATGTGGGTGAGTATTAGAGTTGCCACCCCCCTTCCCTGTTGGGCTGTTTTTAGCAGTTTAAGTGACCCCAGACACGACTGTGTGGAACGAGGTTGGTACAACAGCAGCACCCAAATCCAGGAGCTTCTGGATAGAAGTTGGAATGCTTTGACACAGCTTGTGCTTGTGCTTGACCTAGCACTGGGATGACATCCCTTTTTCCAGCTCAGAGGGCTCTGGTTCTCATTGCAAGCCACAAAATACCAATAACATGTACCATAGAGTACAAACCATTGCTGGTGAGACTCACTAAGACCTAAGCTCCACCCCACAGTCACTTTTCACTTAGGGATCCCCCAGTGGATCCTGAAGGACTTGAGGCAAACTCATAATTTCACTCATAGGGATCCTATTTTAGGCTTAGTATCATAAAATGAGATTGAAGACAATGCATAAAAAGGACTAGAATTACTAGAGCTGCAAGGCCTGAGATACATTTTGTGTCTCCTTGAAATTGCTTGGAAATAAACCCAAACTACCCATGGATATCTTCAGGCTTTTGTGCTAGAATGAGCCTGACTCTTACAGATCTTCTGCCGAAAATATGATTTTATTACCTGACTGAACTTGCCTCTTTTCAAGGAGAAGGACCTGGAAGATAAGATGTTGGCTGAAGGAAAACTTGCTGACCTCAGAATAAATTACTGCCAGTAATCTTCATTCCCTCTGAATAAAGGGCAGCAGTATCAGTGTCTCTCTTCATAGTCCAATTACTTTAGTCTTGCTCCTAGTGACACTTGGCTGCCTGCTGTCTACCAAAAAAAAAAAAAAAAAACCACCCTAAGTAGGGCTCTATTGAGTTACACTGGGGAGGAAAAAATCTGTATTCTAAATCACTAACCTCATACTCAAAAATCTGGGTTTTACAAGTCTGAATTCTTCCCAATATTTTAAAAGGCCATGCAAAAGATTGTCCATTGTCCGAAGTCATAACCATTAACTATAAGCCAAAACATGAAAATCTCATACCACTAAAAGAAGCTGGAAGTGAAACAGGGGGAAAGCTGTGCAAGAGTAAATTGGATTTTTAAAAGGATTACTATCTTACTTTTCATAATGGTTATATATATATTAGGGTGGAATTTTTTCATAATGAAATTATAGAACAGACCAAATTAAACACAAAGAATGATACTGAGATAACAGGCTATGTTTGTAGGAACAAGGTCATAATTTCTGTATGTTTGAGTAACACTGAGAGGTGAAATAAAGAAACATATAAAATTTTTCTGGAGTTATATTATATTTGCATTAGAAGGCACAATCAGTGATACCACTGGGTCCATTATTCATGGCCTGGATGGCAGTCGGCATCAATATGAACACAAAACAACCCTCACTTGGTAGCAACAACACACTTCTTTTTATGGACAAAAATTTTATAAACCAGTGAAAAATATCACCTGGTTCAGGCTCCTCCTTCCTGTGCTTTCTCAGGAGCTCTCTGAGGTGCCCACAGCAGGCAGGGGGCTCCTAAATGGCTTTGATGAGCAGTTCATGGAACTCTAATGTGAGCAAAACCACCTGAGAGCTGCATGGACGATGGCAGGGACGAGGCCAGGGATGGGCTCACCCTGTGTGTTCCTTGACCATGGAAGAGAAGGCACTACCGCTCTGAGGGACTCTCACACCTCATTTTCTGTCTTTTCTGGGAAAGGCTTCCATAAAACAGAGTTTTCTGAACAAACAGAACAGCCTGTGCTTCACAGCACGGGAAAGAGGTGGTTTGACATTGGAGATAATTATCTCTGATTCTTAGACAGGGGTCAGGTAGGTTTGGGTAACTCCTTTTCCTCACTGACAGTGGTTATTAAACTGAACCTTGAAAACTCTTCTATCTTTGGGCCATTAATGTATAATAAAGATTCTTCTCTTTTTCTATCCTTTTTTAATATATAACAGGGAAGTTTTTTGGGTTTTTTTGTTTTTTCTTTTCTTATCAGGCCAAATTTTATAAAATACAGTCAATTACATTTGACAGTTGATATAATTAAAGTGAATTTTTTCAGCATATGCCCCTTATGACTTCCTGATTGGGCCATTTGCATTAAAACTGTAGCAATTTGGGGAAATCTTCAAATTTAAATGATTAAAAAAAATTACAGATCAAATTCAGTGTTAAAAATGGCCTTTTTCTCCTGAAATGTTAGGGCCTACCTTAAGAACCTGCTCTAGAAACAACTACTCACTATCTTTTCCTTAATGTTTCATTGATGTGATCCAGCATACAAAAGAATCAGAATGAGATTAATGACTAATTTGAATTTTAAGGTTTTTGTTTTTTTTTCTTAGCCCAGTTAGTGGATCTGGGTTTAGCAGCTAAAAATATCTGCAGATGGAAACTCATCGGAAAATTGACAAAAAAGTCTTATGGAAGCTATTTTAATCTCTTCAACAACACCTTCCTCACAAAGAACATCTGGAGAGTACTGCAACATATGCTGTGCTTAATAGTGAATTATCCCACACATTTCAAGAAAGGGAGGAATTGTTAAAATTTTCTATTTCTTTGGCCAGGCTTTGCATACTTCAATAAAAGCAATTTTTTAATGTCCTCTTTAGTAAGTGGCACTTCCTTCCTGCTTTGTCCTAAGGTGACTATGATGCCTGTATCACCAATCGTCTGTTCTGTGTATGCTGTGTATTCTGTACCTTTAAGACTGGTTCTAAAAGTAAGCAGAGAAAGAAGAAGTGCGCAGTTTGTTTTGAAAACTATTCACTCGTCTGCACTTTTTTTTTTCATCCTTGGTCAGTGTGTGTTCACCGAGCGCACAAACACCAGAGAAAGGTTTTTTTTTTTTCCTTTTAGTTAGTTTAGCTAGCTGGGGCAAAAAAAAGCTTCCTAGACTGTTTTTTCCCTTTTTTTCTTAAGACTGTTTAAATCTACTGTGAACTGAAAACCCAGAGGAGCACCAGGAGCTGCACTTGTGGCCCACCGGGGCCTGGACCTCGGCATTCTCCAGCGCCAAAAGGACTGGGACTGATAAAAACTGAGAGAAAGAGACAAGTGAACTCCCAGCAAAGACTCTCAGTTTCACCATCTCTCTTCAGAGCAGTAAGAAGTTTTATTGTTTCGTATTATTAATTTCTTATGCTTGTGGGCAGTTTTTTTTTGTTAAATAAATAGTTTTTTCCACTTTTCTCCAAGGAAGTTCTTTTTCCTGGACCAGCTGGGGGAGGGGCCATTTAGAGTTTGCTCTCCAGAAGAGCCCCATTTGGAAGTTTTCCTTCCAAATTTACCCTAAACCAAGACACTGCTTCCATCATGAATATATGATGCTTGCATGTGCCATGTACGTTGGTGAGCCATTCCACATTTTGGATTTATTCCATCATTATTTTGCCGGTAAAAAAAGCCTTTTAGTTCCATGTGAGGCCAGAATTGGGCTCCCACGCATCTTTGCCTTCACTTTAATTTCATGTAACTTTCATTGAAGGACAGTCATTGCCATGCCTGCTAATTGAGAGTATTGTATGTTGTAGGTGGGTTTTCCTATGCACAAAACACAAATTTGGATTTATTTTGTAACCTGATGGTCCTTTGGCACGACTCTTACAAATATGTGTGTGCACAGCTGTTTTAAAATTCTTCCTATTTGTCATTTTATGGATTTCTGCTGACCTGGGTTTGATCTTCCTGAAGGAAAGCACCCTGCAGAGCACAGCAGAAGGTACTGGTATTCTTGGTGTTTTCTCTGGGTAGTTCAATATCCAGCTGACACTCAACTGCAGCAGGACTCCTATTCAAAGGAAATTTGGGGTGATTGGAGACTTGCCTCTTTTCTAAGAGTAGAAAAAACCTGCAGTTTGAATTTCAACCACCACTAAACCCATTCCTATTCAGAGTAATTTCATTTCCACTGGTGAAATCAAGAGCAGAATTATGCCCAGATTGTCTAGCAAAGAACAGGATGTAATGAAGGCTGGATTTACTTTCAGAAATCCTCTTAGGGTATTGCCTTGGGAAAGATAAGAAAAATAATTTAATTTCATGAACAGTTCAGCAGTTGTAAAATCCCACGCTGTGAAACAGAAAGGAGACTTTTGGAGAAAGGCTTCCTTGAGGCAGCCAACTGCTGAGGAGCATCAGAGCATCTCGATAAGTCCCACGTCCAGGCACATCTCACACCAGGGCTGCATCTCAGATTGTTCTATTTTGAAGTGAAACTTGCTCTTCTTTGACAAAAACATCACCTATAATTGAGAAATTAGTCCTTTCTTTCCCCATAACAATGAAATATTATTTTTGTTAAAAAGAGAGGAAAGATTTTTTTTTTTCCATGTTTATTCAGCATCTGAACCTATCAATTGCAGGTAAACAATATAATTCTGCCTTTTATTCCTCCTCTTCCTATATCTCTTGAAGTATATATTTAAATTGCTAGAGCAAAATTTACTTTTATTTCAAGCCTGCTTTTGCATTCTGTACCTACTCAATTAATTTTCTGCTTTAAGGTATTTTAAATGTATTTTAAAATTAGACAAAAGACAGTGTCTATGAACCCTCAAACCAATTTGAGCTTGTATAATGAGCATAAATCATTCTAATAGAGCAATTTTAAATCAATTATGGCACCATTATTTTTGAGCTCATTACTGATTTTATAAATAAAGCAGTAACCTTTCATCATTATAACATGTAGATGGCTAGACTGCATCGTGTAGTGGGTGTCATCTTGCATCCTCAAGGCTGTACAGTTATTTCCTAGGTTATTACAGTATTTAACACCCCTGTGAAGTGCAATGCAAAATAACACCATGAAAAGTATGTATCATTTCTCTCCAGTCCCAGGAAACAAGGAAGTTTTTCCACCACTCTGTTAAGTCATCTTCCTCCCTAATTAATGACACTCACTTCTTTATATTGCACTTTTCTGCCTTTCCAGTTAGATTTTTGCATCATCTGAAGCTTCAGACTGTGTAGGACATCCCAGCTGAAGACTCCGTTCTCTCATTGGAGCTCTTTGTTTTATAGGCATTAAGTTTGTGCTTCATTTAAGTCAGCACCTTGCACAGAAAAATGAACAGGCACCTAGTGAGTGTCAGAGCTTTCAGGTGTAGATGAGGTGGATAATGTGGTGAAGGTCCACTTCAGTGTCTCAATATAAATCAGAAGCAGAGATTAAAACTGAAGACCCCACTCCCAGGCCACTACCCCACTAATCTGCATCCTCTCACAACAGTGCTTGCTGGAAAAAAAGTCATTTATCAGGTAAATTTTCATATAATTACAGTGATAGTCATCAAATATCTTTTGTATCTTGGTCTGAAAAAAATCAAGTTTTCTACCTCTTTGGACCACCCCTATTCATGTTGACCTTGAAAACAGCTATTTAGATAACCAGTTAATTATTGAAATAAGTTGCTTTTATAAACAAATATGTGGGTTCAGGCTGCCAAAGGAAACAGGAATGTCATTGACATGAGGATGATGACGCATTTCTGAGCAGATATCCAAAGGCTAGAAATGAGGAGACAGAGAATGTGAAACTGAGATCCTCCCTGCCAGAAAAGGAGAGTGAGGTCTTGTACAAGGGGAAATTTATTCCAGTGACCCCTCTTGAGATGTGGTGACCCTGCCATACTCTTCACCTCATCTTATCTACCCAGCATGTAATCACAGAGCTGCTCAAGGCAGGTTATGGAAGAAATGCAGAAGCCAGGAGCTGCAAACATTACAGCACCACATTCCCTGACCTCTGCAGTGCCCGTCTGAAGCTGTGCCTATGCTGTTAAAAAACAGACTGTCCTCTGTCCTTGAAACCCAGCGGTGTCTCAACATGGCTAAACTGTCTTCCCTCCTTTGGAAACAGCGTTGCCTCGTATGTACTGAATACTAATAAATATCTCTAGCCATGCCGTCCTGCAATTCATATTTGGGAGAGCACTTGCAGACCCAGGCCAAAATCATGCCAGGGAGCACACAAGTAATTGAGCATTAGGAGCCACCTTGGGATGGTTTTGAAGGCAGGTCCCTGACCCTCGCTCCTTCACCACTGTAAAGGGAGTGACTTAAAATCTTCAGGAACTCCAGAGCACAAGCACAGGAGGTCAGGTCTGCACACCAGACCATAAATCACAAATGAGCTGGAGGGTTCCATGGGTCCCCTTTTCAACAACCAACAGACAGCAACCAAAAAGAAGTGGTGTGTCACGGTGCACCCTACAACCAAGCAAATGTTTCCATATTAGGAAAACAGTTTAAGTTTCACCCCTGGAACTTTTAAGGAAGAAGAACCAGAAACTTCTGTGCTTCTCCCACCATAATTGGCTCAGTGCCAGCACAAAAGAACCTGTTGGATCTTTAGCTGTTCTTCAAGGAATGTGTCTATTTTCTATTGGGCATCATGCAAAAAAACCCTCCTAAATTGTTGAGTAGATAAGAGAGAGCACAAAGTTTTTCAGTGCTTTTGGGGGTGTCTTGGCAGGTGCATAGGATCTCCCTGCACTGTGCACAGCTTTTATTCTTTTGCTCTGTATGGTTTGTTATTTTCTCCTTAATTGAAACCCTTTTCCTTTTCCAAACATCTCCGATCAGCTGCCTCACTAATTATTTTGAAGCGATTTCTGAGAGGTTGATGGTTAACCCTCAGAGCCTGATGCACTTCATGGGGCTCATAACACTCTGGCCTCACGCAGAATTGCATCAGTGATGGTTTGTGAAAATGATAGAGAGAAAGGACTGCACAGAACAAAGGAGCATGGGCTGGAGTCCCTGGGAAGCTCTCAGCTCACCAACACATCCACAGAGGATTGCTGCTGGCCTGGTAAAAGGCCAGGCTTTCAGCACCACCTTTACATGGCCTAGGTGACACTGTAAGACAAGGAGAGGCTTCTTTTTCACCTCTCTTTGCATTTCCAGGTGGGCACAATGACAAGAAATCAGGTGTGCATTTGTCCTGACTGTGCTTGCAAGCAGGCAGAGAGAGCCAGCTCCACCTCAGAAACCACATGCTGGTGTGGTGCATCCGCTGGGGGCTGTGGCACACTAACTCTGCCTTTGGCCTGTCTTTGGGCAATCTTCCTCTTCAGAGCAGTCTAAATCAGGCCCAGAAACCCCATAACAGAGGGATTTTGCACTCATAAGTGCCAGGTGTTTGCCAAACTACTGTGATACTGAATATCCGTGGTGAGACCAGTGAGATCTGTGGAAGGAATTAAGTGATGGGCTGACAGAGCAGGTGGGAGACTTGAACTTTATGAAGGGAAGCTGATTATTAAGAAACAGACTCTAACAACACAGACTGCCTTCAGGCTTCAAACCAAGGTTAGAAACCTTGACATTTCTGCTTGCCATGGCTGCAAATTAATGAAAGTTTAAAAAAATGCAATAAAAAAAGGAGGCTGTGCTACAGCTGAACTACATACGTGATTAGGTTGAAGTAAAGATGACCCATCTGTAATGATTTGCATGGCTTGGCACAAGCCTGGTGTCCCATCTGCTCGCTCTCCTGACATTGAAGCTTTTCTCATACAAGGCCCAGTATCATGAGATATTGCTGTTAATCTCAAGGAAAATGGAGTGAAAAGTAGCCCTGGTGAAACTCTTGGTCAGCCTAAGACTGGGAAGGAAAATGAGCTTTTTGGTGAGGGTTGACCTAAATGGCTGGGCTATATGAATATTTAAGAAAATGTGTCAGAATCAGTTAAATCCAAGACATTAAAGGTAAACAAAAAAGCTGCATAGGCTGAGTTGATCAAATGTGCAGGTAAGGAAAGAGAGGGACTGCTGCTTAAGGAATATTTTAATAAAAAAGTGTCTGGAGACAATTAATGGCTATTTTAACACCTTCAAAGTAATTTACATTCACAAGGCAGAACTCAAGAGAATTAAGAATTCCTGACTGTCTGAGTCTATCCTGTTTACCAAATGACACACACTCAATAGGGACTTGAATTCCAGTGGATATTTGAAAAGATTTCTCTAAATAAACAAAAATACTATTGCTCCCACATTTTTTCAACCATAAACCATAAACTTCTCTTGTCTTTTATCTGAGGATTTCTCTTCTGTGACTGGTGAAGAGTGGAATGGAAAACTTCAAGTCAAGAATGTGCTGAAGGCTGATCTCCATCTTTATATTTATACCTTAATAGAAGAATCTTTCATTATCGGCTTCGCTTTCTGTTTAGATTTAATCTGAGTGATTCAATTAGGTTTTAGAAGTGCATGAAATATTTGGAGCATCAGCACTTGAAAGATGCAGTGTGGAAGGGTAGAAGGGAATGTGTTTGTCTCTCCCTTTCCCTTAGTGCAGAAAATGCAGGAGATGTGTCTGAAGTGCCCCAGGGTTCTAATACCACACCCCAGCCCTTTACAGCTCTTCTGTGTTAAGTGTTTGGCCTCGTGGTGAAGGAGAGAGCACAATTTATGCTGAGTGCTCCAGCCCTCTACTGTGGCTTACACTCTCAGAAATTTTCAGACAATTTCAGAAGAATTATGACACACAAGATATGAAATTGGAAACAAAAAGCCACAGCTAAATTCTTCGTAAAGTTACTGCTACAGAGATATAGATCCAAATATTCTGCAGGCATAAACCGATGGAATTCTTTTTGTCTTCAGTGGAGAAATAATCTCACTGGCTCACAGCAAATTATCCTCTCCCCATTTGAAAGGTAGTGCAGCAGCATAATCAAGGCACCCAAGGCTGCCTAAAACCTGGGATCATTCTTCAAAGGTGGAGTCAGAGAGTTTCTGAATGCAGCTGCATGTGGGGTATCCTAAACTCCCTCACAAAACTATTGGAGTGATCTACAGCTCAGCATGGGGTGTAAGGAAAGCAACTAGAAGGACTGAATATAGTAAGTGTAGGAAGGAAAAATTTTAGATTTCTTTTAAAACAAATGTTATTCACAGCTCCTTAGTGAGAGCCTAAGAGACAAAGTGCTTTGAAGTCTTACATTTCTTCATCTTTATCTCCTCCTCCTTCTCCTTTTATGTACATAGCAGGGTTTGGCTCTGAGGTTCAATGTCAAATGAATTTTAGTGCTTTGTAACCAAAGACAAGAGAAGAAAGTTTTTCCTTGGCCTTCTGCTATGCTTTAAACCATCTCCAACTGCCCCATTTCTTTTTAAGACTTACTAATCAGAAAAAGAAGCATTTCTGTGTTTGAAGTACACTTAAAATGGGATGTTTCAATAGCACAAAGGCACACCTCACCTGAAGGCTGACTTCAAAAGGCACAGAGCCTTCTGTGAGTGCATCAGGCTCAAAGGCCATGTGGAGACATTCTGTGTGGTTTGCATTAGAGATTTGACAGTTTTACTATAATTCCTTGAAACCACTTTTAATGAAGTTTTTTTGGCAATTCATTAAGCATTATCACCACAGAATGATTGCTAGTTATTTGTTGGCTATAGTAGAAAAGTTTCCTTGCCTAAAGATCAAGGATGGGATCATTGCTGTCCCCTGATTCAGGTTGAAGGAGGGGTTGGTTTTAATGGTAACAGCTGGGGTTTTTGGATAGCATCTCCTTCCCATTCCCTTCAGGAGAAAAACATCCAAGGAAAAAAGTTCCTTTTTGAGGAAAAAAAACCCCATCCTGAATTAATCTATTTAATATCACAGTAATTTTAATCAAACTCAGAGACATGATAAGCTCTGACCTGGTGCTTTTTCCTCTTGCAATTTTCAATGGTCCATCAGTCACGAGCCACTTTTTTTTTCACAGCCTGGACATCCAAGGCTCATCCCTAACACATGTGCAGAGAAGAAAGCCCCCAAGCCAAGATCTTACTCCTCTGTTATTTGACACTGAATTTTTTCCTGCATCTTTTAGACTTACCTGCTGCACAGAAAATGGGGTGAGGGTTTTATACAAGCAGGAGATACCCAACTTTCCTGGAGTCTGCAAGCACAGAAGAGTTGAATTGACATTAGTAAGGATTTAAAGGCAGCCTTTTCAGAAATTTACTTAGAGTCCTGAAAAGTTTGTACAGTTTGTACTGAATATATTTTTTTTTTTGGTCACATTTAAATTGTGACAGGTATGTCAAAGCCGACATGAAGAACTCAGTGCAGATGGCTTTCACATCTGTGAGTGGAGTGAAAAAAAAATCCACCAAAGGCAGATATTTAATTAGGGCAAATGGTGGGATTATTATTTTGCTGCTCTATGGACTCCCAGCACAATGACTTTGGCACTAACTGTGATCATTGTGAGGAGAGAGGTCTAAAGGAATTGTGGGGAAAATGTCTGAGCTCCAAATAACCCAAAATTAAAATTAAAGTAGGGAAAAACTGACAGCTTTCTCTGTGGAGTTTATTTATTACAAAATTTTAAAATGTCAAAGAAATGAAGAAAAAAATAGGTTTATAATTTCAAAATGTACTTCACGTTGTTCATATTGCTCTCCTTTAATGAGATGTGTATAATATTCAATTCCAGCCACAGAGGCAGTCTATCAGCATAACAGAAAAAAAAATCCCAAACTCTGAGGGAAATATTTTTTAAAATTATTTAAAATAGGCAAATATACTATAAGCAACAAATTAAAATAGAAATCACCTGAAATAATGATTTGTTTTACTACTCTTATTGAGTGGACCAAGCCCATTTTGCGAGTAGAATATTGGTACTAGAATCATGCTGGCCAAAAATGGGCAGGTGTTATATGAAAGTATAAAGGGGCAGTTTCCATTTACAGCCTAGATGGAAATAAAAAAGATATTCAGCAGCAAATCCAGGAGAAGAACTCAAATTTCACAAATTCCAGAGGAGAACTCACATTGCCCAGATACTATAAATCTTTGCTGTGTGTTTACCTTGCTAAAGGTTCTTCTAAAAATTCAGCTCACAAAGACAGTTATTCCCTTCACTTTAGCTGACCATTTATGTTCAAACCTTCATTAAGTGGTCTGCACTTAATTCCATTATTTTGTATATTTTCTTTAAAAGCACACTGACAATCTTTTTATCCATTTAAGCTTTTGTAGGGGAGTAATGCACTTTGTCAATGCAGCAGCCTCATGAGCAGCAGCATTTGAAAGGTATTTATTAGCAACCCCTCTCTCTGGCTTCATCCTTCATTTGCTTCTTACTGCATGAAAAGCTGCATTATATTGAGCATTTCCTCTGTGTAAAGTCTCACACGCCAAGAATGATTATAACACACCCATTAATGCAATCTATTCCTCAGCATATCTTTTTCTTTTCTTCCCTGTTCTCTTTGATTTTCTTCTTTGCTGCTGCTTGACCTCCCACAAAGGCATTACACCAGGGTAGCCTGGATGTCAAATGAAGATACCTTAATACAGCAAAATCAAAATCCTGCCTTGAAGAGTTGATTGTGGGGGCAGAAGGAAGGGAAAAGAAAGTTTACCTGCCTGAGTTAATTGACTCACCTAAATGTGCAAATCAGTGCAGACAGAAAACTGCTGCTCAGTCACTCAGAACCTCAGATTAGATCTTAAAGCAGTTTGGAAACAGGACTTTGGCCACTTTCTTACTGAGTTTCTCATGGGCAAAATTTCCTATTAATTATTTGAAAATAAAATGAGGTAAAGGGAGGGAAGCTGTGTGCGTGTTTTTTGGGGGAGTTGGATGACAAAGAAAAAGAAGTGAGGGAGAAGAAAGTTGTAAACACCTAAATGGGGCAGGAGCAGCAAACACTGCTGCATTGCAGGGAATTTGGCAACCTCTCGTTTTCTGAGTTCTGGCCTAGTCCAGGTTGATTATATGCAATCATTCAAACTTCTTCACTTCTGTGTCAGGTAGATCCATGCAGGCAACTTTAAGCCACAGTATCTACATCAATTATTTTCTACAGATCACACACACAGATTTTTTTATTTAATTGATACATCCTGTTTCATTATTTTAAATGAAGGAAAATTAAATATTAAAATGGAAGGGTTAGATTGTCAGAAATTCGAAATTTCTTTAGCAGTTTTAACAGGTTTGATATCACAGGGTGATTTACTGCAGCCCTAAGTCTACTTCTGTCCTGTATTATAATGTCCTGACAGATGTGCGTAGCGGTATATACACCAGAGTTTTAACAAGTGAGCATTGAAGATTTTACTACCAAATAAAATGAGACCTTGAATTCAAAAGGGTCAAAGTGAAAAGTCAGAATGAAATGGAAAAGAGGAAGGGAAATACGAGCTTGTCTTTGTGGATTAGTTCCTTAATCTTGCACCATCTGCTTTGTTGGTTTCTTTATGCCTGTATTAGAGTCTGCAACCTGTAGCATGACAATGACTGGCAATCGTGGTGTTAAATACCTTTCTAATGTTGCATTACAATTTCTATTGAGATGTAAATCAAACAGCACAAACTCAGATCTTTGAATGTCGTAAATTTTTAAAAATAATTTTAAGCAATTAGGAAAAGGTGTGTTTTGTAGCAGCTCTTTCCATAGCTGCCCTTTGCTTACTCAAATTGTGCTAATTTTTAAATTTTTCCATGCCTCTTTTGCATCAGACTTAACTCAAGCCTTAACTTTCCTGAGTTGTGGCCTAACACTGAATTAAAAGAGGATGCAGATGACTAATTCTCTGCAGGAGTTATAATTTTTTGCAAAGACAATACCTGCACATTGTCTGTACTCAACTAAACATGGGAATGAGAATTGCAAAAACATCAGGAGCTGATATTCAGTGAGAGATGTATAGCTAACTCCTTTAACTTTTTTGCCTTCTTTGCTTTAACCCATTTTTTTTGCACAATTTGCAACACATAACTGATGTTCTCAGTAAGATTATTGAAGTGTTCTGTAGCTACAGACACCCAGTGATGCTTTCATGAGGACATACCTGAAAATTGTCCAGGCATTTATTTCCTCAAGGCCTAAGAAGTGCTACTCAGGGTAATTTGCTTTCAGTGGTGGATTTGATGACTGTTACTTATTCATAAAGAAAATCAAGCAGGAAGTTACAGTGCAGTTTCAAAGCCCAGCTGTCTCCATACAAAGCAGAAGATCAAAAAACATTCAGGTTGTCATGTGAATTTATCAAGGCTAAAGTAAAGAGAGATTTGTGTTATGTCTTTATAATTCCTCCCTTCTGTTCTTCTGAAACTGAAATGAAAGATGTGTGAAGGAGGAGGCTTCCTCCTATTGTACTTGCCGAGCTCCTTTTGTGAGGATCCCACTTGAATCCAGTAGTATGAAGATGTATCAGAGAGGAGTTTCCGCGCAGGGTGCTGTACTTCTGAACAAGAGCTACCACACAGATCCCTGGCAGAGTCCCTCCTCCACTCCAGGAATGGGCAGCATGGGGTACAGGAGGAAGAGAGAGGAGTTAGCACAGTGTGGACAGAGCTGTGACAAAGCTGATGGCTGGTCCTTCACTTCTCAGGGCCAGTTAGGGTTATTGGAGGAGTGAAACAGAGGATTCTTTAAATACACCCCAGATAACCACTTGGAATTGGATAGAAGATGAACACTTTATCTCACATTTTCTTGACCCCTAGGAAAGAAATTCTGTACCTCATTTTTTATCAATAGAGACCTTCTCCTGTCATTTTTTCGTCATCCTGTTACTGTTCATGGGCGAAGTTTTGGTAAACATCTATAAACGCAGCTCCAGAGTGAGCCCAGGGGAAGGAGTAGCCCAGGCACTCCTCACTTGCAGTCAGCAGGTAGTTCCCTCATGCAATCTCCAAAGCAACCACTGCCACTAAACGCTGATAAACCCTTGCATGGATCAGGTTGAAGGTCATTTCATTTGCATGGGTGAGAACCCCAACATCACTGAAAGCAATTCAGTTATTTTAATTCCAATTCATTGAGTTTTTAGTGGAGGGAGAGACAAAGTTACATTTTTCTTTCTTAGAGTAACCTGTTTGCTGTAATCAAATGCCTGCTAACAGACGCTGGGTAGCAAAAAGAAAAGAAAAAAAAAAAGGAAAGTAGTAATTTTTGGTGGCATATATTCTAAGTCTAAAAACGCTGATATTTCCAGAGCTACCAGACCAGTGTGACAATGTGAGTGGTGGTATTCTTGGCTTGTTGACAGAGGTGTTGTTCCTTCATTAGAAATACATTTAAGAACATGAAGATCAACATCAAAGGGAGAAAAGACGCAGAAATAGCTTTAAACAGCCAAGAGGGCATTGCAACAATGAATGCCCTTCAATAAGGGACTACTCTTTATTAACCATGGAAAGAGCAGAATCAGTGAGCAATGAACTAAGAAATGAAAGAATCTGTGAAAAAAAAAAACAAAAAAAAACCTGGAGGAAGTATCAAGAAGAGATGCTGGGCATTTCTATCAGCTCAGGGAAAAACAGACTCATGACCCTCTTGGGAAGAGATTTCTGCTTTTCATACCAACACCTGTCCCAGCATCACAGAGCAGCCCACGTGGGAAATCAGATTTCAGTGTCCCAGGGCTCTTTGCATGGTATTCAATGGGATTTTAGAAAACAGGGAACAATTAATCTGCTGAGAAAAATTAAAGACATTTTCCTTCTTATTCTTTTCCTCATCCTCTCATATCAAAACAAGTTTTCAAAGTTTTCAAACAAAATCTCAGGTCCAGGTTTTATTTTAATAGAACAGTCATTGAATTTAGATTGCAGGTAGCTGACACAACAAATATGCCCAGAAAACCTTTAAAAAGAAAAAAGAAAAAGAACAAAAAAAAGATGAAGTTAAAGAAATTAGACCCTGAAGATTTTGTTATGGTGTTCGCCACTGCAATGTTCTTGGATTTGATGATTACTAACCACAGGAGCTGGCCAGAGAATCTACTGTATATTCATTTTGTGAAAGCTGGTAATAGAGAGTTATATCAAAAAAGCAAGGCAAGGGATTGCCATGAATTGTGTCTCAGCTGCTATATAAAGTAATGGAAACAACAAATGCTTTTGTAAAGTACTGCTTCTGGAGGAGGAATTTAAAAAAAAAAAGAACCTATTTCAAACATTGTCCATAGAAATATTTGCTTAGAGGGACAAAGAATTCAATTTTCTTTTGCAAAATTTTTATAGCTATCTTCCATGTGCTGTAAATCCCGCTGGAAAAAGAAATTTCACAGAAACATTTGACTCCTCATTATAAATATTCAGTGTGAGCACTGAGATCACTGCATATATGACTACACATCTTTATTTATACGTCATTTAGTAAAAAGAATAAAAAAGTACTTTGGCTGACTCCTTGGACTAATGTAGTGAGTAGCAACTGCAGCAAACAGGGCTGAATTGCAACAGTGTATAAATGAATGAGAGAAGTGGATGAATCCAATCAAAACAGAATGAGGTTAATTCAGATAAATTTGAAGTATTTTGCTTGTGAGAGAAAATTTTTGAGTCATTAAGGAAAAGATTTGCTATAAAATTATAAAGACTCTACAGCATTTTAACTACATTTATAATGACTAAAAGGACAGATGACTATGGCTAGAATAAGAACGAGCTCCTTTGGAGTCCTTAAATGTCTTCCTGAGAGAATTATTCTATCTATTTCAAGAATGGATGAACAATTCTCGGTGCACTGAAAAGGGGCACTGCAAGAGAACTGGTTCTCATTTCTTAATCTTGGGGAAAAAACAGAGAACTCCTCAATGCTGTGTGTCAGAGAGAATTTGTCATCACTGAGACGCACAAAATACACAGCAACATGTGCCCCAGAACGTGAGGGAAGGATTGATTCTTCACGTGTGTGGATGCACCACAAATGGGATCTTTCCTGTTCAAATTCACCTGAAACCAATTTTCCTTCCTACAATAAGGTACTGTCATCCTCTGAGTGGTGGTAATTTCCCGTCTGCCCTCTCAAACCCTCTGAAGAGGTGAGGTGCTATAACATAGCCAAGAAATGGCTGTAAATTGCATTTGTAATGAAAGATGGTTGGACTCAATGATGGGACTTTGCCTCCTTTGTCCACAAGAAATGTCCAGACATATACAGTGGCTCAAATAAGCCAGAAGTACAGCAGTTTATCTCTGAGAACATGGGAAAGGCGTTTCTGATAAGAGCAGCAGCCCACCTGGTCCAGGACTATGCAACATGACAGAATCTTTAAGGTGGTCTGGTCACCTCTCACATGTCCTTCTCCAGCTGATTGGTGATGTTAGAAACTACGTCCAAGTCCATTTTGTTCAGCCTCTGTTGTTCACGAAGCTTTCCTGAACCTAAAAAGACTGTTTTCATACTTTCTGTAGGAGAAAAAAAAAAAAAAAATTTAGACGTTCACTACCTGCTGAGTCAAGAAGTCCTAAAATCAATATCCTACTGGTTTTACTGAAAGCCCTTTTGTCATCTTTTCACATTGTCCAGAAACAGAGACTTTTGCTCACACCCTAAATGCCTCCCACTTCTGAAGTTACCTTCATTTCTAATGGACAGAGCAGCAGTTGTGAGTTTTATTCTTGTCTCAAAATGATATTGTTTAGGAAGGTACCAGTGACAGGTGACAGCCTGTCAGTGTGGCAATTCCTCAGAGGTTGTAGGATGACATATTTCACTGACACAAGTCTGACAACATTCTTTTTAAAGCCACACATGCATTCACAAAAACTGGGAACCAAGGTGAGGCACCAAGGTGTGCCCCTGCTCTGCCTGTCCTGAGGACTCATTGCTTCCCAGGAGGAGCAGCAAAAGGAGATTTGGGCAGGAGGTTTCTTTTGGTGCTGAACCCTCTCCTGAAACCAACTGTGAAGCTGTCAGAATACTGAACTAAAATTTCACTGTGCTCTGAGCCTCGTTTTCTGGTGTCTGATTTGGTAGCTATCTGATTTTCAGAAGAATTGTGCACTCTAAATCATGGTTTGAGATAAAATAAATGTTATGCTTTAAGTTTCCAAAGTGCTAATGACTTCAAAACTATGTTCCTTAAATTAGACTTCCCAAATAATCAATTATCTTTTCTTCTATTAGTACTTAGGTTTATGATAGAAAAACAGTCCATTGCTTCTTTTGGGGGGAAGTCACAAAGGTTTCTTCATGTTTTTCATGAGAAACACACATGTAAGATGGCTGAAAAAACATGAAAAGTCTAGTCAGTAATTAGTGATTCTGCCTTCAAGGCCAAGCAGGCAGAAAATGCACTTAAACAATGAAGGAGAAGGTATCTGAAACAGCCACTTTCCACTTTGCACTGTCAAAGGGACAGGGATTCTCCAGGACAGAAAACAACTCAGAAACCCAAACAGAATTAGTACGTGATCATACTGAAAGGCTCTTTCATAATGCAGTTTCTAATTTCAAATGATTGATTTAGCAATGAAGCCAGTGTGAAAGTCGTTGACAGAACCATTTGCTTTTTGAAGTCACAATTCCATCAAAATGGAAATTATTAAAAAAAAAAAAGTTGATTTTCCTTTGACTTTTTGGGTTGGAGGGAAGAGAGTAATATACTTTATCCCATTTTTACTTTTCCCAAGTCAAACTTCTATATGATTTTTTTTCTATCATGTGTGATAACGTACAAGACAAAGTACAAGTGATAAAACTGATGGAACAACAAATATACTTTCATTACAGAATTTCGAAATTATGGGCCATGTCATAATTACATTTTAAAACCTGGTGCAGTTCCAATTTTATATCCTTTACATTACTTTGTAACTTCTCTACGTAGATACATTTCAATATATAAATGAGATGGGAAAAGGGACTAATTACAAAGCCCAATATGTCCTTTGTTGCATTGTTTGTTTTGGTTTTAATCCCATCATGTGACACTGGAAATGTTAAATTATTTGGAGATGTCACCCAGGGCACTCTGTTTCAAATTTTTGGCAAATATTACTAAGGCCAGCCTAAATAAAGGCCATAGGCAGCGACACCTTCTACTTTCCCAGGTTATCCCAAGCCCCATCCAACCTGGCCTTGGACACTTCCAGGGATAGGGCAATACCTCATTAGCTGCCAGCCCAAAAATTCAACCCTTTTGTTCAGTCATATTATTCTTCCCAGGACTCTTTATGTATATTCATTATATAAAGCATTTTTGTGTGTGTGTGCAAAATGTCAGAATATAGAAAATACACCACCTTTCATACAGAGGATTCCATACTTTCCCTTTACTTATGTTCAACACTATTCTCACAGCAACTGCTGGTCTCTGCAGGACATGGGAATTGTCAGGATTGCAAAAAAAGCAGCTTCACTGCTGTTAATGCTGTTGTGTTGGGCTGTTCACAGGTGTCAGTGCTAATCTTATTTCACAGAAAATAAGAAAAATCTTGTCTAGTGCTAAAGACTCAATCATATTTATCACCTACAAGACACAGCCCTAACATTTATCTCAAAAATGTGTGAGCACACTGTGACAAAGCTACAGCCACAGGGATGATGCAAGGTTTATATGTATAACATTTTTTCCTCCTTCTTTATAGAATACCCAAAACAACGATACAAACCAATGACAAATCTCATCTGTATAAATATATTTATGCAAGTATGTCTGTCTGTTCACTGTTTCATTGCATCCACCATTATCAAACTTCATCATTTTCTCTGTCTTGTCTGGTAGACCTAAATTATTTTGCAAGAGATTTTGCAAAATAAATATGCAAATATTCTTCACCAAAAAGGAAGGCAGCAACCTTTAACTGCTTGGTTCCAGCCTTTGACACTCTTTAGAAATGAGTGATACTAACTGCTCTAATATATATAAATGAGTCCTTATTTCTTTCTTTAATATTCATAATATTTCATCTCATTCATCTGTTTCATCTCTATTCTGCATAGATCACACATTTTAATGATAATACACCACGAATCATCTGTGGTGGTCCCCTTTCCTGCTCTCCCCCAGGACCCTTCACTTACCCCATTTCTGCTTCTGAGAAAAGTGATTTACATGTGGAGCAACTGCTGACCCCACTGGAGTTCAGGCTTTTAACACAAACCAAGTGCTGGTTTATCTTCATATCTGGGGCAGTAATTGCAAGCAATGGCTTCACAAACAGCTGGCTCATCTCTGCAGGGCAGACAGCTGGAAATGGAAACCATTAGTGCTGAGGGGGAAAAGATAAGCTATTCACATGCAGATAAAGCCATTGCAATTTCAGCTCCTTGACTAAGACTCTCACCTAGCCTTGACCTTTCCTCCTGGAGGATCAATGCCATTTGGGTAACAGAGGAACCAACAGAAACCCTTAATGCCAAATTTAACAATTCCAATGTTCTTGATTTATTTAAATTAGTGAACATTTCTTCAAAGACCCTACTTTGCCCTATGAATTTCATTAAGTTACAGCCAACAGCCAGAATAAGAACCAAATCCTTTGATTGGAGATTTTTTTTTTACATTAGAACACAGAGACCAGAAGAACATCTCATGATACGTGAAGAGGATGTAGAGAGTTTAACAGAACAAATCAAAGATTCCAGGGTTTTAGTTGCCAAGAGTAAACATCTTATAAAAGAAAAAGAAGATAAATGCATAAAAAGTTGAAGGTTGCCTATGGAATTTATATTCACTTTTATCATTGCATACACAAGTGGTACTGCACTTTTTTAGCTTACCAAGCCCAGCTTAGCAGCAGACTAGTTTAGGCACCATACCCCAGTCTAGGTCTCTTTCCTCAGTGTTCAATATTTCTGCCTCTCAGGCAACACTTCAGGTTCCTGGATGAATCAATTTGCCAGGCTATAAATATGCGATTGGTCTACTAGGTAGATGGCCCCCAGCTGAAAACACAAAGACAAAGGAGTAAAGAGAGAAGGAAATGAGCACAAGAGGTGGACTGAACAGTAAGGTACACTTTAGACTTGCCAGGAGGGGAGGAAGATATGCTTCTCTTTGTTCATAAAAGAAAAGGAAATACTATTTTTATTTGCCTTGCAGTGATGGCACAAAAATTACTCTTTTCTAATTTCTCCAGTATCCTCTCCTTCTGCTTTGCTTACACTTTATGACATTAACATCTACTAGAAGAAGGCTGTCGTCCAAAAGTTAAAAATGGCTATTGAGTACCTTAATTCGTGCTGCTTTAAAAAGAGATTCTGTGGGAATAACTCTCAAATATGTTGCCTGTGAAAGTCTGAATAAAGGATATGCATGAACATATATCAACTCACGCACCCCAGCATATATGTACCCATTATCTAACTAATCCCTCTGATGCATTTCTTCCGATGGTTTGCACAAAAGATTCTCAAAGCGGGCTTGATGCCTCCAAAGGGTCTTGAATGGCTTCATGCCTTTACAATTTAGTTTTATTTCCCTTAATACTGGTAAAGAAATAACATTGCCTTAGGTGAAATAGCGAGATTGTTACTTTGGGCTCAAAACACATGTAGGTGCTTAGGAACCAGGTTCAGTGGTGCACTGGCAGTGTTAGCTAATGGTTGGACTGGATGATCTTAGAGCTCTTTTCCAACCTTAATGATTCAGTGGTTCTCTGGACACAGATTTAAGTAGGGGTAGTTTTGGAGATATCTATTCCTCCAACACCTCCCCCCTTCATGCTGTGCCCACTGAAACCACAGTTACTCCTTTGATGTGGGAGTTTCCAACAAACCTGTAAGAGCTGGAGAAAGGACCTCACAAACCAGTGAACCCAGGGGAGCAAAGCAGCATCACTACTCCCATCCCACTAGGGAAGAGAGACATGCAGACAAATGCTGGAGTAAGTGCTAATACAGCCCCAAACAATCCTTCTTCCCCTTCTTTCCCCGCCTTTAACTGCAGTGACTGCAGAGCTGCTTCTTTTCAGGGTTCTCATTTCTCCTCTGCCTCTTAAAGCACAAGTCTGGTTAATATAAAACATCTAAGCACAGTCTCCAAGTTGGTGCTACCTTTGTAGCCCATCTGCTGTGGTGCCTTTTTCCCTAGTATTGGCTGGCCCAACTACAGAGGTCAATGAGCAAATAGAGGAGCTTTCCTTACCTCAGGCAGGAGAGTTCATGCATTAAAATCCAGAGCACTGGGGTTCAATGCCTGTAGTCTGGCAGTTCAGCCACAAGCACATCAGAACACCTGAACCACTTCTTTCTGCAGAGATGGCTTTAAATAATGATATATTCCTGTCTTGAAAGTCTCAAGGCCAAAGCCTATTCCTTTTAAATTCGGTGTTAAGGAACCTATTGATTTACAGGGATTGGTTTTCAGCCATCAAACTAGAAATATATGACTTTACTGACAGGAAGAAATAGAGGTAGGGTAGAAACAGGAAGAGGAAGGATCCAGGATTTCAGCCATTCAGTAATGTGTGCTGGATCCACCTTTGTTATTTGAATGTCAGAGAAATGTTGCTTATTCCTTAAAGTGCAAATCCCCTCAAGGTGAAGTCCAAGCATCTCTATAATTGTAATTTCTCTTGACTGTAGGAAGCTTCTTCCCATTTAATTTTTTCAATAATAAAGAAGTTGGTTGTAGTATTAGACTTACAAGGCACAAATTTGTTAGTTGTGTTCTGAAACTTTATCTAGGTGTCTTAAACAGAGACAATAAAACAGGGGTGGAATTAAATAGAGATGGAATTAAACAAAAATAGATTCAAATGATACTTTTGAATACATATACAAAAAAATTGTGTGTTCTTAAATATATAGAAGAATATTAACCCTGGGTTCAGTGAGACTGCCTGATTCAATAAATTCATGTGAGAATGATTTTGCAGAATCAGAGTCTCAGTCTGAACTCTGTGAGGCAAGGACTTGTCCTCACAATTCTTGTCTGTGTAGAGGCTAACAGTATTTGAGTATTATGTAAATAATAATTCACCACAAAGATTAACTGACTCCCATGAAGGATCACACTTGCTGTTCAAGAGGTAACTGACATTTAGTAGTGATGAATTTAAAACTCTTGAGATAAAACCAATTTGCTACTTGTAAAATTTTAAATTCTATTGCCCCTCAGAAAGGTCCACCAAATTCCTGTAATGTGGTCAACTATGTGGATGAGATTTGCTCATGGAGGGGATTTCCATAAAGATTGTTTTGGTCAGTAATGTAACTTATAAATGACCTCTGACTTCAGTACACTTTGTTTGTGCAAGTATACATTGCATATTTGGTAACAATGCTGAGGTGGGGAAGGATGGAAACAGTTAAAATGATGGAGCAGGTTAAAAAACTTTCATGCCTAGAGATTAAGGATATAGGAAGACCGATTTCCTTACTGTGCTGAAAAGCTCCTTTCTTTTTCTATAATTCTTCTCATTTATACTCCAAGATTGAAGGTCTGAAGGAGTTGATCAGTCTGAGTTTAAAAGGAGTTGGAATGTTTTGCTTTGTGTTTATCTTAGTGGCTCATAAGCCAGTTGACAAATCACAAATTTAGGGACCACCCTAAAATCTGATTTGGAAGCAGGTATGACAGAAAAAATGCATTGTTATTCTCTTTCAGGTATCACTTTCTCTCTGGGTGAGTGTTCAGGCTGCCCTCCAACCTTACAGTGACAGTTCTGCTTTGTACAGAGAAAAAGGTTTCTTCATTTAAAGTATCCTAAATTTAGCCCAAGTTAAGACTAAATATTGATCGAACAGGAAAAAACAGTGTTGAGTAACACATTGCTAAAGTATTTTGGTGACACATAGATAACACATTTGGTGAGCATAGATAACCTTCTTATACAGACAGTAATGTCCACCCTAAGGAAAATTGGGCTACAATCCCACAAGGACAATTTGATAGTTTGCCTTTCTCATTGTCAAGGAGCTATCCTATTTATTGAAATTTCTTTTTCTATTATAATTTGCATTATTTGTTCTTAATTCAATTATTTCCTGTAATTATTTACTTCCTGTCCAGCTTGGCTGAATGTGGACATCATCCCTTCTCTCCCCTGAGTCTTCTAGGTGCAACATGAAGACACCTGAACCATAAAACATCCCCTCAAATTAACTCAGTAACACCATACAGGTGCTGAGAGACCTAAAGATAGACCCAAATCGATCATGTGTGATTATAGGCAATGCTCTGCCACAAACCTTTCAAGTGTTGTACCAAGAAAGACAAGCTGGAAATAGGAGGATAATTAGGCTCTTTATTTAGCATGAGCACATTTCTGCAGTGCTGGAGTAATTGCAGCCCTGCTGTGATATGCAGAAACCTTCTCCGAAGGCAGAAAAAGGCTTTGGAAATCGTAGCCACTCCAGAGATCACTGGGTCTCTATTTCTGTTGAATTTTTAGGAATATAAGTTTTAGACAAGCTTGCAAAAATTAATATCATCTCTGAGATTTGCAAATATTGCTCAGACTTACTTCCCCATAGGGTTTTTTTTACAAGCAGTTGTATAGTGTTAAGACTTATGATCTGCAAAAAAATTACGGCATTCTAGGAACCACTAGGAGGTTTCTCCCAGGAAGTTACACAGGTACAAAGCCAATCCCAGATACTCTGAAATTCACAAGATTCAGCTAGACTGAACTATTCATACTCTTCTGTGGGTTTGGACACTGCTGGTTGGCTTCATCTCACACAACTCTAGGAAGCTAAACATTAGAAATAAAAGTTGCTCATTCAGAGTTTGTTCAGATGACAAGATGAGTATTCCTACAAGATCAACTGCCCGTCCTCATTGATTGCTGAGAGATTTAAGGATTTTTTGCCCAGAGAGGCTGTGGGCACTCCATCCCTGGAAGTGTTCCAGGCCAGGTTGGATGGGGCGTGGAGCAACCTGGAAGGTGGAAGGTGTCCCTTCCTATGGCAGGGGTTTGGAACCTGATGATCTTTAAGTTTCCTTCCAACCCAACCCATTCTAGGATTCTATGATTATAGTGTCCTATTTTTAGTAAAAAAAAAATCCCACAAATACAACTCCACAGGGTGTGTCCTAAAACTCCACTGCTCAATACTGAAGTGTTTCATCATCCTAAATGAAAGAAAAAAAGGGAAAAGTGTAACACATTTAAACTCTGGTGTTTGCATATGTCACAGGTAAAAGAATCCAGTTGTGTTTTAAAATTTCATCTCTAGAGTTAATAACTTGAGTTTGATTCTTAAGACACTTGCCTTGATGTAAGAAAAGCAATGGAGTCATAGTGATCTGAATTGTTTCAGATCAAAATTAGGACTCCATATATTTACTAAATGGTTCAAAAAAATTCTTTTTGAAAAACACATAGTAGATAAAACAATAGTCTTGAAACAGGGCCCTGAAAATAAGCAAATGTGGCCCTTGTGTACATATTAGTATAATTTTATGCTCCATTTCCAACATGGATATTACAATAATATTTCACGCAAATTATAGGTCAATTTTCACAGAGATGCTGCCCTAAAGGTGCATGAAATTGCATTAGGAGGGGAAATTCACATCATACTTGGCAATCACACTTGAACAGAAAAGTAATGTTTTAGTAACCTCACAGCTTTGAAAGTGATGGTGAGTTTCATGATGTAAAACTAATGTTCCACCAGAATGCACCAGCTGTAATTAAAATGGTTTGTATTGTTCCTCACTCTATGAAACCTTCCATGAATGCTAACACGGGCACCTGCCTTACCAGGGCTTATGCAGTTATGCTATATTTTAATTTTCCATGCCAAAACACTTCTTCCGATGCTATTCCCCATGGCCTTGTAGCTTTTTCTCATCAGTATAAAAACTTGAAGATAATTTCAGTTCATTCCTTTCTTGAGGTTTGGCTGCCGTATCTGGGGAGGAAAAAAAAAAAAAAAAAAGAAAAAGAGAGAGAGAAAAACATGAAGAGCAAATCAGGCCAAATCCCAGACTGCTGGCCCGTGGAATGGGCAGTCAGTGCTCCTTCCAATGCCCAAATTCACCTGGCCAGAATCCCTGTGCTCCATACTTCTTATCCTCTGACTCCAGGATTCCAGATGGGCTTAATTAGTGAGAAACATTAGTCCCAAGGACTGAGATAGAATTAAGAGTGGATGACTTCTGGCTCAATTTCTTTGATTTTTTTAAACTCAGAATACGAATTTCTGGGCAGCTGATCTATATCAACACTTTTTATGCTCCTTTTGTCAAGAAAATTTTTGTCCACAGTTTGCTATTGTTTGATAGGTGCCACAAAATGCAGCTGGCACCTAATTCTTTCCCTGTGGTAGATTTATTCTTATATTTGTCAGCTTACTATATTATCTCCAAAGGCCTGTTTAATTAAGGTCTATATAATTAACAGGGCCAATGAATGAAGACGGGGATATTCCTGGGTTTTGTTGCTCAATAGCTGATAGAATTTTTATCACGCACTTTTCTGTGTGACTTAGTTTATCTAATAAAAATCTAATATTTAAAAAAAGCAATGCAAGGAGTTATCTCCTTGCATTCCTTGGAGGGCAATTTGAACATATTGTAGCTGTGGCAATAGAAAAAGAGCAATTATGCTCACCTACATGGTCTCAGAGAAATGAGAGGTGTGATTTTGTTCAAAAGGCATTTGCCTGATGTAAAGGGACTTCTTAGAGAATGCCACCCACACCCCTAATTTTGTGTTTCAGAAAACTATTGGCATACAAACCACAGGAAGTCTGACTAAGAGTTTTAATGTCCCCAGGTAACATCCACATGAACATAGTTAATCATTATTTAAATACTCTCAGCCAGAACCTGGATTTTCCAATGGCATCATCCTCCCCTTCTATCCCAGGGGTGCTACCATTACAGATTTAGAGAACAGATAACTAATGAAATGTTTATATCAGTTTCGAGTGCATGATTTGTGCTCACCATTTTTAGTCTTATCTCGACTGAAATCAATTTTTATTACACTGTATAGGTCAGCTCTGAATTGCCATTAGAAGACTCACTACTGTGAGATGTTGTGGACAGAAGGGGCTCTCCTTGGAAGGCGAAAATCTTTCCATTGGTGTTAGACTGCTGCTTTTGCTTCCTCTGAAGAAATTATATGTAAACATTTCCTTCATTTTCTTTCTTTAAGAGGCAAGTGATGTTAATCTTTTTTCTCCAGGTGTGGAAAATGATAGTTTTCTACTAAATGCTATGTAGGCTTCTGGTAAAAGAACACAAGTGAAGGAATTCATGCATCAGTATTTCAAATCTTATTAACATCTTCCCTTCTGCATAAAAGAGGTGCACCTTCACACAGCAAAACATGCAACAGTCAGATGCAACACTACAAGAAATGTTACGTGCATTTTGTGTCACTGGGTTTGGAGAAATCCTTGGAACACCGAAATAAATGTATTTTTCTTTCTCATTAATTTTATCAAAGGAGTCCCACTGTGTTTCACAATTGTCTTAGTGCTCAGTGCTTTCCAAAACAATGCCCAGTTCCTCTGGTCTAAAATTAAAAAAAAAAAAAAAAAAAGGATTTTTTTTTGTTTCTTTTTCTTATTTAAAGAACTCCCTATAGACTATGAGAGCTACTTCACTTAAGAAAATTCCCATGCTTATAACTAGGTCAAGTATAAAGCAAACCCTTCATTACATGCCCCTCAATACGGTTCACTTTGATTTTTCATTTATAAGAGAAGAGAATACACCTTGGCAGGTCATCTATTTCTTCATCTGCACCATAGCTGAATCACATCTACCTTTTTGTTTTGTTTTGTTTTGTTTTTGTTTTGTTTTGTTTTTTCTTTTTGTTGTTGTTGTTTTGTTTGTTTGTTTGTTTGGGGTTTTTTGTTTTTGTTTTTGTGTTTTTTTTTGACAGATGTTTACAGATATTTTGTTTGTCACAGCACAATTAGTGACTTACTGGAAGATTCCACAGCCTGGGAGCTTCTGTCACACCTGCTTCATCACACCTAATGAAGATGGCAGGAAAGCCCCTGGGCGATATTGCTGTCCTAGTAACTGAAGCACAAAAGTGGAGAACCTGGTCATGGCTGGATCCACAGGACGGCCTGGAATCACTTTTCTTTGTATGGATCTGCATTTTCTCTCACAGCAGAAGTTGTTGTTACTCCCCTGAGGGCTGTAAAATGGGAATTTGGACCTCATAACAACAAGGGCTGAGTTGTTCATGCTGATAGATTAATAAGAGAAGTCTTCAATCTGACTTGTGACACATTTAAAGAAGTGGAGCCTGTTACCTCTTTACTCTGATAGTGGTCACTGGATCAATATTGTATTATTGCCTTTTTTTATTTGCCCAGAGAAGCTGTGTCTGTCCCATCCCTGGAAGTGTTCAAGGCCAGGTTGGATGGGCCTTGGAGTTACATGAAATAGTGGAGAAGAAATGAGATAATCTTAAAGCTCTCTTCCAACCCAGGCCATTCTGTGATTCCATGATTCTCTTCTCAGTACGGCATTTTGTGAAATGCAAATCTTCATGAGTATCCCTGAACTTTTTTTTCTTAGATTGACAACCTTCCTTTTTTTTCTTTTTTTTTTCATTTTCCTCACCTTTTAATGTATATACATATAACTATATATTTTAACATTAATGTGGACGATGTTCTCAGATATTCATAGAAAGACTGATACAGATTTCTAACAAAGCATGCCTAGAAAAAGAATCATAGGCTTGAATTATCTAAAATCAAGAGCTGCTTTAAGTAAACAGGGGGAAACACAGACTTGAAAAAGAGGCTTCTTAGAAGCACAGAATGGTTTGGGTTTGAAGGGACATTAGAGAGCACCTAACTACAGCTGTATATAGAAACTGACTGATGATTCCTTCCTATTAGTGGTTGCTAGTAGTTTAGAACGACAGAATCATAGAATAACTCCTGCCACTGCACAGGACTGTAATGGTGTGTTTTTTGGTTCTATCAGTTTTCTGTATGTATTTGTTCTTTGTTTTACACTGTTTTATATAAGTTACAATGGTTTGTCCCATGTACCCCATGTTTTACCCCTCTATGGTTTACCCCAGTTATTGTCATTAATCATTATTTATGTGATACCTGGGTCCTGTCTGTTACTTCAAAGCCTCACCCTGATGTCTAGAAAGTTCTAGTGAGGGCTTTGAGTGATTGGACAGGGTCCCAGTTATCCCCTTCCTTATGTTATTGATTTGTTATCATATTTTTCATTTATGTACAGAGTCACACCCTGGATTGGTTCCAAGCTGTACCCTACCCCTTGCTTGTCCCCTGTTTATAAGTTGTTGTACAGAGAGGAACCCTGCTTTTGTGGGCTAACTCTCCGGGTGTGAATAAGTCCTGTGTGGGCTAATAAACCCCAGATGAAGTTCCCCATAAGGGTCCTTCCTTTATTCCTCACCACTGTTCATGCTTCTGTGAAGGTAAAAATCCACAGGATCGGGAACGTATCCCAGGATACAGAACCATACCTGTTCTGCTGCTCTGGTGCCAGAGCTAGCCATGATATGGAAAACGGGTTCCCGAGAGACACACCGCAACTGAGCACAGGACAACCCCAAGAATCCCACCATGTGTGTGAGAACCTTGTCCAAATGCTCCTTGAACTCTCTCAGGCTGCTGCTGTGACCAGTGCCCTGGGGTGCCCAGCCATCCTCTGGGTGAAGAACTTTTTCCTGATATCTAATCTAAACCTGCCCTGATTTGGTTGCATGCTAATTAGGGTGTGTGTGTGTCAGCTTGCAATCATATGCTGAAATGAAGCCACAGTGTCACCTGAAGGACTTTTTGTAGGGTGGCTGAAGAACTTTTATTGGGCAGTGTTCAGTCACAAGCAGTTGTCCTGTATGGTAATTTCCTGTTCTGCACCAATCTTGTGGCTCACATTGGCACTGATTTCACAATCTGAACTGCATTGCACTAGCTACCATAGGAATACTGTGCTTGACAAATGATGAACTTAAACATCACAACAGTGCCATTTTGGGCCTGACCAGACCAGTAGGTATTGAAAATCTGTCTGCTGTGATTTGTTTCAGGAGATGTCCTGCCCTGTATTCCAAAACCTGTACTGTGACTTTTATTGCAGAATTTGTCCAGACGTTTATATCCCTTCAGACAGGCACCTCGCTCCTCATGTATTGTAAGGACATTACATGAATGTTCCACTCTGTACTCACCATGAATGTGTAGATGTGCCAGTGCTACTAGCAGGTGCAACCCCCTAACTCACTCTGCAAGGGTTGAGATTTATTCTTTAGAATGGATGAAATTATACATTGATTCACTTTGAGTAAAAAATAGATGCTTCATAGGCAAGACTTCAACTGGGGCAGTTGAGCCCCAGCCCAACTGCATTATGATGCAGCACCAGCTGTATTTGCCTGTGGCAAAAGTCCCTTTGCCCATCAGCACAGGGGAAGAAATACAGTGATCTCTCAGCTCCCAGTCCTTTAGGCATGGATTATTCTGCTCACTGTTCAAGCATAGGCTAATGTGTGAAACGGGAATTCACTGATTATCTGCTTTATTTGGGGTATTCCCTTATTCCCTATGTATGGGCAATGTCACCTGAAAGTTCCAATGAAGTTAGGAAGTCAATAAAACAGAAGCTGGCAATATTATGGCAGTATGAAGCAGGATTACATTTTTATGCTGAACTGAAGGAAAATCTCAACCAGCGCTTAACTGTTTGTTATTTAGTGGTTTATTTTGACTGTTATAAACCAGTTTTGTGCAGCAGAAGTCACTGCATTTTAAACATTCCACAAAAATGCTAAAATTCTTGCCTTTTTTAAAAGGAAAAAAAATCTTAAATTTCACTCCTTTATTAGAGTTTAGGCAGACCAGACACACAGCCTTTTCCTCACTTCCCCAGGTGAGGCACCCTGTCACAGAAAATCAGGGTGGCCAGCAGGACCTGTCTTTCCCCAGCCCATGCTATGAACAAGGCTTGTCCTGTATGGGATGTGTGATGGCACTAGAGATGATCTGCTCCATGGGGAAGCTGCTGCCTACTCTAGCACTACGAAGCTGTCTGTGCTGCCTTCATGCACTGCAAAGAACATCTCAGTGCAGCTCTGCTCCTTGGAGGGGCTGCTCACCAGGAACTTGCAGGAGCGGGAGCAGGGCAGCAGCGTCAGACGCCGGCGCGGCCACTGAGGCAAACGCAGCCAGGCTGAAAACAGCAAGTTTTGCACCCAGATGGAGATTTGCTCCACATTTAAGTAGATGCCCGTGCAGAGGGTTTCTAGGACCAGTGATCTGTGATCCTGCAGCAGCTCATTGCCCCGGCGATGGAGAAAACACAAGGAATATCCCAACTCATGCTCCATGAAGCACGTGCACTCCAGCACCACACGGATGTCAGAGCACCTCTCTGGGTGCTGCCTCAAAGTCTCCCGCTCCAGGATGAAAGAGTGACCAGGAGGTGGCCGCAGGAACACGAGCAGCTGGTAGAAGATTGTATTCTCAAAGATACTCCAGGATTCATGGCTGCTATCCATTCCTCTGTCTGGGTAAATCTCTGGCATGAAAGTTCTCCTGGAAAACTCTCGGCTGATGTACAGGAGGTCACGCACCAGCTGCTTCAGGTTCCTACACGGGTCAGGCAGTTCCTGTGCTGGTAATTGGGTGGGTTCAGCCAAAAGCCTGGCACCACTCCATGCTCTGTTGAGGTTTTGTTTCCCCTTGTTATTATCCTCACTGCTGGAGGCAAGTTTCCTTTGCCAGGCCAGCCAGCAGACCTCTGTGAGCATGGCTGCCACACAGGCCCAAAACAGCCAGTTCTTAAACACATAATAGACAAGGGCTCCCTTCAGGGATCTGGTCTGCTCAACCTCCTGCCACAGCTGGGCCATCTCCTGATGAAGAAACTCCATGCGCTGCTGCATCCGTTGTGCCGTGGCCACGTCGGCCTGTGGATCGTGTGTCAGCCTGGGCAGGATGGCCATCATAGCCACGAGCAACGCGATTGCCGCAACCATGGCCTGTGAGAGCTGGGGGGAAAGGGGCCAGCAGGCAGAAGGACCATGAGATGGGCAGCAGGACAGGAGCTGCCTGGTGTTGGCTCCCACTGTGACCTGTTTTCTGTGATGTCACAGCCACCAGAGCCCATCACGAGGCTGACAAGCCCCAGACGCCATCCCCACGCCCTGCTCGGTGGGTTCTGGGCATCACAACATGGAATGCCAATAAACTCACAGGAGCTCCCGGGGGGTTCCTTGGCAAAGGAGACAAACCCCCAATGCCACCACAGAAAGCCCTGAGCTCCTCTGACCCACCCCCAGTGACAGAGCCCTGCCTGGCCCTGAGGGGATTAGATCTCTTGCCTTGGCATAGAAACTACCTGTGGCATTTGCCCCAACCCTCATCCTGCCCAGCCCAATCATGGAACAGAGTGAAGATGAAAACATCAGATAAAAAAGATTTCACTGACTGACAGAATCAGAAGGGAGCTTTGAGATCATGTTAAACTTTGATTAAGTTGAGCCTGGGCTTATGGAGGATAAAATTTTGTGTGTGTTTCTGCAATATTTAATAAATATCAACAATCAGCAGAGACACTGATTTGCCTGTTATCTTTATTACTGAGGCCAAGTTTCCTAGAACAAGGAAAGACTCTGTGCAAGAGATAAGACAATGTGTGAGTGATACTGTGGAATGTGGATGAGATGTCCAGCTCTGCCTTGAGCTCAAAGACTGAAGTTTAGCTGACACCTGAAGAGGTCAGTGGCAGACCCTGACTGTCCTGAAGGGACAGAGCACACCCACACAAGGTCCTACTTTGGTGAATCTGAATTGTTCTGGGCAGGTGTAAAATAGAGCTTACAGACAAATGTCAGGGGTTTCTGTGGTCCCACAGAGATGGGATTAGTAGAGGTTTCTATTTTTGCTGGCTGCTTGTAGTCAGAAAGAAGTAGCTCACACAGAGAGACACATGCAGGTGACTGTGAATGTATCAGCCTGGAGATAACAACATTCACAGCATGTAGAGACATCACGGCTCAGGGATAGAGGATGTGACCTGAGTAAAATCAGTCCTGTGATTTACAGCCAAAAGGTCCTCTGCAGATACAAAATCTGGGTGTGGGAGCTGGGCTCTTCTCCCTGGCAATCAGTGATAAGATGACAGGACAGAGCCTTCAGTTGCAGCAGGGGACGTTTAGGTTAGACATCAGAAGGATTTCTTCACATTGGGATGGCCTGTCCAGGGAGGTGGTGAAGTCACCATTTGTGGAGAGGTTTAAGGAAAGACTGGATGTGGCATTCAGTGCCATGGTGGCATTGGGTCATAGGTTGTACTCAATGATCTCAGAGGTCTTTTCCATCCTGATTGCTTCTGTGATTCTGAGGGGATGTTTGGAGTTACAGCATTTACATTAAGTGGAGGCTTAGGCCATTCCCTGCCAAGTTTCCCCCACTGAAGGATGTCTGAGGGCTGTTTCACTGTTTAGACCCTTAGACACAAAACCTTGCTCTAATGATGTTTCTAGGAGGTGGTATTATGTGTCCTGTAGTTCTCCCAGACTTGGCACCACTAAAAATCCCCTCCTTTCTTTCTTATTTTAATGCTTAATGCAGTTAAGTCTTTTCCCCAGTAGACTCAACAAAATGCAAAATTCATTCCCTTTTTTATTTCTATTTGGTAGATATATATGGATATACGAATATATTGGTATTCATGAAATTGAATTTTATCTATTCTTACTCCACCCCCCTGTCTTTCCTTGTTCCTCCCTGTGTCCGTATTTATTGCATTAACTTTATCAGTCAACCTTGAATTTTATTGTGTCACCAAAGGAAGAATTTATTTCATCAGCTGAGGAATGCACCAATCCTTCTGAGGGATTTTTTTCCCATTAAGAAAAAACATTTCCCTGGTAAATGCTTCCATTTGGAGTGTTTCCAACACAGGTTTTCCAGAAGCCTGATTTTCAGATGCTGAGCACACAGTGTCACACCAGTATTGATATTTACTGGGACATTTTATGGCTTCTGCAGGAAGGGCTTTGTATGTGTCTAGTTAAAAAAGATGTCATTTAACATATTTTCCTAAAACATCTCAATAGAAATGTATTCATTCTTCTAGGCTTGATATTAAGGTAACTGGCCACTGGATCAAACTCATGAGATAAATTTATGAAAGAAATAAATATGAAGAAGCAATTTATCTGACAGAAAATGTGTGTAAGAAGGTATAAGGGTAGGAACAGGAAACACCCTCTGCTTTGCCTGAAGCCCTAACTGATTCTGTTGCCATACTCCTTTCCATTTTAGAGCAGTACAAATTAGAATTAGGGATGAAGTAACATCTGATTAGCTGGTATGAAAGTCAGCATTGACCTAACCTTAGAGAATGTGGGAGATGTGTCCCAGAGTTAGACATCCCAATATGGCAATAAATGAAGCACCCCTGATTTTCATAAACTCTAGACCTAGACAGAAAGTTGTAATTTTTGCAAGTTCTTTTGCCTTTAGCCTTAGTTCACTCATGCTTTATAATTTTGAGACTGCCCTGATTATTATGGATTGGAAACATATTTTCTCAAATACACAAGCATTGTTGGTGGAAAATAAAATGTAGGCTAACCCTCAGTTAATTCATAAAGAAGAATCAGAAAACATGAAGATACATTGCAAAGCCTGGGGAGAGTATCCTCTTAGAGGAGATAAAAAGAGAGATCCCTAAAGGGTTTAAAAGAATGAATAAAACCAGAATGTTTCTGTCACTGCCACAACATGATATGAACAGTGATTTCTTCAGGCTCTCCCTCCTATCTCCTTCAGAACAGGACGCCTTGTTTGCTTGCTTCAGTCCTTTTGGGGTAACTCTGCTTTTCTGCTGGGTTTTGCCTTACATATACCTGGTTTTACAGAACCTTGTCAAGACTTTGTCTCTCATTCCTCTCCCCTCTTCAGCTTCATGTAAGGATCCATCTGTACAATTTCTTCATTAAGGCTCTTATTTAAGGGAACAGCTCCTACCCCACTGCACTGTTTTGAAACAGCAGCTGTACAAGACTAGCCTCATAATTTTATTTAATTATCTTTATTTTGATGTGAAACATTAACTTAAATAACTCTGTTGGATATTTTTGTGCATGCCTAGGCAACTAAATGCAAAAAAGCATTTAACACTTCATCTATTTCTTCCCCTTTCCTGGATTCTAAACTCAGGCTTTTCCATTTTAATCTGCCTCAGATTAAATTTTATTTAATACTTTATTACCGTATTTGCTTGTGTATAGGCCATAACTTTTCCTAAGGTATTTCATCCCATATATGCTAAATGAATGTGCCAAACCAATGTTAATGTTTTTTTCTTTGGATGCTGGATGTCTAGGATAGATGAAACAAAGCTTCCTGATGGAAACTATCTTCATGGAATTTGAACATTCAAATCCATGCTGTTTTTTTAATGTATTCTTAGATATAACTTTAATCTATCTATCTATCTAGCCATACACAAACGCAAATATTTTAATTGCTGTGACATCTTTTCCCTCATATTTCTCTTTTCTGATAAAAAAAAGAAATTATTATTTTGCTGCTGGTGCCAGTACTTGAGGAGTTTTCTTCTCCTTCCTAAGAGAATATGATTTGGTTTGAAATCTCATATTACATTCATGGTTGGCATTTAACAGAACTTCTAAAGATTGTCTAAGAAATCTGGGTCCAAACAAAACCAAAAATGGTTTGTAATGGACAACATATTCTGACATAGCCACAGGAAGGAAGAAAGAATTCACTAGTAAATAATATTTTTGCTCAATCTCTTCCTTACAAGTTGTGAACAGCAACCCTCATAGCAAAGATCAGTAGACTTTGAAGAGACTCTCTTTTAGAGGCAAATGTGTGCTGTCCATGGTCATGAAGGAATGGAAACAAACAGGTCCATTGTGGATGCAGGGGAAAGGGAAACCCTCTATTTCCCCGTGGAACAATACAGAAATTATTTGGAAATTTTTTTTTTTTTGGAAAATATTGCATCCTGAAGTTTGGAGGGAACTCTATTCTTCTCAGTGATAGATTCTTAAAATGTTTATCTGATTTCCTGTTTTCTGTTCACAGATATAGAGAACCATTACTTTTCTCTTTCTCTGTCTGTGCAATTGTCTCCAGAATATGTGTCTTTCAACTTTCAGCTTTCCAGAGAAGTTAAATTATGTCTGAAAACTTTTTACATTTGTGCAGTTTGGCTCCCCCAACTCTCTCCAGACTCTGCTTTCCCCACCACAGACACATAGTAATTGCATAATATTGATGTTATTGTGCTGTTTTTCAATTCTAATTCTGTGCTGCCGTACTTCAAAATACCAATTTGTTTCTTAACATCTACAGTGTATATGGAATAAGACTGTACTGTTAGCCAAGCTGTCCAAACTGATTTGTTCCTTTTCAGGCATTTTTGGTGTTTTAATAAGTTTAGTTCCTTAAAGTGGATCCAAACTTTCTCTCTCTCTCTCTTTTTTTTTTTTTTTTTACAATCTCCCTATTTACCATATCCCTTCTGCCCATTAAATCCTTCATGGTTTTTTTTATAATTGAATCATTAATACTATCCCTGTTGTATCTTGACAGCTTTCCTTGTTGTAGTTGTAATTTTCAGTGTATCAGAGCTGACCCAGAGTATGGCTGGCAGAGTATGGCTGACCCAGAGTATGGCTGACCCTGCTCTGAAATGAAAATTAAATGGGGGTGCCAACTCCTGCTGGATAGATAGTTTACTTGAGAATATATATGTTCAAAATAACTACTGCTAAATCATGATGGATGAGAATGGAAAAAAGAAAATCTTACAAAAGGAGATGCGTTGTTTTAACAGTGAATAAAGCAAAAAAGACATGTGGAGATATAGAAATAGAGTGAAATAAGTGGTATTAGAGATGCTGTTATTAATAATTCAAATTGTTAGTCATGAGAACTGGTAATGCAGGATGGCACCATGAAGTACAATGTACAGGCAGAAACATTGCCCTGAAGAAATTCTAGTCTGGGTTTAATGATAATCTGTTGCTAAAGTTAAATACTGCAGCACACAGAACAAGGTTGTTTTGTGAAAAAAAAAATGTCAATGAAGGAGAAAAAGCCTAAGGGAAGATATGTGAGATTGGAGACTGCTTGAGAGAAAGATGTGAGAAGGGAATACCAAGTGAAGAGAGTCCCAAGGGCTAGAAAGAGAACTAAGGACAAAAGTCCTGTTGTGGGAATATGCCCTGATACCCCTCCTAGCACGAGAAAGAGTATTTGAGAGGAAAATTTGTCATTGATTTCAGTAATATTTTAATATATTTGATGGTTAAAGATGCATTTTTCTGAATGCCTGGACTCCACTTTCCCTGGGAGGAAACATCCTCTCTTCACATAGAGGGAAAATACACAGAAGCAAGAGGAAAGCTGCAAAATACTGCAAAAAACCCACAAGAAACTCAGTTCCAAGAAGGGTAACTGGTTCATCCAGACCTTTATAGTGCAGGTTGAGCACATGGAAAAAATAAAGCATAATAGTTAAGTGCTCTGTGGAGGAGAAGAGGAAACACTTTGGCATCTGAATCCCATAACTTGGAGCCCACATCGCAGTCAACATCAATACTGACCTGGGGAGCTGAAAGGTTTCTTTTGTCCTCCCACATCAACCCAGTTAACTCAGTGTTGATTTCAGACCACAAAACAGTCCTTATTAAGATGAAAATACAGCTCATGTTAAAAATCAAAACTTAAAGACTAATTTTTTTTTCAAATCCTGAAAAATTAAAAGGAAAAATCTTCTAATAAAAAAGGAGAAATCGCATGTCAGTTACTTCATGGAAGCTCTTTCTTTGTGTTCTCTTTAGTTCTCTTTAGATTGAAGTTTTTATGGTTTATGAATAAAATGTATAATTTATTAGAGGGATACATACATGTGCAGATGTGTGCACACACTTTAACCACTCTTTTTATCCTCTTGAGAGAGTTTTGTTAACAAGGGTCCAAATTTTACTTTCATGAAACAACTCAACTGATAAGGAGGGTTATGGGAAAATATTAATTAAGTAAGATCAGGTCAGGTCTTCACACAAGCATATTTTTAGTGGAAGAGCAGGAATGATTATCCAACCAGCGAATATTCTTTCCATCACTTATCTCTATGAAACGTCTTAAAAATTGTTTAGCTTCAATGCACAAATATTCATTTTAATCTTAATAGGTTTTACACACAGTGGAAGATGAGTGCTGCTGATTCCTACCCTGGCAACACAGTTCATTTTATAGAATGTTATTTAACCAAATTTTTACTTTGAATCAGCATACAGGGAGGGAATTGTTTGGAGTCATGACCAGGGAGACCCTAATATCAAACTCACAGTTTTTCATTATTAAAAGAAAATTCGTCTAAGAAATCCTAACAGACACTCAAGTTTTGCAATAGGATTTTCCCTTGGTCTTATTTTCACTGCAAATGCTGCAGAGAAATGAACTGAAACAAAGACCTCCTAAGGGACCAACTGTGCCTTTTCAAGGGGTAGAGGATTGCTTTTTTTACATCATCTCTTGTCTGGGTTTCCCTTCTTCCATATTCTTATTAATGAGCCCTTATTTTGCAACAGAAGTTGTAATTAAGTGACAGCTTTGATGTTACAGGACAGACAGATACCTGACAAACCAGACTTCTGCTTGAGTAAAGACTGGGTGAACATAATCTTGATTCTCAGATGCTGCTTAAAGTAAACCACTGCTCCTTTCAGTCAAAAATAGGTGAGCAAAGCACATGTGTTCAGGAGAAAGCACAAATACAGATGGTGCAAATCACTACAGCATGGCAAAAAGCACTGGGCTGCTGCAGGGACATCAGTGTGCACTAGCGGAGGATTTGATCTTTACCTCTGTCAGCAAAGGGAATAAATTCAAAAGAATCCTTATTTTCAGCGCGTAAGTCCTTCTCTGCGCAGCCTTAGCAAATAGTCTTTGTAACAAGTATGCATTTCATTCCACCTTTTTTTATTTATTCCCACCATGAGGGAGAAGAACTTCCACATTTGTATCACCATCCTCATATGGAAAATTATATAGATATGTTCAATAAGATCCATTTCCCCAAACCTGCAGTGGTTAAATTTTAAAAATATTGCCCCACTCTTTTTTAACTTGCTTGGAAAATAAATGTAGGAGAAATGGGAAGTACTGGAATGTCAATCTGGGATCTGCAGGGCTGACACCGTGAACATGGTGACTTTAGAGGCTCCTCCATTAACCCAGCTTTAAAAACTTTGAGCTTCCTCCTTTCTGAGGTTATACCCTGAGCTGTCATTTTCTCCCTACCAAATATTAGAGAGTAATAACTTACATTTCTGTAATATCAAAAAAGTTGGTTTTCTATTTATTTGCTTGTTTCTAAAGGTTTTTATTCCTTTTTCTTCACCCTTTTATTTATATTTCTTTTACTCCAAATCTGGAGCTTGACTTTTCACCCAAAACAAAAGTCCTTGATCTTTTACAGAAGTTAGTGGCACATGCCATTTAACAGCACCTGGGGTCCTGCTCATCTCCTGTGTGTGATCCAGATGCATCCACACCACTGAGTCATCAGAGCCAGGTAGATTTTTGTCAGGTGAGTTTTCCTCTGATCCAATGTTGTGTAGCCTGAGTCCATTTCAGGGCTGGAGGATACAGGTAAAACAAGCTGAATAGTTCCATCACAGACAGCTGTTCTCACGGTAGTTCTGCATGTTGCCAGACGGATATATAAATATATTTTTGTAACAACGTGGAAAGTTTTCCTTTCAAAAAAGAAGGCGCTAACCGCCTGTAACATAGTCACTGCTTAAAAGGTAAAATTGGTGCACAAGTGGCACTGGACAGAACATTTCCAGTCTGAATCCCCTTCCCAGACTCAGGGAATCATACCTCCCTCTGGAAGACCAGTGATCTCCCTTTGGCACTGCAGTGGCTCCCATTTTTCCTTCAAAGCCAGGCAGGGATGATGCTGACACTACTCTGTGCCAGCCCCGTAGTTAGAAATCCCAGGACAGGGAGCTGTGGATTTCCCTGAGGGAATAAACAATTCAAAGCACAACTTCTCCCAGTGAGGAGATCACACCAATTTCTTGCACAGGCACAGGAACCAGGCTGGACCAAAGATGCTTTTCATCCCTCCTGTACCACACTGCTAAAATAAATAAATAAATAAATAAATAAATAAATGTGAAAAGAAGAGTTTCCAGGCAAAATCAGAGTAACTCTGGAACCTCACAGCTAGTGCTCCCTTCCTGGGGATGGCACTGTCAAACCCTTTTACCAACACTGAATTAAATAGTCTTTGAATAAAACATGTGAACAACATCAGGAACAACAATTAAACCCCGTGGGAGTCGCTGCATCACTGGGCTACAGAATCAAGCTTCTTTTCCCCTGTATGTCCCACTGCCCTCATGAATCTTGCACTGCTGAGCACAGCAGCCCTGCTCCTGTGCTTGTCTCCACACACAACTACACACTCTACAGGCGAGGCTGGGGACAGACACCAGCACTGAAGGAAATACTGATTCCTTAGAGAAGTGCTGCTGATTTTCCTGCTCAACAGTAATCCCTCACACAGGACCCCGGTGTGTGTCTAGACTTTCCTGTTATGTTGATTTACTTTTCACATTTCAGCTACAGTAAGGGGAAAGATTCATGATTTCGGAGTATTTCTTCCCAGCTTCATTAGATTGAATATTTCAATATTTTTTTTTAATTGGCATTTTCAATTAATCTATTTCTCAGAAGCATCAGCCTCTCTCTATATGTGGCTTATTTGAGTGTTTTATACTGACAGAATATGTAAATAACCTATCTAACCTCATGTCAATCTAGCGGAGGTGGACTGCACTCAATTGTTGATGTATTTAATAGCTGGTTTTGTTTTTGTTGTTGCCTGCATTTCTTATGGAAAGAGATCACAGGATGCTAAGTGCTGTCAGTAAATGTTTCAGAGAGTGATACTGTATTTGAATTATTCCATATTGTATTGGTCTATTGAACATCCAACCCAGGAAATAAGCCTTGGCTCTACGTTCAGTCTTTGTTTCCATATTGATGGGTTTTTAACTGTCTCATTCCTTTAAAGCCTTAGAGCAACTTGTTTATTTATTTTATATTATTTTATATATAAATAATCAAGAGCAACCTGATTATTTATTTCTTTTATAATGCCATTCAGATCATTACTCACTTGTCCATGCCCTCATGCAACTGCAGGAAATCTCTTGTTTCTAAAACTTAACTCCATTAGTGCTGGTCAAAACTTGCATTTTCCAATAGGTTTTTCTTTAGCACGTAAATTATGTAAACATACTAAGACATACACATAAATATTTCCATTAAAATAATTTTTAAATGCTCAATGGTCATTGGTTTAGAAATGTTGGATCAAAAGTAAAAATAATCTATGCAGACACACACACACACTCTGAAGACATCAAAATCTAGAAGTAATTTTCTGAAATGAATACTTTTCCCAGCACAAATTCTAAATAAATATGCATTGCCATTTTCTGAGTACAGCAGCATATTTCTCCTGTAATACATTCTTCTATGCTGGCCAACAGGTTTTTGCAAGGTGATGTTTTGTAAATAAACTAAAACTTGAAATTATTTTTGACACAACTGTTTATTAAACACAACTTATGTGGTATACAATGCAGTATTAGAAAATATCTGTATGCTCTTAAACACTACAAGCAGTAGCCCTGAGTTAGAATGTTCATTAAATGTTCTTTTGTCTTTTGACCTCCTGTTTTCTCCTGCTTTTTTAAAATACTGAACGGTTTTGAAACTTGAACACTGTAGAATCCCCCAAGCAAAGATAAGGAAAGTGAATGTTTATTGGGAAAAATGTTAATGTCAGTATTTTCATAAAGATATTAAAGTCCTTTAAAGGGAAGTAATTTCACATTCTGGCTTGAAAGCAAACTTCTACCTAATAAGTAGGTGTAGGAGCATTTCCCCATGTTCCTTGTCATGGTCATCTTGTTTCCACAGCTTTCATTATGTTTTCCTCACAAGCGTCTGGGACTGCCATCAGGTATGCCATCATCATGCCAGGACCATCTTCCAAGGCATGTCCTGCAGACCTCACAGGATGAACCTGTCATATCACCTGCAAAGCAGCTAAATTTCCATGTATTCTTCACATTAATGGCAATAATTTCCAGCCTAATATGTCCTTTGAACTCTCATATATCTAATAAGACTCAAAACAGGTAATTCTGCATTGCAGGACTTGATTATTCACTAGAAGTCAAGGTGGAAGAGTGACAGAGGGGGGTGGACAGGCAAGCACCAAGAAAAACATGGGCAAAAAGTAGAACTCTACATATTTGCTTTGACATAAGCTTCAAATGCAGAAGCACCAGGTTCATCTCTAAGGATCTCAGCCTTTAATCCTCATGTTTGGTTTACCCAAACTGATCGCATTTACATGGAAGAAATAGAAGGGAAGTATCTGGTTTAAAAACTTTGAAGGACTTTTTTTTTTTTTAATATAACTCTCATGTTAATATGAACCGTCCAAGCAATTTGACATTTATTCTTTCAAAAATGTGCTCCAAAGCCTTAATTGTACAAACACGTAAATAATTTATTTGTTACTGAGGTTACAGTGCACATAGGGATACACTTTCTCTGCATCAGAAAGATACAAAGGGCCAGATCCCTGCTTTGAATAAATTTTCAAAGATTCAATTGTTATAAAAAATTATGGGAATGTACTCCCCTGAAAGAGTGAGCCACAGCTATAATCCTGTAAAAGTGGGCAACCGTAGCTTAGTAAGTGATAGGTGCTCATCAGGTGAGCTGCAATATCTCACCTTTCTGCATTTTTGTCTTTTCCCAAATGCAAAATAAGATACAGAAGCTTAAATCCCTGTCCCTAACCCCTAGACTAATGCATTTTATTTGTGCATGCTGTATAAAGGCACTCAATTACCACAGTTGAGCTAATGACTCCCAGCTCATGAAGTCATGCTAACTCAATTGTGTCCAAGTTGATGACGACTTGCAAGGTTCACTGGCACTGAGTTTCTGCTTGAGACAGAAACTCCTGGGTAATAATAAACAGTAGTGAATAAAATGTTCACATGTAGATGGCCTTCATCTGATCTGACCTGTTTCTGATGCACTGTGGTGTCTCCATCTGAACCAGCCACCTCAGATCGTCGCTGCTATCAGGGAAAGTCCTGTCAGCTGAGTTAAAAGAGCTCAGTGTCTCAGTTCCATTCCCACACACAGGCACCTGCAGTGTTTGATATCTGGATGGCTCCCCCGTGCCTGTGCTTTCTGTAGTAGCAGTCAAGGGCCAAGCAGGAATCTTAAAAACCAAAGTACATCTATGTGGGGGCAACTGAATGAAGGTCTGCATGCACCTGTGTCACCAAGTGAAGGGGTCTGTTTCTCCTACACATGCAGTACTGTCTACTGCCAGAGACAGGACAGTGGATTTAGTGGATCTTTGATCTGACTGGATGGAAGCCTTTTTCATTTTCCTGTTAAAATGGCAATGGGGCTTATTTTAAGGCTGAATTCTTACATGTCCCATAATTTTCTATTAATTAATTCTCTGCTGCAATATGTTTATTGGGCAGAGTGTCTCAGGCAAGGATTTACTGTTCAGAAAAATTTACAGCAGGAGCACAGACAGCAAAGCACCTGACTGGAAGGGTTTGGATTGTGAACCAGGCTGCAGTGCAGGTGACTGCATGGCACTGCTAACTGAGACCACAGCCTGAACCTCCTCCTGAAACCTTCCTCCAGCCATTCTCCTTCCTGTGGCTCCTGTCCCCTCTTCTGGCACAGCATCCACCACTCTTCACTTGTCCCCAGCAATCTGCTCACTCAGCCCTGAGCACAAAGTCACAGTCCCTCTGTATCCCTGTTCCAGAGGTTTTGTCCACTGTGCATCCCAGTCCAGGTCCTTCCTGACAGTCTGGAACCTGCTTCCCAGAGCTCCTTACTCAGAAAGGGCTTCACATTGCTGGGTTAGGAAGAATCCTCTTCAGCTCTGCCAGTTATACAAAATACAACATTTTCTGTTCCTCAGGTTTATTTTGTCCCATCTCCTGGGTGAAACAAGCCCCCAGCAGAGTTAATTCATCCTCGCTCTTTTCCTATCCTGGCAAACACCTTACACATTCTCCCTCTTCCTTTGACCCTATTCCTGTTCCAGGAATGGTTGGTTTTTGGGTTTTTTTCCCCCAAATACATCCACTCATATTCACTCTGCTGATATTTTTAGTTTGTAGTTGAAAACTGAAGTCTGAGTGCTGTCTCAAGATTTTTCACCACGTTTCTAATTGTTGTTATCTACTTCACATTTTCATTTTTCTGCTGCTAGAACTAAGTCCACATGCAGAGGGACTTTGTAGGAGAATTCAGCTAAGCTTTGTTTTCTCGGATGAGCAATGCTCTTGCTATAAGTGCCTGTCATCACAAGCCTTTAGAAAATATATCATGAAAACAGGGAGTGACTGGGGAAAAGTAGAAACAAAATAAAAGAGTACAAGTATATGTGCTTCTAGTTTTAGAATTAGAAATTGAGGAAAAGGCCTTATATAATACATCAGAAGACTTTTATATAAGTGATTTATTTGGCTTAGTATAGTGATTTATTTGGTCTATTTTTGTTCTAGGCTTTCAGTGTTATAAATAACAGCAAGATCTCTTTTAAGCAGAAATACAACACACACCTTGCTAAGACAGAAACTTTCCCCATTCTCATGTAGGAGAGATGAGGTGTTGCTGGATGTAAGCCATAATTCTGGCACACTGACAAGTATTTCTCCAAAAATAAGACTTGGAAACATTAATTTACAGCTTTGGAAGTTAAAGGGTAGTTGCAAGTACAGAGAAGAGTTACTTCTCTTCCAAAACTCATCCAAATTCCTGCTGTAGTCGTATCACAAGCCCCACAATGCCAGATTCTCGCATAACATGTCCATTATCATCCAAGCTGCTCCCTGCTTCCTCACCCAGGAGTGGAAGCTGTGTTGGATCACCCACAGCACAGGAACAATGTGGGAGCACACACAGGAGGAAATAGTACCAGCACCTCTGATCAAAGAATAACTCCCCATGCCCTGATGAAAAATAACATTAATTATGATGTGGGGTACGCAAGGCTGCTTTTTGCTTCCCTGTCTCTCACACATGCCCACAGTGAGCGCTGCTGGCACAAGGTAACTTTGTTCTGTGAAGCCTCTTCTTAGAACCAGTTCCTCCACAGGTTCTTGCATCTATTCAAAATTAATCCTGCCTGAAAATAGTCAGTTTTTTACCTCTCATCTCAGGTTATTAACTAAAAACTTACAATGAGTACTGTCCTAGAGCCTTTTTTACTATTTCATTTGAAAATTAAGGAATTAAAAAAGATAATTTCAGAAGATGCTTCTGACCCATGCCTGGAAGTGTTCAAGGCCAGGTTGGATGGGTTTTGGGGCAACCTGGTCTAGTGAAAGTTGCCCCTGACCATGGAAGGACTTTTTACAGGCCCTACCAACCCAAACCAATCTGTGATTCTATGATTCTGTTCCCACCCTGGACAATCCCCAAACACACAAATATTTAATGCCTTTTCCATGCTTTCACTTAACAGAAGGAAGCCTCCTAAGAAAACCCAACTTACTTTGCCCTCATGCTTCTGGATTATTTTGACATCACATTAGAGGGAAAACCTGAAGCTCAGCCACATTGCTGGACACAAGAAAATCTGCCAGGTGGAGCTTCACAGAATGAAAGAATCACAGGTACAACTTCTCACAAGTCTAGTGGCTATTTTCTGCACTCCAAGTTTTTCTGCACTTCAAGCCTGAAATGCGATGGTTGCTCTCTGGAAGTGTTTTGTTTTTTTTGTAGTTCATTAACAAGATGAGCTGGCTGATAAAGACTGTACAGCCTTGAAGAAAAAAAAATAATCTAAGGAGGTTGATGGTTTCAAAGGAGATTGTGTTGAGCTAAAGAGAAGCAGGCCGAGTGAGTTTCTCATTTTCTGAAGCATATGACTAATGTGTATAGATTTATCTTTTTTACTAGTTGCCTTGAAAAAATAAACAAAATATGAGCTAAACTGATGATTTTTTTCCTTTGTTTTCTTAGAAAATTTAATGTAAGTTTGAACACTTTTTTCCCAGACAAAGTTAAATATTTTCTCTTCTTTGGATGTTTTTTAAAAATGAATGTCAATGCATTTTCGGATAAAATCATTTTGAAATACTAATGAAAACACTTCCGTTTAAAATGTCAAAATGAAGACATTTATTTTCCATTCTTTCTTTCTGTGATAACATTTGAAGACAAAAGTAAAATGGGAAATTAACTGTGCTTTCTTGGTTTATTTTGTTATTGGCTGACATAAAAGTTTACACCTTTTTTCCACCATTGATTACAAAGGCCTCTGAAAATGTTTTCCCACAAAGCAGATTATAGAGAAGGATCCAACTGATGTATCTGAGAAAATTTTGGTGGGAGCAGAATAGAGAAATTCAAAGAGAGCAGAGACCTCTGCTAAAACATTTCTAGATGATCACAAGCAAATACCATATAAATGTGATTAATTTCTTACAAACTGAAACACTGTGAAAAATTTAACTCATCTCTCAGCAAATGAAATCTCCTTAGCAGCTTTACCTGTTCAATTTATTTGCTGGTGAGCTAGACTACAAATTAGGAGCATCAACATGCACTTTCCATGCTCAAAGGCCATGCTGAGGTGAAATAAGTATCTTCATAACCTGATATTTAGATTTGAAGAGAGTGTGACAGGGAGAAAACAGAACCAAAAGCCTCAAAGGAACAATAGAGCTTGTTTCCAAAAATGTTGATTGGAGCATTACTGTTTGAAGTCAGCTTGGCTCAGGCAGGTGGCTGATGAGCCGAAGGATCGTGCACTGTTTTGACAGGAAGGCAAACATATAAGTTTAAATTTAACAATCCCTCTACTCAAGTTGTCATTTCAAATCTTTCTTATGCCATCGACCTGACATTAGATCAATAAAATTATGATATTTTATGGCACATCAGTGACATAGTAAAATGTTGATTGAAAATCCTAGAGGATGGAAAAATACCAGAAAGCATATATTAGATGTGTGGGTTTTCTTTTGGGTTTTTGGATATTGTTCTATAATAATGACCTCTTTTACACAGAAGACATTAGCTGGTTTCATCTTTGCCATATAACTTTATTCAGTAGTTACTGACATTTTTTAGGGGTTCATTTCTGACTGAGGAAACTTTTGACTAGCCCTAAAGGAGGCCAGTTAGCTGAACTCACTACTTTTTGTCTGAATATACACATTGAAAATATTTGTTCTCCTTGACTCTTTTACTTCAATCTAATTTTCATCTTACTATTATTTCTTATGTGAGAAAGCATTATTACAACTTTCCTTGAAGTGTAGCTCAATACTTGCTCTATGTATAAAACTAAATCTTTATGAATGATGCCGTCAGGTAGGTTAAAATGTTATATTTTTAACAGTAGTCTCAAAGTCTAAATGGGAAAAAAAATAACCTTATTTTAAAATGTTATATTTTTAACAGTAGTCTCAAAGTCTAAATGGGAAAAAAAATAACCTTATTTGAAGATTGACCATAAAACTCCCTTTTCTCAAGACAGCCTAAAATACTGCAAGTTTAGAAAAGTACACTAAAAAAATCAAGTTTGCAAGACATATACCTGGCACAATATAACTAAATGCAGATTTTTTTTTTTTTTTTTTTTTTTTTTTGGATGATGTTAAGAAGGTATAACAGTAAGAGAGGTTATATTTGGTGGAGTCAAAAATTTGATTTCCATTACCCTGGGCTTTTTTGTAATTTAAAAGAGTGCAGCAGTGTTCACATTTTGGACATTGGGGAGTTCTGTCTGTGGCAGCAACATTCCTATTATCTGTGAAATTACCTCCTAAGTTACTCTCCCAAGAGCTGATGGGGAACGACGGGTGCTTAGTGGTGTGATTTGCATAACCTGTTGTGGGTATATGCATTAGAAAAAAATAAACACATCTATAGACAGCACTGGCAACTTTGTCCAGCCCCGTAATTACAGACCCTGGAGTGTCTAGCACAGCTCAAGCCATCTGGTCCAATGATTCCCTGCTTGGATCTTTATCCAAATAAAGCAGTCTTCCACTTCATATTATTTCTAGGAGGGAGATCCCCTTAGAGTGCAACATTCCCATCTGCACACTGAGGACCTTCTGAGCAAGAGAATAGTCATTGAAGAACTGATGTGCCAGATTAGATTGAGACTGAAATTATGGATTTTAAAATTTTGCTGCAGCTATGCAGATCTTGACTTGAACCACTCAAGATTAACCATGTGTTTCTCCATGGTAACTCCTCTGGCCACAACAGCAGGTCATTTTCAATATAAAAACATCAACTGTGGCTCAACAAGAGGCTAAATCCTAAAACATAGCAGAGCAAGAGAGCATTCCAGGGAATATCACCTTTTTCTCATGCCCAGACTCCCAGGGTTTGCTACTGGCTAGTGCCAGAGACAGGAAACACAGATATTGGATCTCACCGATCACATATGTTCTCAAGATGGATTCCTCCAAATGGCTGCATGGAGATCAAAAAGAAGAGATAACTGAGACTAAATCTAACTCTTGATTTGAAAAAGTGAGAAGTGCTATTTCAATGTGTTCCTGTGATATGTGTGTGCATTATATGCCTCCCCTCATAGATGCACATTCATATTATTCTTACTGCATTTGAATTGCCTGTCCCTGGTGCAGGACACTGAACTTGTTGAACCTCACTGGGTTCTTGCAGTCCCACTACTAAAGCTTGGCCATGTCCCACTGGATGGTCCCTTCCTTTACTTGTGTCACCTGTCCAGTTCAGCTCCCTGTCTGTCCAGCTGTAAAGGTGCTGGAGGTGCACTCGATCCCACTCTCTGTGGCATTGATAATGACATGAAAGAGCCCCAGTGCCATGGCAGAGTCCTGAGAGAACGCTCCTCATCCCTCCCCTCCAGCTGCACATGGAGCACTGACCACAGCCCCCTGGCTGTGTCCATTTGGACAACTGCTCCTGCACCAAATCACAGCCAGGGCTCTCCAAAGTAGAGATCAGGATGTCATGTGTGACTGTGTCGAGAGCCTCATGGGAGCCTGGGCACAGCAGGGCCTACAAGTCTGGAAGTCCAGGGGTTGAGCCCTGTGGGCACAACCATTTCCAGCCAAATCCAAGTGGTTCCAGGCATGCTGGGTATGGCTCTTTGTGACACCTTCCAAGGACCCTTGGTGATCAGCACTGAAGGGCCAGTGTGACACTGCAGGGTGTCACTGCCCTGACCAGAAGGGATCTCCTCCCAGCAGAGCCACTCTGCTCCCTCACAAGGAAGCAGCTCCCTGGAGAGCTCTGCTGCAGAGGAGAACAAAGATGGCAATGGAGGAGAAGGTGCTCTGCTCTTGGGGCAACTGCCTTGAGCAGGGTAGAGCCACAGGCTCTCAGAGCCTGACGGCTGCCCTGCACCACAGCACATCCAGGAGACATACACCACATACAGGAGCTGCAGTCCTGTTTGAGTCTCCTGCATGACCTCCACCAGGATGCAGAGGCCCAGACAGCCCAGCAGGATTGGGAACACAGCCTGCCTGTGCCAGCTCCCCTGGGACAGCAGGACTCAGCACAGCCATTGTTCCATGAGACAGAGCCTGCTCAGGAGCTGGAGACAAGGAGCCCAGTGGGCAGCTGCACATCCCAGCAGACATATGTGGTGCACAGGAGTCACATCCCTGTATGAGTGTCCTGCGTGGTCTCCACTGGGCTCCAGAGGCCCCAGCAGTGGCTGACAGATTAGCAGGAGCAGGCACATGGCAGGCCTGTGTCAGCTCCTCTGGGCTGGCTTCCAGGGACATGGTGCCACAGACAAGTGTCAGGACCCAGCAGTGTCCTGTGTGCACAGGGGGAGGCAAAACCTCCCCGGCACGTCTCTGCCACTGCCTGCAAAGAATCTGAGTGCCCTGTCCCAGAGAGAGCCCCAGCAGGAGCTGAACAAGGCCCGTGCAGAGCACACACTGCCCCTGCTCAGGGAAGCCAGCTCAGTTCTCCAGACACTGGAGAAAATCCCCAGCAATCAGAGGGCGCTGGACCGGCTGGAAGCAAATTTTCTCACCCAGTGTGGGCCTTGGCCAAGGAGGAACAACAGGGGCAAGGTAACTGCCCCCATGGGCTCGGCCAAGGGAAGAAAATCAATGACAATAAGCTGTCCCAAGAGGAAGACAAGGGACACCAAGAGCTGTCCCAGAGGGAAGATAACAATGTTGAAGTGTTGTCCTGAGGAAAAGAGGACAACAAGAAAGCATTATTCCAAGGGGAATTCAGCAATGACAAAGAGCTCTCCCAAGGGGAAAGGCACATCCGCTACAACCTCTGGGACAACCCCTTGGGCCCAGTGAAGGAGCAGCACCCTGACACTGCTGCCCAGGAGGTGCATGGCTGTCTCAGCACTTTGGGCCCTGATACAGCAGCAGAGGCAGTCGCTGATGTGCCCAGCACAGCTCCTGCCACAACCGGTGCCCCTGGCTCAGGGCCAGCAGGTTCTGCCCTGGTCAGAGCTGCCGAGGTACAAGAGGAGGCCATAGAAGCTTCTCCTGCCCTTGGCGAGCAGATGAGAGCTGCAGGGACAGACAGCCAGGCAGCTCAGCTGCCTCACACAGCCCCTGCAGCCAGGCCAGCCCTTGGCCCAGCTGGCCAGAAGCCCATGGCCTCAGCAGGCAGCAGCTAGGGGCAGTGGTGGGGTCAGTGCTGCCAGAGACCAAGAAAGTGGCCTTGGCTAAGGAAGAGTGGAAAGATCCTCTCAACCAAGAGCAGGCCCAAGGGCCAGGTGACAGTGAAGAACTGTCCCAAAGGGAAGAGAGACCAAGACCAGTTCCAGGTGAAAGGGGACAGAGACCAAAGCCTGAGCAGTGCTGCAGGGGAGCAGGCAAAGGCCTCACTCAGGCACACACAAGGTCATGGCCTCCACAGGCTGTGCCCTGGCAATGTCCCTTCCCCTTCAGATGGGCACTGAGGGCTCTCAGCAGGCTGTGCCAGTGTCCCCGCATGGGGGGACAGCCTGAGGATCAGTGCCCCACTGCCAGCACCAGGCCAGGCCCCAGACAGGCTGGCTGGCCCTCCGCCTGCTCAGCATCCCACGGCAGCAGCACAGGTGCAGAGTCCCAGGAGATGGGAGGCTGGTGTGTGTGTCTCAGACAGCCACAGCGGGGTGGCTGTGGAATCATCCAAGCACTCTTCATAAAACATAAGAGCTGCTGGAAGTAACCCAGTAATGCTGGGAACAACTGGACATGACCAAGAAGAAATTGTGACTGGAGAAGGGGTCCATGCAGAGAGAGAACAGCAATTTCAGGGACAAACATCCTTCTTCTGGTCCCTGGAAAGAAGCATAACACAGGACACCAAAAGAGCAGCAAAGAAGTCAGGAAGAGAGTGTGGACTGCAGGGCAGAATCAAGACCACTCAAGAGCCACAACATCTCTGACCCATTTCCAGAAAGGTCTGAAAGAGCAGACTGTGCATGACAACAAATTTGCATGGAAAGCAAGAAACCTGTCTCCAGGGCAGGGACAATCCTCCATGCAAAGGACTCCCCTCAAGATCTGGGCAGTGCTCCCCAAGACCCTGGAAATCCCATCTGGATCAAGGCTTGAACCAGGAATGAGACCACCATCAGCTGGATCAACACTAGAACGACGATTTCTGATCTCTTTTGCTCTCTCCCTTTTTTTCTCTTGCTTTTTCTCTCCCTCCCTTTAACTCATCTCATCTTCTCTCTCTTCCCTTTCCCCCTACCCCTTTCTCCCAAATCCCCTGACAGGTACAGATAAGTTAGCTTAGGGACTAACATAGCCATAGCCATGCCAATTTTGAATTTATTACTAAAACTTAGTGAGTTTTTGCAGCTCATACCCTATGACTTTTGTTGTTCCTTTGGATCATGAGCATTTATGAGTCTCAGATGCTTCCTTCCCCCTGAGGATGGATTCACAAGGAGGTGGCATCACCGTGGACACACTAATCAAAGTTCTGTCTCAAGCAGTTTTCCTTGGGGTGTATTTGGGAATCTCCTGGACCAGTTTGTCCCAGATGGCTGGTGACACCAGTTCACATCCTGCAAGCTGCATTCCCCTCTAAGGACAAGGGGTAACTGGTTTAGGAATGGTTAGCTGTGTTCATGTCAGTGTTTTACTTGAGGGATTTTCCATTCCTGTGACAAGCTAACAGGAGCCAGGCTTTACATTTTCATATAGGCTTAACATAGACACAAGACCTGCCAAGAAACTAGGGTGAAATTCAGTCACTATTTAAGTTAGTGATGAAACTCCTCTAGATTGCATTTTCTTCCCTGAACTTTACTTCTTTATCCCAGTGATATGATTGAAGACAAACTGAGCCAAATGTCAATGCCTGGTTTTATAACCAGACCAACTCTGGCTGTCACAGCAGCTGCTTTTTACCTGGCCATCAAGCACAGGGCAGATATAGGAGTCAACAGACTCAGGGAAGTGACCTGTGTCTTATCCTTGTCCCCACTGCTGAGCAGACTCATTGACCGGGCATGATTCAGTTCACAACCTTTCTGGCCCTTTCTTTACAGTCTATATTAAACAAAATATGATCCACACAGTAAATCTGGAGTGGACTTGAAATTGGGCTGTACAAGTTCACTCACCACTTATAAACCATCTGAAAGGGTGCCATTTTTCCTCAGCACTTGACTGTACATTTATCCAGAAAATAAATGTACTAATCTCAGGTCAGCTAGAACAAAAATTGCCCTTTTAAAAAGCATATCTCACATTGAACTCTCATTCAGAGTTTGTATTTAAAAGCAAGGAGTCTTACTTTTATGTGGCTGCCTGGACAGAGAGTACATTTAATTGGATCATGAGGATATTTTCTCACAAAACATTTGACTGAAATACTAGCAAGAGGATTTTGAGGAACTGGATGCTGCAGCTGCTCCTGTGGCTATGGAAGAGAATTTTCTCTAATGTACTAAAACATTTAGCAGTGTGAGGACAACATCACATATTTCCCTGTCATACCTTTCCTTTGGCATCTGATTTTGACCACAGAGACACAATACAGATCCAAAGACGAAACTTGTGCCTGACTCATTAGCACAGCCATTTTCATGTTCTGAAAATATATTGTCTCCCATTTCTTGTGGCAGCTGGATGGCTGCCACTAACAAGCAATTGCTTATGAAAATCATTTCTCCACATGTTCTTAAAATAGAAAAAACGAAGTATATGCTGGCAGAGTTTTAATTTCAGACATTCAAATCTCAGGGCAATACTGCAGCTTAGTGAACAAGACAAGGCACATCTGTAATATACTACAGCCCACATTCTGTCCCAATGGCAATTCATTTTCTACCATGATGCCTTTTCCATTCCAGTTAGTGGTGTGAACAAATAGGAAAAGGGCATCAAGATATTTACTGGATGTGACTCAGAAAGCAGAATCAAATTTCACAGCCAAGGAAGGACAAATGGGAAGCTGATAAGGAACAATTTTCTTGGGACTCTGTGCTGAATGATGGTTTCTTCCAGACCTGTCCCTCCTCTGGTCTCACAGATCCATTTATTTCATCTGATTTACCTTACCCTTTTCACTTCTTACCTTGTCTCTTCAATTTGCACTAAATTCAGGCCTGTGAGATATATTACAGCAGCTGATTCCTTTGTTATTTTTTACTTGAATGGAGAGACCAGTGCTGAGCATAGAGAGGTGCTGCTGTGCACACACTATCAGTCTGCTACAACAGAGACAAATCATTTCCCAGGTTAATTAAAACCCTTCTTATTCCATCACCACCCAAAAAAGGTAATATTCAGAAATAATACAGACAACCTATTCAGGATGTTTAAGGATTTCCTGGTCCTCATCCTAGAGCAGTCTCAATAATTCAAGTTTTTTAACTTGTTGGACACCATGAGATTGGTTATTCTTTAGGCACAAGAATAATAAATATTATTAATAATAATTAATGCTTGTAAAGCTTTCTGCAAAAAGGTAGTTGCTATAGAAACATTAAGTTGTTTGTATATATACAATCATTATTGCAAATTATTTATTTGAAAATAAGAAAATCCAGACATGGCAGAGGGTAATTTTACAAGTGTTTGTTGTTTTGTTGGTTTTCGTTTTGTTTTTTTTTTTTTTTAAATGAAACAGACACCGGAATGTATTTTATTTACTTATTAACTTACAGATAACAGGTTACATTTAAGACTATTTCAGTCCCATACTATTAAATCAGCCTGGGTTTGCAGCAGAATATGGCTGGAGCAGCACAAAGTGAATCACATCCATAATTTGTACAGTTCTTTAGGGAATCCTCGTTGCATTACAAGGCCATTGGCAAAGCACTGGTGTAGGGAGTATTAAATATTTTGCTGGTCATTATTTCTATCTACAAGCCTGTTAACAGAAAATTTTGGTGTGAAAAGTCATTCTGGAAATCTGCAGAAGAGTTTTATATATCTTTGTCTATGTTCAAGAAATGGGTTTGCACTTTTAAGTACGGCAACATCTGAAAACAAAAGTATGTATGGATGGGTACTTCATTCCTTCCTCCACCTCCATATTTGAAACCAGAGTGACACACCAGCAGGAAATAAATTTAAATTCTCTGGTGGAGTGGGCTGTTGCTTTTGGAGAATAATGAATGTGGTGAGCCCTGACTGAAAATACTACACTGAAAGAATTAAAATGCATCAAAGACAAGCTTTCTTCTATTTCCCCTACCACTACTTCTAGCACAAGAAAAACAATCTTAGTTAAGTTCTTAGGCAACACAAAATCCTAATATTTAATTTT